>VYXB01002532.1:699526-773565 GCA_013397135.1 Pachyramphus minor
CATCCAGGGTTGCCTCATCCCAGGTGCAGAATCCTACACTTGACCTTGTTGAACTTCATATTGTTGGTGACTGCCCAGTCCTCTGATTTGTTGACATCTCTCTGCAGGGCCTCCCTGCCTTTACCCTGCCTTCACCGTCTGTGCTCGACCTGTGAGCCAACTGCTCACCCACCACATGATGTGTTTATCCAGCTGTGTGCTGGACATTTTGTCTGGAAGGATCCTGTGAGAGACAGTATCAAAAGCTTTACTGAAATCCAAAAAGCTTGCATCAACTGGCTTCCCTTTATTAACAAGGTGGGTTACCTTGGCATAAAAGGAAATCAGATTTGATAATCAGGTCAATAGCCTGCTCTTGACAAGCTTAATTAAGATTCACTGCAGGTACTCTAAGGGGAAAGAGCACTGGTCATTCTGCTTTTAGAAATCCCATACTATGCTGTTGAATATGAGTGGTGAGGATTTATTTGCTGGTCTGCTAACCTGTCCTGATCTTGTAAAGGAAGAGCTGTTTGTTAATCTTCTTGCAGTTTGCAGCATGGAGGAAATATCTTGCTTGCATAGCTTTAAAGCCATTGAAATTTAGTGTCCATGCATTAATGTGACAGGACCACGAGTCAGACAGTTCCACCATTTCATGTTTTTGAAGTGGCTCCTAATCTCTACCAGATTTTTTCCTGGAATATAAAACTCAACTAGATCACAGTGAGCCTTTAAATCGGGAAAACACAAACTAAGTTGGGCAAGTTATTAAAGAAAAGCTGTGAAGAAATACCTCTGATAAGCCTGCCTGCAGAGCTCATGAAATTGGAAACCTCTTTAAACGTGTTCCCATTCCAGTATCTCTGTGTACTTTCAGGGCTGCTCCTTCCCTTTGCGTCTAACATTCAACTTTGAGTCAGCTCCTCAGTGCAGATAAGCCCATGATTTTGAGAGGTTTTCATACCTGCCACCTGAGAAGCACTACACCTATCTTACACAATGAATGCCATGCCATCTGTGTGGTCATTGAAATAAAACTGTATTCTCTCCATATTGTCTCTTTTGCCAGGTATTAATGGGGGAAAAAATAATAAGATATTTACCTGTGTTAATAAGCACTCTATCCATTTCCAGCCTAAGAATTCTATAAAATAATGAATTATTGTAATCTTGTGCTATGTTAATTTAAGTCAAATTAAAGCATACCATGAATTTAATTTGGCTTTTATGGGCTAACTTTGATGGTAGATTATTTAAAGGATTGTGCATTATTCCTCCTTAGATAAATTAGCTTCACAAAGTTTTATTTGCTATAGACAAAGTTTAAATGTTTTACATCACAGAAAGATTTTAATTAAAAAATCAGAGGTGTGCAACGAAGACTGTTATACTAGATTTTCTTGACCCTTGAGTTGAAAAATTTTTTTTTGCTATTCTTAATTCATTAGGCCCTTTCAACTTCTACTTTGTCAGCTGTATTTTAGTTCTGATTCATATCTGTGTTTCTGAAATTCCTGTTGGGGAATATTAAAAAAAAAAAAAATTGAAAAAATTCAAACAATATTGCTTCAGAAAAAGTCATGCTGGGAGCTACATATAGCGCTTAGCACTCTTGATATTGAACATTGACCTCTAAAGGAAAACAGTTTTATCTTATCTTCCAAAATTACCAGGTGCTTTCGGACCTTTTATTAAAATTTAGATATGTTCCCAAGGATGCTACAGACAGTGATAGTTTAAGAGATTGTCTCACATCTTGCAGGTAAGTGACTTTCAGAAGCTGTAGGAACAATTCTGAAGGGCTTTGGAGTCATCTGTGCCTCATGTCATCCCCAGTGTATGTTTATTTAGAAACGTCTGTGGTTGTGTGCAATGAGAGACAGGCACACAAGGGAGACTTTATTTCAACATGATGCTCTTAACCAGGAAAATGCTGAAGAACTCTTTTTCCATATCTCCTCACCATTAGAATAAAATTTTGATTTCATGTCAGAAAAGTATCAAGAAAGATTTCTCTTTTTCCCCCCCCTCCCGTTTTATAAAAATAAAGCCTTTTTCAGGAGCAAGTAGATCATGGGAAAGAAAGAATTCATACAGCAAGCTTCCCCCATGACTGATTCTTGCTGATTGCTGAGGGCCAAGTTATTTTTCAAAATATCATTGCACTCCTACCTTGGTTTCAATTGCAGCTTGTTACTCAGAAATGGGGTACCAGGCATACTATCACGTGTGTCACTGTTATTTCAAATGTTTTGTAGTAGTACACTTCTATTTTCTTACATCTACAAGAGCTTCTTCATTGTTATTTATTAACTTGGATTTTTTTCCTTCTATATTCTCCTGTTTCATTCCTTCCTTTTATTTCCTGAAAAGAGCACCAACTGCAGTTAAAAAGAGTTACATGTTTTTAGGATGTAATGATTTTCAGTGTATAGAAGAGACATGCTACCAGTTAAGAGATAGTACCCTTCTGTGCATCATGTGATTTTTCTTATTCCCAAAATGACCTGGGGGAAAAAACCCCAATCTTTGGTAAGCTGAGTACGTAGTCAATAGTAGGCATAAAGAAAGGAGAAAATTGCTAAAACTCTACTTTTTAAAGGTAGTTCCAGAAAATATATTTTACTAAACATAGAATTATGTGCTTCGGTTTTAATTTCCAATTTATTTTGATTGTTCTTGCTGAAAATCATATCTTTTGCCGTGCTCATACTCTAGATCTGAAAAAAGAAAATAGAATGTCATATTTAAATAACACATCTTTTCACTTCTTTGAATTCTTCGCTATATTCTTAAAACCGCAGAGAATGGAATGAAAGGAAATCTAAAAGCAGTCCAACAGAGTGTGACTATGAAAATATAGGCTATTTAGGGTAGTGTAATAATAAATGGTAATGAATAAAGAGAAGGAAAAAAAGATGAGACAAGTACAAAACTGTAGAATTACTTTTGTGATTCTGTGTTGAGCCCTCCAATTTTATCTCCCTTATCTTATCATTTTGTACTTGAGCTGCAGCTGACAAATCCTTTGTAAATCTATTGCAGCACATGTCCGAGAGGCAACAAAATAGTAAGTAGATTGCAACAAGAAATTCAAGTGATAATGATCCTGGGGCTCAAGAGTCTGAAACAATTAGCACCTTTTGAGGTTACTTAAATGCAAGAGCACAACTGATTTCCTAGGGGCAATTTAAAAAGTGTTCTAATACAAATGAAGCCCAGAGATATTTTCCTGAATTGTTGAATAATTAAAACTAATTCTTTGTTTAGTAAGAAATCATTCTAATGTTGAAGTTCTTGGAAAAAATTGGAATATCTGGAGAAAACTGAGCCAGCTTATATTATTTGTTTTCTAAATATATTTGAATACATTATTTTCCCTACACTGTTCCTCTGGACTTTTATGCTTTTCCATAATTCCACTTATTTCCATAACACATAATGGCAATGGAGTGGCATAGATTATGTTGGGAGGAAGAAGTAAGAAAGGCACTGTCTCCCTGTTAATACTGAATGTACCAAAATATCTGACAGTGTTTGAGCACCAGGAGGTCAGAAAAAAACAATACAGTTCTAGGACTTAGTTTTTTGGTTTATATATTTATGCTATAAAACTCTGAATGTGAACGTCTACATGCAGCTTGAAGGATACTTGGAAAAATTTCTAATTCAAGATTATGTTGTGTGTGGGAATCCATTGACTTCAGTCAATGCTGCTAATTAGAAAACATCTGTAAAACTGTCTTGTGTAATATTTTATTGGATTGATGCAGAAGTGAATGACTTAAATAAAATCGACTGTATGTTGTGAGTGAGCAAATACAGTGTGGATGTTATAAAATCCCCTCTGGCCCAGGAATATTTGTATCAACATCAATTTGATTCTAGTAAGACAACAGTTCCGGCTGCAGAATAATCCAGCAAAACTCCCACAATATAAGTTATGGATCTGACTAATTTCTCATATTGCACAATAGGATCTCTCTAAGGCCCAAATGTTAGCTTTCCATTAGCAATTCACAGTGAGATGTTAATGTTTTGAATTCCTGCTTACCATCTTACAGATGGTAAGCAACCTGGCCAGTGTTAGACACATTATGAATTTCATCACTATGTAGCCCTAGAAAAACTCCTGCATTTGATTAGTGGTTCAGCCAGAAAAAAAGACACAGTGGATCTCTGCTTCATCATGGACCTCCATGGGCAGCAGCGGGACAGCCTGTCTCACTGTGGGCAGCAGCACCTTGGGCACCTCCTGCCCCTCATTCTTCACTGACCTTGGTGCCTGCAGGGCTGTTGCTCTCACGTTTTTTCCTTGTTCCTCTTTGACAGCTGCTGTGCAGTGGTTTTTCTGCCTATTCTTAAATATGTTATCACAGAGTTTCATCAACACTACTGATGGGCTCAGCTTTGGGCAGTGGCAGACCTATTTCAGAGCTGGCCAGAACTGACTGCCAGTTCTGGGGACAAAAATGTGGGGGCGACTCCTGGTGTCTTCTCACAGAAGCCACCTCTGCAGCTCCCCTGCTACCAAAGCCTTGCCACATTAACCCTATGGTTGTGTATTGAAAGGGAGTAATCTTCATATTGCAAATATGCAAAACACCTCTTGATGATCTTCCGAATTCCTGTGTGTGTAACAGTTACATATCAGCGAAAAATTTCAAATTTCTTTGAGGAAAGACTTCACCTTTCAAGCTAAATCCAAGTTTACTCTGAAAAGAGGAAGTCAGATTGGTCTCTGTTATTACTGCATATTTAATCGGGATGGAACCATAGACAGAGTCAGTTTTGATTGCATAGGATTTATCTATTTGCTGCATTCCAATTCCATCTCATATTGGAGTTCTTAAATTGGAATCATTCCGTGTAAATGTTATATTCTTCAAGAAATAGTAACGAGATGGAAACCATAAGTCATATAATGAAAAAAAAAAGTGGATGAATGGAAAAAGTAAATATACTTCTCTTATAAGGGGAGACAGGAAATTTTTGTTTACCTTGCTGGGTGGACTCAGTTCCCAAACAATGAACCAAATAAAAAGAAAATGTCATTGAGCAAGAGGCTGAGCCTTCACAAGGTGTTTAGGCAGTCTCTTAGGAAATGAGGTGTAAGAGGAGTGAGTGGTCACCCTTTGCTGTGGGGTCAATGACTTGAGACTGGTGACACCTGAGGCAGAATATAATCTGTTAAATGGGATGCCAAGCACCGGTACCTTAGTGGTAGCACTCAGGAAATAGTTGACGGTGCGGCAGGCAGAATTAGATAAAGAAATTGCTAGGTAAAATTTCAAAGTATGTCAAGGTCAGAGGGTTAATTTACTGGGAAACATTTCACTGAATAGATTAAGTCCTTCTCTGCTATGTCCACACCTTCTAAAGCAAAGCCAAATTTGATTGCTAGCAGTTAAAATTAAGACATGATAGAAAAATCACATACAGAAGAGCCCACAGTTTGGGATGAGTTAACTTCAGTTTTAAAATACAGAAGTTTGCTGTTGTTGGAGGATGTTGCTTTTGTTTTTCAAATGCAGAATATAGGAATGGCTGTAGTGGTTCAGACCAGACTTGATGCAAGTGCTTGGCATTATCCTGGAACAGTTGATCAGCAGGAAAAATCAGGTTTTTAATCCTACTTCCCTAGAACAGCATCCTGGCCACCAATAAGCTGTGATTCAGGGGTTTCCTGAGAAAATTGTCATCTCTCTATTAAGAATTTGAATTGGTTTTTTATCTATGAACTAGTCCCATTTCTTTTCACGTATTTATGAATTTTTAACATTTGTAGCAAGACACCTCACACCTACTTTGCACAGTGTGAAGAATTCTAGAACAACTAGTAGTGCTTTTTCTTTCAATGGATTATTATGTTGTCACCAGATACTGTGATTGTCAAAGTGGTGGTTCCAAGAGCAGTTGTACAAACTCATGTAAAGAAAATCCAGTTACAGTGATTAAATACAAAAATATAATTGCTGGCTTTGAAAGTACTTAAGTTGCAGATACTTGAAAACAGAGAGGTAACCTCAGGGGAAGCATGCCCTGCCCATAGAACAGGCAGAGGATGCTAACTTGGTTGACCTTTGTTGTAGCTCAGAGTAGTTGTCTATATGTTCTTCACCAAATGATCTAATGACTTTAAGGAAGTCAGTGAAAATGAAATTAAAATATTTATTGGTGCTCCTCATTTCTTAGCTCCTTTTGAGCTGATGATGTAACATGGAGTTAGTTCCTGAGCTAGATTTTGCAGAGAGTAGGAATAAGGCTTTGAACCTTTTTACCCTCTGTTTAAAGAAGTTTTTTTATATATCTATGAGCCCTTGCTTCTCTGTCCAATGATATTCACGGCAGAGTGCTGCTGAAAAATCTCATATCACTTGATAAAGTTGGATATTTTATTATGCAGGCAACAGCTGTTTGTTATTCTTACTCACTGTAAAGGATGTCTGATATCAATTGTTGGTAGCTCAATAGATACTTGTTCCTCAGGTTTACTTCTATTCAGAAAAAGTTGAGCTGTGCCACAATATAGCTAACTGAGAAACAGCTTAGCATAGGTATCCAACAGCTAGAAATCTAAGCATAATCATGCATCTGACCACTATATTTATCCTTATAGTTCTTATTGCTGTGCTACCCTAACAAGATCAGCTAAATTATGAGTAACTTTATGTATGGAAGCCATACCCATTTCTGTTCTGTGCACCAAGGGTTTGCACTGTATTATACTTATGTCCATGAGGGTTTCAGTGCACACCCTGGTGTGTCTTTCACTGTCTGCCAGACAGCCTTCCTGGCAGCCAACAACCCTCACCCATCAGACCTGCTGTTTCTCCTGTCTTCAGTGATGTGTGGCTTCACATGGGACACCCTTTCTCTAAGCTGCAGAGGGCCTTTGGGTACAGCAGAGAAGGTCTCTTGTGTATTCAGCTGCTGTGCTGTTCTCTCTCAGAAATGTTTCTTGTCCTTGTGCACCCGTAATGCCTCAGGCTGTCCTTCCTCCCTGTGCATTTGGATCCTTTTCTCAGTGGAGGATTACAGTTTTATTTGTCATCCTCTTCTCTGAAGAGGATTCAGGAAGGTTAACACTTCAATCCCCGAACTTATTTGACTCCTCTCCTATTCATCTGGCTATTTTCGTAATTAAAATAGGCAGTTCTGTTTCCTTGGAAATGAGAACTATGCACACTTTGTCAGATGCCAGCTGCGATATTAAACTGGCTTTGACGCAGCAAGACGCAGGACACTTCACACACCTTTGGTAATTTGCTGGTATTTTTCCTTGTGAATTTTCCATGTAATCTGTATCAAGTGAATGTGTTAAGACATACACTTAATGTAATTATTTCATTAATATGTATGTTTGCTATTTATACATTTCTTATTGCAGGCTTGTGGCTGAGACTGAGCACAGCAATTAATGTGTTTGGAGTAGGTAGTTCTCAGCTCCTTCCTCTGAAGAAAATTGAGACATGTATCAAAACACATGCATTTGAAATTCTAGTAACAGTAAGACTACATTTTCTCAATAAGAAAGGTGTTACAACTATCCCCAGTGTTTCAATGAGTCAAGTTCAGTGGCACAGCATAGCTGTCTAGTTTTATATATGGGTCAAAATTAAGCTGGTTGCAGTTCAGCTCAGTGAAATAGACATTTTGATGACAATTTAGGTGAAGGAGCAAAACTAGGTAGCAAAAGGAGCATTGACTTCTTCAGATTATATTTTTCATCATATAAGCTTGTGACTTTTTACAAGGGATTCTTTCCCCTTCATTGCTTTTAGTCATGCTCGAATTAAAGCCAGTCAGCTTCTCATCATCCACATGTGGTCAGGACTTTCTAACCTCTGCTTTTTAATGTGGGTTTTGGAATTAGATTGCTGCATAGCATTGTTTCTGAACCTGTTTGGAGTCACTTGGCGACAGCAACTCAAGAACTCATTTGGTGATTATACGACGGGAATTTCAGTGGCTTTCAGTGGCTGTTGTCGATAAACAGTGTTGCTCTCATTTAGGGTTACATATGTAGATTTTGGTGATAGAAGACCATGAGCAGCAATGGTTGCTGCTTGGGATTTCTTAAAAATTCACATTGTTCAGAGGGCTTCAGGAGCTCGCTAAGGATACGTTCCTCAGACCAGAGGCAGGAAGAAACCTTTTCTACTGCTTGTCTGTCTGGCTTGGTAGGGCTATTATTTTTATCTGAATGTTTATGTTTTAATGCTTGTGACAGACTGTTCTGTTGCTTGCAGGGTAGAATGCTATACACAGTGTATGTTGTGAAATGTGACAGTAAATAAATGTGAAAGTCTGCTTTCTCCCATCTTTCTCATTTTTCCTTTCATATCTGTCCAGTTGTGGCCAGCCACAGTGTTAAGTTCTTATTCTTTATCTCTGAGACATACTTTGGACTATTGGGACCATTTTGCTCAAGGAGTAGACGGAGTCTAGTATAATTATTCATGGTGGCATAAAAGACAGAGAGATGAGACTATTCAGGAGGAAAGTACAAAGGTGAGAACATGGTTAGCTTTTAACTGAATCACACTGAAGAGAAGCCCAGGTGTTATTGTATGTACTTTTGATTGATCAGTAAAATATCTCAGTAGTGTGAACCTTTCACTTTGGGAGAGATGAATAAAGATTTTGACGTACCTTCCCAAGAGAACCACTGTGTGATTGAAAAAAAGTTCTTGTCATGCAAGTATCTTCATAAACAGGTAAAAATCAAACAAGAAGAGAGCCTTATAATAATACCAATTCTGGACCTCCCAGCGAGTCAACCTACTGGGACCCATAATTGCATTAGTTTAGTGCAGTGAGAAACATTTTGTAGGCAAATGATAGTTAAAAATGCATCAGTGCTTTGTGATGCAAAGGTGAATTTCAATGTTAATTTGACTTCAGATAACATGCCATAGGTTTTTATAATTTAGAATGCAGAATTTTATTTCTCTATAACTTTTCATGTACATAGTCTTTCATGGGCTATAGATTCTTACTGTTATTTTACATTAACATCATCTTTATTTGATATACGACTTGTATTACTCTTAAACTGCTCTTCAGTGAGACCTCTAAAATGTGACAATGAAAAAAAAAATTAACTGGTTTTAAGTTGCTAAGAAAACCAGTTCAACAATCTCTGCTACTGCACCTTCAAATGGTATAGTGGATGAGGGCAAAGACTTGGCTTAAATGCCAATTAAGTTCAGATACTTAAATCTCTAGTGTCCTTGGCTGCTTATAAAAGTAGGGATTTAGTTGAGCCTTCTAGTTGCACTTGGAATAAACTGGTCTTTAACTAAGGAGTGGAGGAGTAAGAATGGTGGACACTGCTTCTTCCAATAACCACATTCTTAATTCCCTCACAATGTGAACTTGCTACCAGTGCATCAAACTGATAGGGGAGCATCTACCATACTGAAGTGTTTATTTATTTTTTCTGCATTAAGAAGAAAGGCGTTGTGCTATATTACACAATATAAAAAGGTCTATGCATTAAAAATCTGTATCCTTTTGGATAAGTGGGAGCAATAATTCTATTCTTGCAGATAGAATGCAAATAGAGTAATTTTTCATTTAGCATATTAATTCAGTAAGGAGATTAATATAAGCTTCCAAACTTCTTAGTCAAAATCTTTATTCTCTCCACAGAATGCAATACAATTACTACTTGGATGCTGATAGTTAATGAATTGTTTTATTGAATTGTGATAATGAAATATTGGAGGCTGGTGTATAATATTTCTTATAAAGAGTATATTTATATAAGACTTTGTAGAGGAGGCAAAAGTGGGCAGAAAATTTTTGTTTCAAAAAGAGAGATAAAGAAGTGGCTGCTAGTGGAGAGTGGCAATTGCCATTATAGCCTGTTGGCATTCCTGACTTCCAATACGGTTTGGAACGGAATTCTTAACTTCAGGCATATAATTTATTGATACTTTGTTGCAAGCTGAGGAGTAAAGCCGTGACTACGTGGGTTATTATATGATTGATACTACTCCATTCATGGATTGATATATCTTTTGCAACACTGACTAACATCAAGTTAATCAGTTTGTTTCTTAATTTTGAGTCCTGGTCTCAGTTTACAGTAAAATTATTTACACCTGAAATAAAGATCAAACTAATAATCAGAGAAGCACAGAACAGGTCAGGTTAGAAGGACCTCACAGCGTCATTTAGCCCAGCCTTCTACTCAAAGCAGTGTGAGTTGTGAGAGCAGAACAATTAATTCTCAGCAGTTTAAAAGAATATTGTTTTGTTATCTTTTGAAGACTTTGTGTTATCCTCCTAAATAACAATCTTTCCATTATATATTTTTGCTTAGAATACTGAGGTTGGGCTTTAAGGAGAGGTTACTTAGGAGTTTTCATTACAGACAGAACTTTTTTTACAGAGACCCAGCAGTAATGTCCAACTTTCCTCCTACTATGAAGTCCCACTGGCAATCTGGTGTTCCAAATTTTACTTTTGGAAATGGTAACTGCCAATGTAGAAAAGGCTGGACCTTTTTTATTTTTTGTCAAATGGTGGTATCAAAATTCTGGTTTTATACAATGTAAAGAGGTGTTTTGCTGTTCTTTCACTGCACATTAGGGGTCTGGAAATGAATACTCTAATTCTTCATGTTTGGGTTTTCAGATGTTATACATTGTACAATTTTTATATCCGTGCAACCCCCGATTTTTTTTTCCTGCCTAAATGCCCAATAGTTTATTTCTTAGTTAATTATTTTATTTATGATATTGAATATTGACTCTCTTTTTTTCTTTTCTTTTTTCCCAGTGTGACAATGCAAAAGGACTCAAAGCCTTCTATGATGCAATAAAATATGGACCTAATCATCTGATGGTTTTCGGTGGTGTATGTGCAACAGTTACTTCTATCATTGCTGAATCTCTAAAGGGGTGGAATTTGGTTCAGGTAAGGCATGGAATGAAATATATCCAAATGTTGACTATCTTGTATCTCTGAATCTTTTTTTTGAAATTTAGAAACTTAGGTTTGATGTTGTTCTTGCTTCTCATTTTGTGTAATTAGTATGTCTCAGTTGCAAAGGGCAATGAAGTTATGTGTAAAGAAGAATAGTTGCTTCCATATAGCACTGGATTTTAAGCCTTGGCATTGTACTCAAAATGCATGTGAGTATGGGGCAGCAGTCATGTGTCTCAGTAGGTTAATTAAATAAAATTAATGTATCTCAAAAAGCAAGCTAAATGAAAATCAAATTCAATCATGGTAGGCAGGCAGATCTAGGACTTTTGATAGGCCTCAAATTATGGTACTTCTGGGTATTTACTCAGTCTCTACTCAGTCATAATGCAATAATTCCTTTAAAACTGTTGGAAGTGCGTAAATTCTAAGTAGTAACTGGGTTCATGTCTCAGTATGTAGCTCACAAAGCACATTTATTCCCAGCTGTTCTTCTACCTGACTTTCTCAAAGGTCAAGTTTGTGGAAAGGTTCCCTCTGCTGAGGAATCAGAATTTATTAATACTAATCTTTAAAATGCAGATGATAGCAGCATGATTTTCATTTATTCAATCATGTATCTAGTGTTAATTTTTGGATTGACAGCTGTTCACGTAGCCACCCAGTTTCGTTTTCCTGATATGGAAATAGCCTGGCTTTCTACTCAATATTCATATTGCCCTAAGATAAATGTGTATATTTTTTTATTAAAAAACCCCAAAATGATTCTATAGCAAAATAAAAATAAATAACAATATATAACAATTACCTGAGATTGCAGTTACAAACAGGCTCCTCTTTTCCACCTGGAATACTTACTGAGAGTAGTGCAGAAAGAACAAATGAGGCATAATTAAGTTAGTGAAGATGATGATGATGATCAGAGTACAAATGGGAAAATCTTAGGAGGATAATTAAAGTAGCTTGTTAACTGTGTTTGCAATGCTTGTCAGATCAGATCTTTTTTTCTTATGCTTCACGATTTTTTTTCTGATGTGAAAAATATCAGTTCTACTGTGGAAACAAAATATTAGTGTGTGTCTGGGGAGAATGGAGAAAGAACAGAAAGCCTGACACTATCCTTTAACACTCTCTTAAAAAAGGCCTGGTTCATGACCTATAATGAAGTATGGGGCTAGAACTCTTTTTAATTTGTCACATGGAACTTCCAGATTATGTAGGATATTTTAAATAGCTGGATTTCATTGTGCTAAAATTTTTTTCATTTGCAGTCAAGTTCTGCCTGATACAATCTGAAAATCAATTTGTTCATGAAGTTGCTCAGACCAGAAGGAAGGGTGATTAGAAAGCTTTTAAATGCCTGAACTTATGTAAAAATGGAGTAATATGATGCATTGCTACCAGAGTGCATTTATTTCTATGTATTTGACCACTATGGGTGTGACTATGTCTTAAACATTATTTATGATATCAGTCCATCAAGGGATTCTTTACTGCTTGGGTTCAGTATCCTGTGGACACTAGATAAATCCTCACATGGCAAAACTGCACATTGTGTCAGGATTTTAGATATTGATTGACTAGATGATGAAAAAAACACAAACAGCAGCATGGCTGGGAAGTGTGGCAAGGCTTAATGGATGGTATAGCACCAACAATCTAAATACTGCTTGTGAAAGTGTTATGTCATATAGTGACAGGGGTTCGTGTATCTGCAAATCAGCAGATATAGCATGTATAAAATAGTGGGGAGAACAGTACAAATCTTTCAACTCCTCAGGATCCACTGACATAAGTGTCTCTGATTAAAAGCGTAACTTCAATAGAAAGAAAAGATAGAAATCTGTACTTCTCAGAAGTGGAGCAATATTCAGCCTGATAAAATACAAGATTGCCCACCCTCAAAACTTGAAATTTCACCTCAAGGAATCACAGCAAACTTACATTAATAGTTATATGAAATTATGATGAAATCATTTCAAGTCGAGAAGAGGGAAAACAACATACAGGCAAAAACTAACCTGACATTGTATTATTGAGTAGAGTATTTGCATTTGAATGTCCCTATCACTTGGTCCCTGTGCCTGCAGTCACAAAACAAAGCTCTTAACCCTACCAGGAACATTTGATTTGATTTACACAGGTGTCATGAGGTTGAGCAAAGTGATGACTACCTTCCATGCAAGGGAAATGCAGGATGATACAGATAGTCCTGGGGAGAATAGAGAAGAAAAGAAGAAGAATAACTGAAAAAATTACTTTCCTGTGTAAATACAATATGAGACTTGCTGACTGCAAAAACCCTAAACTTTTTTGAAAGCTTTTTAGGCCTGAATTTCAAGTTTCTGGGTGATGACTTTTTTCCTCTGGGTGAATTTCTCTGTTCTGCCTCTTCTTCATTCTCTACAGTAAAAAGTTGACAAAACCAAACAATAAAAAAAAGGCCAAGAGTATAAATGTGTTGGAAATTATCATGCTGCATTTGCTACTCAGGCAACTATAGTAGTGATGGGGGATGGTAAGGAAATAGATTTTTGCAAGGCAGCTTCAGTCTCTACTCTTACTGTGTGCTGTTGATAAGGATAGTCTGTTTTACTTAACTGGTTAAATCAGGTCACTGATGGCCAGCAACAAGGTGAAATACGCAAGACTATCAGAGGTTGAGAAAAGTCTCAGTCTGAAGGTGACTTGCATTTATTTCCATGCTGTATCAAAACACAGAGTACTTTTCCTTCTCCGTCTTGACAAATTCTGGTTTCATTATGATCAGCAACAGAAAGGGAGTTTGTGTTCTCAATTAGCTGTGTTCAATTGCTGGCTGATTTAATTATCTCTTACTGTAACAAAATTAATTATATTTTAATGGAGCATTTTATATCTGTGAAAAGAGCAAGTTGTTTTAGTCTGCAAAGATTTGTGTCATCCTGAAGGACTTTCATTGAGGTATGCTAGGTGACACAACTTGGAAAATATTTTTCGAACACACATTCTTAGTAGGACATATGCAGACACCCATTCCCTAGCCTCTCAAATGAAAAGTTTCTCAGTGGATAATCTCTGTGTACCAGCAGTCCTTACTTTGTTGAGTGACAGTCTGAGCATGGACTGGAAGGTGCCTGTGTGTCTTTCATGTCTGTGGTGTGGAATCATTTTGAACCTTTGGTGTTTCAGTTTAAAAGTGCCATTAATATTCTGTGCCTTTGACAGTGGGCCATAAAGTCACAAAAGTTTAATACTGGGTAGCTTCTGTGCTGTAGGGTGAATATTTCAATGTCAAATTCTTCCAGATTAATCTTATCCTCATTGCCTTTCAATGTGTGTTCAAGGTAATTAAACAATGTGAAGAAGAATAATGAATAGTGTCTACAATATCTTGCAAAAGACAAGTTATTTATTTTGATTTTTTTCATACTGAAGCATTTCTAAGTAGTGCAAAACAGAGGAAATAGCAATTCAATCTTTCTCTTTTATTTCAGGATTACATCTGTTTACATCTCCATGTGAATGTCTTACAGTGGCAAAAGCATCTAATTTATATATTTTATCTGTTGCTGTTTCTTCTGTTTTCATTGTCATTTCTCACTTTCCCTAGTTGCCATATTAACAGAAATATTTAATCAGGATGAGGATTTTGATCACAACAGTCATCTCTCTTAATCTGCAAAATTTTCTCCATTTTTGGAGATTTGTCTTTTTCTTTTGTTCTGCCATTTACATTCTCAAACAACCTGCTTTATTTACAATATCATTTGACTCTGGAAATAAGCCTCTGCCAGAAACAAAGTATAAATATTTGTGCTTCTTTGGAATATCCTCTGTTTCTGCATATTTTATGTAATCTAGTCATATCTTGCCAGCTTCTAGGCAAGTAACTGCTTCAGGCAATCCAGTGATTAGATCGTAATGACATTCAAAACTGAGTAACCTTATTTTGGATTCAGCACCTCATGTTGGAAAGTTTTCTAACAAAATTATAGGTACTCTAATCATGATGTATTACTTTTGGGCATATTAATATAGAGCTAGTTCCATGTGTTAAGAAGGGGTGTTAGAAAGGGAAAACTCCTTTAGTTCTCCAGATCATGTAATTGAATATTAAAGAACCTACCCTGAGATTTGTTCTGTTGTCCCAGAGATCCATAGATATTCAAGATCCCATCTCTGAATCACTGAAAAGGCTGCTGGTCTTCGAGAAAATCAGTGACGTTTCTAGCCTTTGGTTTCCTTCTGAAACAAGGCTGATGTGACTGCATTGTCAGTTCCTCCTAATAACTTCTGACCACTGGCCAATTGCAACTAAATTGTAACAAAGAATTTCCCAAAGATTATTACCTTCTGTACATTTCTATGAAAACGAGCTGCTGAGGAGAGGGATGCAGATGAATGAAGGAGAGGCTGCAGCATGAGCACAGAGAACTTTGGGTAAACCATGCAGTGTGGTGCTTCATGTCCAGCGGCTGTTTATGGAAAGGAGACTGACTGCATTGAGAGGATTGATAAAAAAGCAGCAGAAGAAAAATTAAGGGAACACAGAGGAAGGGTGAAACCCAGAAAGATATGGAGTAGGAGCTGAGGTATGTGTGTGTGTGTGTGTTTATAGAACCCTACACAGGTATCTGTAGGAAACCAGGCTTTATTAGGTGTCCCTCTTACTGATCAAAATTCTTGTTTACAGAATTTCATAGCTATATGCAGGTTATAAATGGTGGGTTTTAACACTGAAGTAATGGGCATTGATCACAGAGATTTCTATACTGGCCACTGAATCAAATTTCTTCTTGTTAATAGCTGAATTTTGGAAATCCTTATACTTTTTACATGGAGCTTTGGCATGGACACATAAACATTTGATTAAAAAATGTGACGTTTTTCTTTTTTTTAACATTTCCTGTCTCTCTTGTTCCAGTAGAGTGAGTTTGTGCTACTTTTCCTGTCAATACACAATTTCTGTGTATTATTAGTTTGAGAAATGAAAAGGCCATTTAAACTAGTCTTTGGCTAAGAAGATTAGCAACTTCTATCTATGTGATGCAGGCAGTCCTACTTGAACAGGCCTTTCTCCCACTGGAATATGACCCAATGCACCACACAACTACAGTCTTTGGTTTCTTGGCCTACAAGTCACCATTGTGATCTCTTCTTTTCCCCCCCCCTCTTCTCTTTTCCTTTGGTTTCCTATCTTTTTCTCTTGGGATTGGAGGGATTTTATAGACTTTCTGTATTTGCGCTTTTAATAGGCTAAGTGTGTGAGGGAAAACAACTCTTGAGGTCTTATTATGTAAGGTGCAAACCTGATGACCTGATGGCTTTCGGGAGTTAGCTGAGCACATAAGGAAGCTTTGCTCATGTCACCGTAGGAATGCCCGGGAGCTTCTGAACAGGAAGAAAACACAGTAGGTCTGACCTTCAGGCAGAGTTTCATGTGAAGCTGCTCGTCATTTGAGATAAGCTCTGGTGTGTTTGGAGGGAGACAGACCTTTTAGTTCTGCAAATCCTCCCCTTGATATAAGCTGCCAACAGGAGCCCTGCTGTTATTGATGGACCCTCTGAAGCTCTGTGGTTGCTGCTGGAGGAGCAGAAGCATGGGGAGTTGAAACAGATCATCAGTGCCATACTTCCTAATTAGGCTGTGTGTCTCAGTGTGTGGACAGATGCACACGTGTAAATGCACAAGGTAAAAAACACACTTGGGAGACTTGGAAGTAGTTGCATGTTCAATAGAGAACCTAGAGAAATGAATGTGGCAGTGCAGCAGGGGAGATTGGACTAGGGCAATAATAAATAATAAACTAGAATAACTTCGGTGAGAAAAGTTCTTTTTCAGTGATTAAAAGCACTGATCCTGATTCCTGGTGCATTATTGCAGTTGTACCCCAGAGGGGACATTAGCATTGCATTGCTGTTAATGGCAGAAATTAGGTCCACAAAGTTTAAATTGAAAATTTCAGAAGATTTCCAGGCTGAGTTATGGCAAGAAGTGCACATTCCAAATTTCAGATGCACTGCAAGAGTTAATAGGACATTTTTTTCTCTTCTTTTTGCCTTCTATTTGAATGTGTGACATTGATTTCTATGGCTTAACCTGTCTTTCCATCAATGTGAAACTGGCTTCTATCCAGTGTTCACTTTCCTTTAGACATGATTCACTGTTCTTTTTCAAATTGTTTGTTCTGGAGAAAACAGCAAAACTACAATATATAGTCTGGTTTTTGCCTTTGATCTAATGTCTAAAGTTCAGTTCATTACATAAAGCATGAGTGAAGGTATTTTAATACAGCTCTAGAGTTAGGTCAAAGCAGTTGAAGACTGAAACCATGTATTTATTCTAACAATTCTAACTATTTATTCTAACTATTCTGCATATTATGTCAGAAAAAAAATCACTTTTTTTTTTCTTAAATGTTTGTACATAATAATTGAATCACTTTTATTTAGTGTTGGATCAATAACATGAAATGAATGTGAGTGATGATCTAGGGAACAGATACACACTGAAAAGGCAAGGGTGTTACATTACTATGTTTTATAATTTGTGTTGAGGAAAATGCATTTAATTCTGAACAAATTAGATATTCCCTCTCCTTCATGAACTCCTCCCAAAAATCTGAATGGTTTCATGAACAAAAGCAAAATACGTTAAAACCCCCAACCCATACTGCAGTGTACAAGCATAGATTTTTTTTTTTTCAAATACAGAGCCTTGTGTTTTAATGGTAACTCACTTTGTTGATAAAATGTTTAAAATATTCACGTTAATTTATTATCAGAATAAATAATGACTGTGTGCTTAGATTTTTGTTTCTTTTTTTTTTTCCTCTGTGTAACTTTTATTCTGTCTCACTACTTGTATTGTTGAGGTTTTTTTCAGCTGGTCTTTTGTTTGCCTCATTTTATTCATTTCTAGAAAAGAGGTTTGAAGTCTTTTTCTCATGTGGTTTTCGCAGCCCTTCAGCTAGGGTAGACTTGCCAGGTAGAATCTGACTCACCAAAATGTTTCAGAATTGTACCTTGTGGCTATTGCTGCCACTTCCTTCACTGCTACAAAGGTATCCCTTCACGTCCCCTCAAGCTCATTTATTGCTATTTGCTACTGCTTTTTCCAAAGGTGGTTTAGGGAGGGGAGGTAGATGGGCAGCTTTGTTTGCCATGTCTCCCTTCCCTCCTCTTCCCTGTCCTGGTATAATAGGCATATTCACAAAGATTTGCTTCTTTGTAAAATCACTTGTGGTTCAGCATCTTTTCGGTGCTGAGTGATGATGACTGGGATATACACTCAGATTCGAGATTATTTTTACGACACTTTTTCTAGTACCTTGTCAGATGTCTGGGTTTTTTATGGTCTAACCCACTGGACAGTACTGCTGCTAAATTTCATTCTAGTCCATAACTGTTCATCATGTTTTCACTTGACTGCCTCTGTGATTTGTGGGGATATAGCTGTGTGACACTAGTGCCCCATTAATGTTAATATTTGACTTATTCACAGTTCTACCATCCCAAAGAATCACCTTTTGATTCATTAATCCCATTGTTTTCATTACTCTGTGACCCGCGAACTTGTCTAGAAGTCTCCTATTGTTTAGTGGGAGCATTTTTATAGTTTCTCAACACTTGCAGCACTGAATTTTGAGTTAGCCCTTGCATTTTGACTTGTGCCTGACTTTCTACAAATCTTGGTTTTATGTTTCTCATTTGAAAGCTAGCTCAGGGAAATCAGGTGCTAATTAGTTGCCTATCTGTATATTATTTTTCTGCTTTAAAGGTTATATTGATTAAAGCTATTTTATTTCACTGAAAGTCACTTTATCACTTTTTAGTTGATTTTTGGCAATCATTATTGATTTGTTTCAAAATGTTCAGACTACAGTGTTGCATTTATCTGACTGTCTAAACATTTCAAATATTCTAGAAAAGTTGGTTTCAAGCTTCTTTTACCACCAGTTCCCCAAACATGGTCCTTATGTTTATTTTCACCATACCTACAACTTCTGTAAAGCTGGAATTGATTATTTCAGGATGCTGTTTGTCAGAGTGGCTACTTTAATTTGTTTCTGAAAGGTGGCACTGAGTGTGTTCTACAGGACCAGCTTGCTGGCTTGTTCCTCAACAGCCTCCATGAAAATCTCTGTGATTGCTTTCTATCCAGTCCTTTTGTCCAGCCTGGCTTGAGTGGCCTTGTATAGAGTGGCACCCTCTGCCATAGTGACAGTTGTCCTTGGAACACACAAACCTTTCCACAGTAATGGACAAATACAACTAAGTCAAAATTGATATGGTAAATTTTGTTGTGTTGCACCATGACAACTACTCCCACAGCCCTAAATTCACTTCTTCATTTAATTCTCTCTTATTTGAATGTTTTTCTTCAAAATACTGTTCTGTTACAGAACAAGGAAAGCATTTTCATGTGGTAAATTAACCTGCTTTCTCCTAAATGCTGTTTGGCAGCAGTTACTTAATTACTTATTTTGAGGAATAGCATAATTCATACAAATTCAGCAACAGCAGCTCCTGGGCATAAATTGAAGAACGAACTCATACACCAGGGGCTTGGAAAAAGAAAGAGCATCTTTACGTAACTTTGAAAATGAAATAAAATATTTATTGGTCTTTACAAGCAGAAAAAGGTTAATTATGCTTCATTGAAGAAGTAATACAATGCTGATATGTTTATAGAAAAGGAAGCACTAACAAATCCTCATATAACAGAAGCTGTTCTAAAGGCATGATTCTTGAGTGCAGTGGTGCTCTTGATATATGATTCATCTAGTATTGAAACCTGTATGGCATGTGTTTTAATTTTTTATATTTTCAGTACTTGATACCTCTAGAACAGTTCCTGGGGACTTGTAGATCTTGCTACATGCTTTCTCCATGCATCAGTTAAGTTTTAACACAACCGGAGAAAAATAAGGCCAGTTGATCAAGGGATAGTTATGTTTTAGTTAAACATAAAGTATCTTGGAAACACATTTATTTCCTTTAGCTTTAGTTATCTCACATAGCAAAACCAGAATTTCAGTGTCAGAGAAAACAGGTACGATCAGTGTAGCTTAAGAACCTCCAGACGCTGTCGGAAAACCACTAATAAATGCATACAAAATTGTGGCAGAAACAATTTGTGTTTGGAGTAAGAGGCTTTGTTTGGCCCCAGGATTACACTGAGAAGAGGAACATATCTCACAGCTTGTAAGCATTGACTTGTAATTTTACTTCTCTTATTTCCCTTTCCTTCTCATCACATTTAAAACTTACAGGAATAGAAAGCTTAAGTAAGTGAGTCTAAACTTATTTTTGTACTGAAAATTAGTTCCACAGTTGCACCTTTCCAGTCTCTCAGAATCTCTTCTTGGCTCTCTGTAACAGTAATTGCAGATCCTGATTTACTTTGATTTTTTTTGTCATGCCTTGGTTTCATTCATTCTTAGGAGATGAGTAGCTTGAAATTTCTGAACTCTGTGTTAACCTATGACACATTCTTCTCTTAATTCTCAGAGTAAAGGAAAGCATTTCCCCAGTGAAGAGAAGTCTTCATCTTCCTTTATCTTGCAGAAGAAGTCCATTAGATTTTGTTATCTGATAGACAGCCTATCTCAAGTTAATTAATAAGCTACAGCAAGATTGAGAGTATAACCACTATGAGCTTTGTTTGTGTTATGATGCAAACTAAGCTAGGAAACTTCTATGACTATTTATAATTAAGCTACTGTCAGGGCACAATATATATCAGGATGTGGATTCATTATGTTAGTTTGCTTTCTGAAAGGAAAAAGATTAGTGGAACAACTTCTGAAAGGTTTGTTAAAGTCCTTCAGTATTCAGAGAAGGGAATAGGGATACATGTGATTGGGGAGTGACAGGTTTCCAGCAGTCTGAAGTATTGCGTAAAGTGCTTGAGAGGTACAACTTTGTATTCATTATTAAACACTATTACCTTGACATAAATAAAGTGGTAGGTTTTTTTCTAGAGAAAAGAGCAAGTTCTTCATCATAACCCTTTTGAAAATAAAAGCTTGTAGAAGAGTGATGACAGTCTAAAAGTCTGAAATAGTCTACAATTACAAATCAAAAGCTGGATGCTTTATTGCATTTGTCCAGTGAGGACCAGGATCACTGTGATGATCACATCTCCTGTGATGACAGGCTGAGAGAGCTGAGGTTAGTCAGCCTGGAGAAGGGAATGCTCTGGGGAAAACTTATAACAGCCTTCCAGTACCTAAAGGGGATCTACAAGAAAGCTGGAGAGGGACTTTTTAGGGGGACCTGGAGAGATAGGACAAGGGGTAACGGCTAACTGAAAGAGGGTAGGTTCAGATTTACTACTAGGAATAAATTCTTTACTGTGAGGTTGGTGAGGCACTTCAGTAGGTTGCCCAGAGAAGCTGTGGATGCTCTGTCCCTGCAAGTGTTCAAGGCCAGGTTAGATGGGGCTCTGAGCAACCTGGTCTAATGGATGGTCTAATGACCTGCTCATGGCACAGTCTCCTATTCACTGTATAATCGGTTAGACCACAAAAAGAGATGTAGGATTCTGCAACTTACTTTGCCCTAAAAAAAAGATATGTAAGTATGTTGTTTTTTTGGTTTTGTTTTTGTTTGTTTAAATTTAATAATTGAAACAGAAGACAACAAAACTAATCTTTGGACAAATATTTATTTGCTTTGCTCTTTCTGTTAGCCTCATTCTTAATTTTCTATTTCTTATTGCCACAAGCAGTGCTAGGAGGGCTTAAAGGCAACATGTTGCCAATTAGTCATGGCTTGCACACTGCTCCTTTGAACAGCAGGCATTTATTTTTATGTCCAGAAGTCCACGTTTATTACCGCAGATAAACCAACAGGGGGCCAGGTTCCCCTTAGTTCAATGATCTAACTGTTTATATGAATGAGGAAAATGAAACTTTAAACGTTTTTGCCCAGTATTCTAGTGTTTTACAGCAGATTATTATAGTATTATAATCACCTTAGAAAGACAGCTTGTGTCTCCAGTCACAAATGAATTCACACAGAATATGACATTCTTAGCATAGCTGTAAAGGGGAGAGGTCACTGTGCAGTAAATCTGAGAATTAATGTTTACTAAGTGATTGAGAGTGCTACTTTGGAAGTCTTCGCTGCCTGTCCAGAGACTACATAAATCTTACCTGTTTTCCCCAAAAGCTGAATTTATAAGATGTATGCTGCCAGAAAGCAAACTTCGCCCTCAAGGGTAACATTATTGCCTCAGATCCCCAGATGAATAATGGAATGTCCGTCACTTGAATTCTATAGAGCTTCAGACTTGTCCATGTATGAAATGAATTTTGGTAACCCCACTATATAAAGACACCTCGAGGCCCAGTTTCCCAAGTCAAACTTGCCATCAGACTTTGCCCTTGATCCTTCACTGCTTCAGAGTGCAAATGTTTCTCATTCTGCATTTCTTCGTAGTCAACCACAAGAACCTCCATGGCATGCTTCATTCCGTCAGGAGGGGTCCCATGCTAGCTGATGCTGCTTGTGAGTTTGCCAGGAGTTTTGACTGCAATTTTTACAGTCATTGTGAAAAACAAAATTATCAGAGGGACCAAAGCAAACGTCACTTTCCTGAACTGTCACCAAGATTATTGTGGCCAATATCACAATTTCTGGTTTTGTACCTCCTTTGGTTTTGGCCTTTGAGGGAGGCAATTCTGTCTTAGCACAAAACATCAAAAGTGCAGTGAACTGTCTCAAATGGTCAAAGCTCAGTTCTTACCCTCATGAAATTAATCTTTAGGAATTGGAAGTGGTACTGTCTTTTTTTGGTGATACAAGCACAAGCTTATGTTTTGGTGATACAAGCACAAGCTCTGTGTGAATACCCATGTCACTGTAGAGACGGGATGAATTTTCACTTCCCTTTGGGTGCTCTAAACAACATTTATATGGAATAATAAGCATAACCACCTTTCACATTTACCTGAGAACCAAAGAGTGAAAAAGGATGAAGTGTACACATTTTCAGACCATGCTTTGGTCCCCAAGAGCATGGAGTTACAAAACCTGCTGCTTAAGTCCTTCCTGCAGAGGGTGGGATTTCAGACACACTCGTTGGCTTGGAATAGCTCATTGCTCCAGCTCTTACCACCCCCATGCTCGGCATGCCTGATGCGCTTGAATCGAGTCCTGAGGCACTTAACTCTCCCTGTGTGTTGTACAGTGAGCTTAAGAGCCCAACTTTGTATTCCATTACTCTGAAAAAACACTGATGTTCTCAGAGTATGTGTGTTTGCCACGTATTTCTGAAACCAGGTCTATCTTTCATCATACTGCAACTGTTTACTATATTTAATCACCATATATAAAATTGCAGTTCTAATTTTAGCATCACAACTGGCTTCTGTGGAAGTGGCTGTAATGAACAAAATGAAAAGTTATTAGCCAAATCCTTTTTCCTGCTCTGCAATCTAATTGTCATCTGGAGAAATCTCTTCAAAGTTGTTATAACAACTTTATGGGCTCAACACAGGGGAAGTTGTATGCCTCTACTGAGGCATACTATTAGACATCGAAGACCAACATGCTGATAGAAAAAAAATCCCCTTCACGGAGGCTTTGCCTGATTTTTAGGAGTGCCTAATTGTATAAGGCAGCTCCCTTTTTGTGGCACCGCTTGCTGGATATGTATGAATTTGTTATTGTGCATTCTATTTAGCCTTGCTCTCGTCGATGCAGGTTATTGTCACTTAGTTGCAGAAACAGACCTTTAAAAAATACACTGTTTTTCTTTTAAGATGTTTCCAGCAGACATGATAGTAAAGAGAATGCTGGTGTTTGTTAAAATAAAATAGTCAGAACAGTTGCCCAGAATTCTGAAAGTTTACAGTTCTCCCCTAAGACAGTCAAAATCACATCTGAGTGCCATAACCAGTAGGCTATGGAGTCACTGCCCCTCTCATACTCTGTTTTCCTGATCACATGAACCTTCTAAATACTTTACTGTACAGTGAGGCACCACTAACATGGGGTAGCAGAAGACCACACAGTGCAGTTGGCATCCTGAGCTTCGGGTGATGATAAAAACAGTCCTGGTGCATCAACCTGAGGGTGGTATCCCATCTAAGGTTCCCTTCTTCTGCTCAAGACTTACACTGCCTCTAAAATATGAGTGCTCCTACATACTGGTAGCCTATGTGTCTAGATAAAAATATTGAACTATGGCCAGCTGCTTTGGCAGAACAAGTATCAGTGCTCTTCAGTCTGTGATCTGCATAGATGAGTGTAGGGATCTGCTGCCTTGACTGAGGCGCCTCGTCTTTGCAGAGCGAGGGATTTGGCTCTCACCATTACCCTTGGCATTCTTGTCAGCTGAATATGCCCTGTTTAGTATATGACTTGTTTTCAGCTGTGTTTTTGCACCACCATAATTTCCAGTTCATGTTATAAGGAGGAGTCCAGGGTCCTCTTTGGGGACCCAGCTCCCACAAGTTATGTCCTACAGTATCTAACTTGTAGGTACTGGAATACTTAATTTTACCTATACCTGAGTTTGACTATGCTACCTGCAGTTACCTTATGCAATATAAGCATACAGTGAAGACACAACCAGAAAATAACTGGTTTATTAATTGTAGTTCAGGGGTTATTTTTAAACATTCTAGATATGTATAGGGGAATAATCCGCTCTGCTCTCATGAAGATATAGCTTAAACAGTATATGACTGATCTTGTCAGCTTAAATTTTTATGAAATTTGGAATGTGACGTTTAGTATGTCTGAACTTACATCCATGTAGAATATTGTCAGTTCTTTGGAGTCAGTTCAGGATAGGGCACTCAAATCATATGTCTTACAGGAACAAATGACTGGAATGTTTTTTTTATACAGTATGAGAAACCTTCAGTTCATTTATAATCAGTTGGATAACTTTCAAAAAATCCTTAAAGAGGAAGTATATTATATAATTTAGGTATTGATTACACTCAGTTTTCAGAATTTCAAAGCAAGTCTTTTACAGAACAGACTCCAGAAGAATCGCTATAGTGACTTTTAACCACCTTAACATATAGATCACAACATGCTTTAGTTTACAAAAAAATTAGCCTAAGAGTTTCACAACATAATATATAACAGTACCCAAGAGGTACCAAAAATTGTAATCTTCTGTTTCTTCTGAGTCTGTACACAATCTAGAAATACATGTTGTAATATTTCAAAACACAGACATTAATAGAAATTAATTAATTTTAATGTTTTCTAAGCTTTCTTCAAGAAAATTGAGAGATTAAGTTTTTTATTTTGAAGATACTTATCTCTTTTTGGTGATTCCTAGATCCTATGCGCTACTTTAATTATGTATAAATAAAAAATTATGAACCTCTGATTTTTCTATCTCTATTTTTATTTTGATCAGAAAAAGTATGAAAATTCCACACTGTGAAAGTATGGAAGTGTATGCAGATCAGAGCTACAAACATTAAAGTTTTTATTAGAATATATATGTATATATATAATTTGGTTAAATTGCTCAAAATTAAAACCTGATATCTGGGAGTATTTATAAATATAATATGAATAAAAACTTCTGTGGTTTTATTACTCTATACAAGTTTTTTTTTGTATGAAGATGTAAATTCTTCATAAGTTTTTGTATAAACCAGTTTCGAAATGTTCTGCTCTCAGGGAGACATAGATCTCATTTTAATTATGTTCTCTGGTTTTAACAGGATAGTCTGGATACTTTAACATAAGAGACAGGATCTGAGTAGATAGGCAGGAAAGTTTTCTTTAATATGAGGGTGGTCAAACACTGTAACAGGTTCCCCAGGAGCAGTGTGGAGTCTCCATCCTTGGAGATACTTGGTACCCTTGGTCTGGTTGCATTGAGCAGACTGTGACCAGCAGATTGAGTCTGAGGGAGATGATCCTTCCCCTCTTCTAGGCACACCTGGAATGGTGTATTGGTGTCCAGATCTGGGCTTCCTGGTAAAGGAATTGAGGCCTCTAATGGAGGCCTACAAAGATGATTAATGATTTGGAGTGTCTGCCATACGAATAAAGGCTGAGAGAGCTGGGACTGTTTTGCCTGGAGAAGAGAAGGCTTGAGAGGATCATGTCAATCTGTATAAATATCTGATGGGGGAAGTGAAGAAGGCAGAGCTCGACTCTTCTCAGTGGTGCCCAGTGACAGGAGGAAATGGGCATAGACTGAAATGCAGGAAATTCCATGTCTCATTGTAGGGGTGTCCAAATCTAGAGAAACTGTGGAAAGTCTATTTCTGAAGATATTCATGAATGTGATTGGGCAGGACCTTGAGCAACCTGCATGAGTAGACCTTGGTTTGAGCAGGGAGATTGGACTAGACAACATCTCGAGTTTCCTTCTTACCTCTGCTGTTCTGTGATTTTGTGAATGTAGCCCACAGTCTTTATTTTGATTTTTTTACTGTAGACTAAAAAAATTAAGTAATAGCAGTGAAATTCCCCTGATAGGCTGAACTCACTACAGATTCCCTTATCAACTAAAAATGATGAGCAGATTTCATTTTAATCCTGTTTAATTCAGTGTGCACTTATTGTTACTGGTTGTTTTTTCCAAATCCTCCTTCAGGCTTTAAAAGCAATAACAATGAAACGGAGAGCTATACCCTTTGAATATTGAATTGAATATTACTTCATGCATAAATATGCATTTATAAAAACCCAAAGATCTTAATGACACAAATAGCGTTGGTTTGACCCTCCTTTGAGCAGGAAGTTGGACTATTTGTTTTTCGTGTTATCCTGTGGTTCTGAGATTGCTGAACCATAGTGTTTCTATTAGGTTTAAAAGGCTAAAGATGGTTTATCTGTCACACATTATAATTCTGAAAGTGTTGACATTCTTGGCAATTGCCACTGTACTGAAACTGTTAATTCTAGCTTCATGTATTTCCAGATAATAACATAGTCTTTGTAAGGTGATCTGTCTTGCCGTAGTAAAGTGTTAAAGTTACTGTTCTAAGAGCAAAATTCTTGGGCCTCTTTGTAATTTACTACACAACCTTAACAGTCAAAAAATAGGACAGCCCAAAGATCTTGTCAAGCCCAAAGGCCAAAGAAGAGAGCAGGCAGAAAGCTACAGTAATAATGTATTGAAACAGTGGCTGCTTTCTGTCCTAAGTAGAGACTGAATAAATTGTATGGCTTACTCCTCACTAAAACAAGGATGGCAATTAAGGGGGTGATAGCTTGACGAAGATGGTCAAAAGATCACTGAACTGAAAATCATAAAAGAATATAGGGAAGAGAGAAAGTGTACCTATTTTAATGCAAAATTATATTTTGCATAGTTGGTTAGATGGTCAACACATCCTTTATTTGTTTGCACTTGAGTTTCAAATGAAAATAACTATAATTCCTCATATATAAATATAAATCCAATCTTATGTATTACTGAATTTTACTTGAAAGATTGACATGCTTGGAGTGTTAAAAGCAACAGTCACAGCCTCTGTAAGAAAGATTAAAGCAAAAAGATTGTGGGCAAAACAAAGAGGCATCACTCAAAAATAGCATTTCTTGTCACGATGTCAGTGACCTTTTGAAAAGAAAATGAATATTTAAGGGATTACTTTCTGATTAGAGAATTGTGAAGCATGTAAACAATATGAAGTTATTACCTGATATTTGCTGAAAACCATTAGATCATGGTAGAAAACAAGATGATGAACACAGGATGTAGTTATGATATACACAGGAGGAAACGAAGATGTATGATAGAGGACTTCAGTCTGGATAAAATATGTTAGAAATGGCAACTTCTTGAACAATAACAACAAAGAAAAAGGATTTTTGAAAGTAGAGCTTTAAACTACCACAGGTTATAATTTGAATAATTTAGTAATATTGCTCCATATCCAGACATCTACAGGCTCTCCTGATTATAAAAAACGAAGAAATGAAAAACTAACTGTCATACTGTATGACATTTAATGAAAAACAAGTTAAAAAGGAGAAAGTGACAACAAGTGACGGAAATCAGAAGATAGGAATGTTTGGAACAGAAGATCTTGAGTAGTCTTATATGATTAGCACTGCTCTGGGCAGAGATTTGTTCTAGGCAATCTCTGGAGGTGCCTCCCCACCCAAACTATTCTGCAATTCTAGGAGGGTAAGAGAAAGGAGAATAACAACAAGATATTTTTAAGTATATCAGGAATTTAAGAAATCTGACAAAGATACTAGTTAAGTGTTAGGAGGACGTCAGTAACAATGTATAAACGTTAGAAGAATTGCTTTAATAGTCTCGTACTTTCTATGTCTGTTTTGGGGAAACATGACAAAACAAATGCTATAAGGTTTTCTGCAGTAACTTGTGAGGATGATGGTTAGGTACTTTAGAACAAGTTGCTCTAAATAAATTTGTATTTAAGTTTTCTGACAAATTGGTCAAAGAACCTTGTGACTGTCATGAATGTTATCATCTAGGACCATTGAAGAACTTCAAAGGAACTAGAACAAACATGACACTGAACTAGTATTTTAAAAGACTGTAAAGGACAGTTTGAGTTCATACAGGCTGAAGTGAGTCCTACAAAACAGAACACGTGATACAGGTTTTTGATTAATATTGAGCAGACATTAATATTGAGAGGAAAGAAAAAAAATTATGTATAGGAGTTTATGAAAAATTACCTCCTACCAAACTTGTCCTGCTTGGAAATTATATTTTCTGTTGAGAAAAAACCCAAACCCACATGTTTTTTAAAATGAGTTAGTTTCTAAGTAATAGAGGCATTTGCCTTGCAGAGGTTAGGGAATTAGAAGTAAAAAAACAAAGTCACTAGCACAGAGTGATCCTGATTAGTGAGGGAACAACATGTCTTCATATGTTTCGTACTCCTCTCTTCTGGATTATACTCCTCTCTTCTGGAAAGCAATGTTCCTGAAAAAAAAAATAAATTATAATTTTGGTAGATAATTGGTCTATCATCACAGTGTGATGCCGCACTCAACAAAACAGTATCCTTGGATGGATAGGCAGATAAATAGGGGAATTTTTAGAATACATTCTGTGCCTAGTTCCGGTGCCCATATCTGAAGATAATAAATTCCAAAATTTTCACAGAAGAGTTATGCAAATAGCTAAAATGCAGTAAAAAGGTCTTTTTATAATAAGAGATTCCAAGGATCCTGTTCAAACCCTCAGACAAATGATGATGAAATTTTGCCAGCTGAACTATATAAAAACTAACCACTTCAGGCTAAAAAGAAACATATCAAGCATAATTCAAAACATTTAAATAAGTGGAATAAGGCTAGAAATAAGGTATACATTTTTAACAGCAGAAATATTTAATATAACAATTTACTGAACCTTTCATTCAATTCTACCTTACTAGCAGTTCAAGAGCAAGTGTTTTTTTTAAAGTTATGCTGTAGGTTAAAGAAAATGCAATTCAGGGAAATCCTTTGACTTGTCATGCATATGAGATCACTCTAGGTCCTCAAAATAATTCTGTCCAGTCTTATCTATAAGTCAGTTGAATGCAGATATTCTTAATGGAAAAAATGAAGTGCTATAATTTTTGATGAAAACATGTATGAAAACATGGAAAATTACCTTTTGCAAAAAAAAAGAGAAAACCTTCCTTGGATAATGGAGAAAGCTACTTATTTTCTTAAATTGAGAAAAAAGTTTTAGAAGGAAATTATTCATTTGGAAATTGCATGAAGCATCATTGTGGTGGCTATTAACAGCTCACTGAACACAAGAAAAGTAATTACCACAAAAACCCAAACAACAACAACAACAACAAAAAGACTAAGTTTTTTTCTCAGATTTTTTTAATAACTTTGTTGATTTTTTTTTGTTTGTCAGAAATCCACAATGAAAGAATCTAATGACTCTGTCCTCATTTTTGAGTACAGTCTAGAGGCAGGAAAATGCCTTTCAGTAAAAAAGAACAATATTTGGCTTTTTCAACAAACAGAATATTTTTCATTTTCAAGTGGAAAATGTATTCATGTGAAGGTGTTTTCTGGGGAAAGATAGGAAGGAAATAGTATTCCAAATCACATTAACTTGCAGGGAAATGAAGGAATTATATAAATTTATTTTTTACTTTGTTCTTAAATTAAAGAAGAAATGATCTTATTAAATGCTTGAACACCAGTTCCTTAAATGACATGAAAAGACAGACTCTGTTTCCATCATTAGTCATTTTTTAGCTTTAGTATTGTGAAGAAAAGCTTGTCTCTATGCCCCGTGGCATCAGACACATCACAGATTCTTCTGCAGCTGTGAAGACATGGAGGTGCCCCTTCAGGAAAATTGCCCTTTTGCTTTTTAGACTGCATCTGGGCCCAGCTGGCCAGGACTCTAAGGCAATATCTAAATTAGCATTTTAGTTCAGATCTGGAGTATGGTTTTAAAGTAAATCATACTGTTGTCCCCACTTACCATGCTTTGGCTCTTAGCAAGGGGAGGTGTTGGAGTGCATGACCCAGCTTCCACAAGACAGAATCATGGAATCAAAATGTCATAGAATGGCCTGGGTTGGAAGGGACCTTAAAGATCAATTGGTACCAATGGACAGGGATGCCTTTCATTAGACCAGGTTAATCAGATGTTAATCAGATCTTCATCCAACCTGGCCTTAAACACTTTCAGGGATGGAGCATCCACTTTCCAGCAACGTGTTCAGGTTCCTCACTACCCTCACAGTAAAGATTTTTTTTTTCTGGTATCTAATTTAAACCTACTCTCTTTCAGTTTAAAACCATTCCCTCCCTGTCCTATCACTACATGCTCCTGTAAGAAGTTTCTCTCTATCTCTCTTGCAGGCCCCCTTCAGGTAGAGCCAGGCTACAGTTAGGTCACCTTGAAACCTTTTCTTTTCCAGGCTGAGCAATCCCAATTCTTAGCCTTTTCTAGTAGGAGAGGTGCTCCATTGCTCTAATCATTTTGGTGGCCCTCCTCTGGACTTTATCCAACAGGTCTATGTCCTTCCTGCACTGGAGATCTCAGACCTGGATGCAGTACTCAAAGTGGGGTCTTATGAGAGCAGAGTAGTGGGGAAGAATCACCTCCCTTGATCTACTGAAGAAGCAAGAGCCATGTGTGCTCTGGGAACACAACTAACTCTTCTTCCTCTAGAAATTGTTGCTTACCCACAGGACCAGTTTAGTGTGAATCTGTACAATGTGATGGACACTGGGTCCTCAGCAGCAACTGTTTTGCCAGGCAGAGCAGCTCTTCTTTCTTTGCACTGACCTGGAAGAACTGCAAGCATACAGCATATGCTTGTTCCCTTTCTGTGATGTGAGCAGCATAAGCTAACTGAGGAAGAAAGGATGATGCCTTCTCCATCATCTGTACATGGTAAATATTGTTCCTGTGCAACTACTGGGTTTCTCAGTGTTTTGCTCCTGTATCTTTAGAAGCCCAAAGAGTCCTCTTACAACCAGTATCCCACATATTCAGAGAGCTGAGACATGAGACCTTCTGGGCGGAGTTATCACACAGAGCTTATCCCATTGTGTATCTGAGGCTTTCCTCGTTCTAACATTGGGCCTTAAAAACTTTTATTGAAACTGCTGTTTTCTTAAAGTTGAAAATAGTTTATTTGCAGAGTCCAAGATCTTCAAACCAGAAGCAGCAAGTACAACATTTAGTTTGACATTCAATTAAAACTCAGGCCAAAATTTTTCATCTACTGTACCTCTTTGTACATCCCAGTAATTTATGGCTAAGCTAGACTGAATCTTTATAAAAGACGTCCATTTTTTATTTAAAATGTTCTGCAGAGAATCCAGCATACCCTTAGGTAAGGTGTTCTATTGATTAATTGCACTCACTCTGAAAATATTTCCAGTCAGGCCTTGCTTAGCTTCAGTCTCTAGTCATTTGTCTTTGTACCTTTGTCTGTCAAGGAGCTGCTTGCCACTGAAAAATCTTTTAATACATAGGTACTTACGAACTGAGACTTTGTTGCCCTTGGCAAAATAGATACACATTTTGTAAATCCTTTAACAGAAAAGAAACCAGCCGTTAAAACATTGTTTCATTTTCAAATCTTCCAATTTCAGGGGAAAACCAGTTTCTTTCTATATAGTATACTTACACTGAACTTTCAAGAGATGGAGAGAGCTTTTGTACCAAATCATGGCCATGAGTTGAAATGAAGAAAGCCTGGAATAGCATTTGTTTTTGTTACCTCAGAGATGTAATAATTTTCAACATGGTTATTTTTATTTTTTTTCAATCAGTTTTGTCTCAGAAAGTTGTTCCTATTATAGCTGCTACTAAAAAAAACCAAACCAACAAACAAAAAACCACAAAAAAACAACAAAACCAAAAAACACAACAACTCTTTTTTTCCCAAATGATAAAATGAGAAAAACCCAATGGGAAGTGCAGAAATGGTGGAGCCAAGTTTTCCAGTTTAAGGTGTACAATGGTAGGACAAGAAGCAAAGAACATAAGTTGCAACATGGTTAGATATAAAGAAATTTATTTTATTTTTCACCATGATCAGAGACTGGAATGGGTTCCCAGAGAGGTTTTTGAATCTTTGTCCATGGTGATGTTCAGAATTTGACTATACACGACCCTAAGCTACCTCATCTAGAAGATCCTGCTGAAAGCATGGAGTTAACGTCTTTGATCTTCAGGGATCCCTTCTGTCCTGAATTCTGAAGTAACACTGTAAATAGGGCTACATGAGTGTTTCAGCCTTTCTGTCATTGATGGAGGCTGACAAGGGCTCCCCTCTCCACCTGGTCAAGAACTTGCATGAAGTTTGTTGAAAACAGGTGTCTGAGATTTGGAGAAACATATGGCCAGGCCAACTAAGCTTCATTTCCTTTGGCATGAAGATCCAAAACAGATAGCAGGTCCCCATTGATCTGTCTCATTTGTGCACATGCAGCATGTGAAACTGCTTTATTACACTGGTAATCCAGGTTGACAGCTTTGTTGACATGCAACAGTAAACCCATATTCTATACTGCTGATTACTGAATCTCAATTTCACAAATTTATCTTTTGACAATCAGTCACATTTGGGTAGATAGTGACACCTAAAAGTAATTAAAACTCTTTCAGATAATAAGTAAATTGAGGCATGGCAGTTGCATTTATTGAAAATTAGACAGAAAGACACCAACAATCAAGAAACAGAACCCATTTTTGTTCACTTGAAGTTTGTCTCACATTTCTCTAGCCATTCCAAAATATTGCCTCTATCAGGCAAGCCAATATACAAGCAATCAAAATTAATAGCTAAGAGAAAAATTAATCTCTCATTCTAGTGCACTGTATTGGGACACAAAATTTAAACAAGTATTATGCTATTGCCTAATTCATTCCTTTTAATCAAAAACCTACATTTGTAATTTTTCTATAAATAAATCTAGAAGTCTGGAAATTTTAAGTCAGGGAAGCCAGGCTCTTGATATATACTCTTTGATATACTCTTTGATATGTATCTGATAAAAATAATCTTGTTATGTAAGGTGGTGATTCAACAAAGTGATTACATGCTTAGCTTTTTAGGCACTTAAGTGAACCTGGTAGTATTCAGTAAGTACACATATGTCAGTTCAAAATTATTGAACATCAAGGGTCATCATTAGGAAAATAAATACATTTCTTCTCTACTGTTCATTAACAATATATCTGCTGGATTGCCTATTTGGTTTGATTCCTTGTTTTAGTAAGGTCAAATATTTTGGTAGTTGTGGATCTGCAGTAAACTCACTTTCAAGAGTTTTCAATTCACTGTCAACAGTGGGGATCATACAATCATGGTATATGATCAAATGTGGTTACTAAAAAACCCAGCACAGTTCAACTCAATATTAATTACATGACCCCTTTTCCTTTGTGTTCTCTATCCATCTGCATTTATGATTCTGTTTCAGTTAGTTATTTCTAAACCCCTCTGTTTCCTTCCTCTGTTTTCCCTGTAATCTTGTTGAGATCACTGTGACTAAAACTAAGAAAGTATTTATATCTCTTTCCCTTTTACATTATTATTACCATGATTAACATCCTTCTTCTGCACAATATTTGCTCATCAGTAAAACAGTGGTGATTTTTTCTGAAAGAGACTTTCATTATAGTAGTCCAAATTGAGAAATATATAAAAAATCACAATGCTTATCAATTTCTAATGTGTTTTCTATATGATGGAGAGGTATGTGGTTATTTTTTGTATTTTTTCGTGTTTGTTGTTGGGGGGGGGGGGGTTTGGTTTTGGGGGTTTTGTTTGTTTTGCAGTTTTGTTTGGTTTTGTTTGAGTTGTCTGAGTCTGCTTGGGGCATCATAAAATGATCTTCCAGCCTTTTGACTAGGAATTGCTTTGATTTTAATGATGATATCTGCTCATGGATAAATTGGTCAGAATATGGTAATGAACATGTGTGATTTGAACATCTTTCAAGCAATTTATGAATTGAAGTTTTTAATACAGGTCTTCAGAAATGTAGCTGAAATAATTTGTATTCTGCTGCACGATGGCATCAAATTCTCTATTAGTAACTTCTGTATTTTGCAGTAGCAGCCATTAAATTCCATGGCAATATCAGTTTATTTTATTGCCAAGTATTACACTTCTTTTTCCTCACTTATGCCCCAGCAAAGACACAAAATACGATTCATAGATGAAAATAATCAACAAATTTCATGTTGGATTAGTATTTTCAACAAATGCTTTCCTGTGCTTTCCAAGCAGTAAGGCCACAACACACACAATCCCTTCCTGAACCTGCTTTTTCCCATCTGCCAGAGGAGAGACTAAACCTGAAGACTGTTAGAGCAGCTTTCCTTCACCATTTTGACGAGTCTGTACTGCTGCTCTGTTCATTAAGTAGTTTAAAGTCTGTAGCGCAACATGCAATGTAAGAATCTCTGCGGAACAAATAGCCTAAGTTGTGTGACTGACCCTATTGGCTAATGTTTCCAGATCTTCCTTTTCGCTCTGCAAGCCTAAGATTTGTTCCCATCTTTTTAAACCATGCATTGTAATCTATTTAAAGTGCTCAGTGGGCACTTCCAAGATCAGCTGCAAAGGCTGATTGCCTTCTCTATATAAATTAGGAAGAAAAAGAAGTTATGTTTTAGTTTACACAACTTTTTTCATATATGTGTGTTAAAAATTAGAAGGTTTGTCATCAGCAGAGTAGTGATGCTCTGGACCTACCTCTTATTAAGAGCAGTCAGACCTGTAAAAACATATTTTCTAGGTGTGACTCAAGAGATCACACCTAGTCTACACTTCAGCTAAATAGTGAAATCAGAAATTTTCAAGTGAACATAATAAAAATGAAAAAAGTCAAGAAGAGAAAAGGCATCATTCAGAGCTGTCATTTTGGAAAAATATGCAGAGCACATATACCGATTTGTGCTACAGATTTAGTCTCTTCACTGCTATTTAGTCTCCTTGTTGCCTGTTGATTTTAGTGCGTGATTACAAGAAGGAGAGGAATTAAGTACCTTCTGAGCTATAGTCTAACATTATGGGACTTAATTTTTGATGTAAGAAGAAATACTGGTGCATTATTCTGTGGCAGAAGGTGAATTGTGAAAGGAAATACTTGTGATCTTTAAAACAAGAATACCCCTTTTCATACTGAAGGCCATGCTAAAAGTACATTTTCGAGCATTTCATGCTTTTGGTCTTCATAATGTTCATTTTTGTCTTTTAAAGTCTTTCTGTAGCTCTTGATGTTAGTGCCTTTTCCATTCTGTATTATAGTAGGGTTTTTCAAGTCTGATTTGCCTTGAACATTACCCACATATACGCAGTTTCGAATTCTGAAGTTTAGAATGTCATCTTAATGGTAAAAGAAAGGGAGTTTTATTGACATGTAACACAATGGTGTTGAAGGGTTACTTTGGATTAAATATGATAAAATAAATCTTAATTTTATGTACATTTTACGTATCAAGTGTAAAGACTTGTAGAGACTCAACATCAGTTACTTTGAAGTCATTTGAGCAGTCTTGGTAGATGAACTGAACACATGGTTCCATGGTTTTAATAAAGCAAATGCAAGAAAATACAGAATAAAGAGGATGGTTTTACTTTTGACTCCGGTACAAGTGGAACTACTGGATTATCTGCAGTCGTTACATTGCAGAAACTGTAGGAAGAATACTTTAAGGATTCAAAAAATTACATGTATTAGAAGACCATAAAATTAAAATTTATGGAAATGGTGCTGTATCTGTCTGGGAACATTCTGGCATTCTTTTTCATATTCTTTCTTCAATCTAGTTTCTCAGAGATCAAATAAAGATTTAGAGAACTTGATTTGTATGCAAGGAGATGATTTATAATGTTACTGACCTTCTCTGACTTAGCAGACAAAATGTAACGTGATCCCTAGTCAGCTACAAAAATTCAAATGTGTGTATGGGGAGACATCTTCTTTCTGTGCAAGGGCCAGCTGCAGTTTCCTGGGTTGTGGGAGCTTTGCTTTGACTGGATGTCTTCTGAACAGTATGTTCCGGGTGATGCACAGGAGGTTGGAGGTCGGTATGGGAAGTATTCAATGACCTTCCCTTGTCCATCTGACATGGGGAGCTGGGTACAGGGACCTTTGATGCTTTTCCAGGCCTCACACCCTTCCTGTCCTTTGTCTTAACCCTGTAGAGACTGTTTGCTACCACACCACTAACAAATAAAGGTGAAAGTTAGATGTTATGGAGGTATATTTTGGTTTGCTTATCTCTTCCTGGTGCCTTTTTTCCCTTAACTGTTCTTGGGAAAAGCAGTAGAGAAGGTGCATTGCTCCTTGTGCTTCCTGTTGACAGTGTTAGGGGCTTTTTAAATCCAAGTTACAATGGTTCTTCTCTGTATTACTTTCTAATGGCTAGAGATGAAGAAGAAAACTGTCTAGACTGTTAACTGTCTTACAGACAAGGACTTCACAAGCAGTGAATTACGTGCTCTGTAAAGGGAAGACTTAAAAGTCTCTCACTTCCTCTGTCAGTCTTCAGCATTTGGCATTAAAACAACTGTGTGGTAGCTATTGCAGGAAGATAGACAGGTATTGCTGCTCTTCTTACAGGGAAAACAGAATCAAAAAGGGTTTTTGTTAGCAAGCAAAAAGACTGAAAAACGAAAAGCAACATGCTACAAAAACACTAGAAAAGATAATGGATTTAGTTTCAAGGAGTTTCAGGTGCTTCTCAGTAAGTTCTCATATGACATATACCCTTACTGAAAATAAAATAAAATTGGAAAAGTAGTATTAGCTTCCTACTGACTGCTTGGGTACCCAAGCTGTTTTATTGATGTCTATCTTTTTTATCTTTTATTTACTTTAGTGGTAATATATTTAGAATAACCAGTACAATAGTTTTAAGGTTGAGGGAAAATCTACTGAAAATGATGTAATTTCTTTCCACCAAGTTTCTAACTAGTTTTTTCTTAATTAAATGAATTTAGGTGACATTTTAGATGACATTAGTTTTCTCAAGTGAAAAATCTACTGCACTTGTAAATAATAAATACGTGCTTAAAAACACACACAAATTTCTTACCAAATTTGTTATGGCACTGTAGAGTAAATCTCTTTTGTAGAATGAAATTCTGATAAATAGGCTTTGTCAGCTTCTTACTTATTTAAAACAAGCAACTTTATTTTTTTTGTGTTGTTCTTTCTTTTTCATGTTAGTTTCAATTGCCTAGATTTTTAATTTTTTCTTGAGAATAAGGCAGCATGTGTTTAAGTAAAGTATTTTCCTTTTTGCTTTGTTGATTTTTTTTACAGATCAGGCTAAAGAAATCATGTGGGTTAATAATATGTATCTGTTGTTCTGACCAGAGAAGTACTTTGCCTGTTGTGATACTTGAATCTCCTCTGAGAAAATGACTGAAAAAAACTCCTTTGAATTCTTTTCTTTTTCTCCCTTCCTGCTGTCAGTATTAGTTTATGGCAATCTAACTTACTTTCAGATATTTTATCAGAAGCATTCGCACCATTTGTAAGTAGGGATTTAGATGAGGTGACTCTTGAAATTATAGGACCAAGTTATGATAAAATCTTAGTAAACGGGGAAATCTTTATTGATGTGTAGGTGTGAGAGTTTTTGAATATTCCATTTCCTTTATTCTGGGTCAAAAAAGCAAAATACAATACACTTGCTGAGGTTTTTACATTAAGGCTATTTAAAAAGTACTCACAAAATTAGATTTCTCTGCAGTCCCACAAAGTCTAACATGTTCTTGCCTTTTTAATTGCTGATAAAATCATTTGGTTTTAAGTAGCTAGATAAGAATCAATGTAAATAATAACATATCTCTTATAATCAGCTAATTATCATGGCCTTTGTCTAAACCAAAGAATTTAGAAAGATTTTAATCATACCTGTTTCCATATAAATGCAATGTAAATACTAAATTAAGTAAAAATTGTCTATGGGCCGAAAATCTTATGCATTTATACATTTTCCATGTATGAAAATATTGATCAGGTTTTTTATCTTTTCTTTTTCTAACAATAACAATTTTTTATCTTGATAAAGTGCATTTGTCTTTTTTACTTATCCATATTTTCAGGTGATAGATTATGTATGTCACCCAGATTCAAACATCTTATTTGTTTTTAGTGCTGTAGCTTAATACTTGAAGTAGAAATTTTCCATTTCTGATATCAAATGTACCAAAAGATGCCCCCTTGACAATCAAAACTTTCTTTACAAACAAGATATGAGCCCTCCTTTTTCTGTCATTCTTTTTAATAATCAGCAAAACTTTGAAGTCAAGAAAATTTTAAGCTGAATGTCAAAGGGGATGCTTATCCTTTTTCCTTTGCAATGCTTAGTTAAGATTTACCTGCTAGAATTAATTTAATTCTTCAACCATAAAAAAAACCCCAAAAATTTTGTGTCTATCACTCAGTACTTCAGTATGTTAGAACCAAAACATGCCTGCAAACCCGCAGCTTTCCTCATGGTAACATAATGCATCTGAAAGAGGCCTACTACTCTTTCATGTTAAGTACTTAGCTCAGTTTCTGTTACTTGCTTACTGAATAGTTATATCTCTGCTACTAGGCAATGTTGATTAATCTCTGACTGGTGCTGTCAGCAGTGTGAAAAATAAATTTGATGACAAACATTGTAAAATCCTCCTGTTGTTTTACCAATAATGTCCCAGTAAGTAGGATTTTGCAACAGGTGCAACAAACCCACACCTGCCTTTTTGTATTTTTCATTGTAACTAATGAAGTTTTCTACTTTCTCTCCTGCATGTCATCTCAACACAGATAACTGAGTAGTCTTTCTCCCACAGAGAAAGCCAAGAGCTTATTATGCCTTCTCTACCCTTGCAAGTTCCAGGAAAGAAAGTATTTTTTTTTCAGAAAAGTGCATATTGCTTGACTTGATGACCAGAGCACTGTAAACATTTGTAATTTTGTTTTCACTTGACAAAAATTAAAATGGCTTTCCAAAGTTGAAGTTGGTACTGAACACATCCTCGTGGGAAGGCCATCTCTACTCTTGTACACAGCCTGGGAACTGTCCACTTCTGCCTCATAACAGATTTTCCAGTAAAGCGAGTAGAAAGTTCTTAAGAAGCTGAAATAAACAATAATACCTAAATGTACTGCTGGTATACAGAGGAAGTGTCTCAGTGAGACTGAATGTCACAAAGACCTGGAAAGCCAATTTTAGAGCTGCTTTTTATTGTCTCTTTCTCTCCTGGCATTCTGAGCATTTTCTTTCCAGTTCATCCTCTGTTTCTCATTTACTTTTTCCTCCTGTGTTTTATTGCCTTTGAGAACTCCCAGCTGATCCTCCCATGCTTCAGTTCCACTTCCTCTCACAACTGCTTTCGAAAATAGGGTCATTGAACAGTTAATGCTGGCACTTAGAATCAGTGAACAACCCAATTAGATTAACCAAGGGTAGGGAAATTCATGTTTCAGACTTTTATTTTCTGCCAACTCAGGAAGACAAAAGAACATCAAACAGCTTCCAAGTTCTGCCAGGCATAGCAGTGTGCAACATATAATTGGGATCATAATGTTCATGCTGGTGATGATGTTGCTGTTTTCTGCCTTTAGAGGAAAAGGACATTTGCCATTTGCTGGGGAAGAATTAAATCGAAGAAGTGAGAGTATTTGACAGATTCTACCTGTTAAATTTTGAGTGTGAACATATGAAGGTGACTATTTAAAACTTTCTCAGAGGAAAAATTAGTAACTAGCCCTTCTGATCTGCCTTGTGTATGTTGACTAATTCATCCATATCTGTGGCTAGCTTCCAATGGATCAAGAATTTGCATTTTTGCCTCTGAGTAATACAGGACATGGGAAAGAGAACAGAGTCCTGGTGCTTGCTCTTAAAAGACAGGAAAACATCAATAAAATTACTTTTCTATTATTTAGCCAATGTGGCTGATACAGAAGGAAGGTGACTTTTCCCTAGCCAAAAGGTGTGGGATTTTTTTTTCTCCCTAGTCTTCCCGATTGACTTCCTATATTTCTGTAGGGCTTTGCAGCTGCACTACTGCAAAGTTCTTTTTTAAAGCTTTAAGACAAAGTTGCTATGAAAGTGTTGGTAAAACACATTTATTTATATATTTACTTGTATATATATATCTGTTTAAATAACATATATATTTATGTGAATAAAATACACACATACCCCTCATCTCATTCAGAGATGGGTCCCAGAAGTCAGCATCATCACCTTTATTGGCTGCCATAACTTGTTTTCAGTTTCCTTCCTTCTCCTGGCTAGTGATGCTGTTTTCAGTGATAACCAGTGCACACAGACATAGATTAGTCTTCCAGAGGTTTTGCATTGAATGTAATTCGGTCTTTCCATTGCTTCTTATTGGCAGATTAGAGATATGTTGCCCTGATGAACTTCCAAGATGAGTTCTTACGTTTGACTGTTTGGTGTTCTCAATATCTTATTCTTGCCTTTCACCAGCTTCCTTTAGTCACTCCCTCAGTGAAGAAGATGGCACAAGTTATTTCTGCCTACAGCAGTCCCTCAAAAATGCAAAGTCAGTATTGCCTGGGATTTTTCAGGTGCCCTTTATTTGTGCAGTAAGGGAGGATATACAACCTTAACACCGGCTGCTATTTTGGCAGGTTGCTAAACTCTATTTGATATCCAGTGTTGTGTTGTGTTTGCTCACTGGCTTGTGAGTAATCTTGAGGTTTAGTTCTGGTTTTGAGTGAAGAAGCTAGTTAGATTTTAACTTAAACATGTTCTCTATTACTGTAATCTGCATAAATTTAAGAATCAGTGGTCCTGACAACATCTTTCCCATTGGAATTTTTCAAACTTTATATATTTATAATTTTTCTTTTTTTACAGGACATGATGGTATGTGAGTCACAATTTCCCTTCCTACACCTTCTTAATTTAGTTTTTGAAAGGTGTCATTGAAATTTTTCTGCAATAATAATTCTGCAATACTGCCATAGTATTTCATTCTTAGGAGTAATTCTGCAAGTTTGCATCACTGTATGAAGCCTAAACAGACCTTAAAAAGCAATTGCATTAGAATTCCTATAAACTGATTTCTAATGGTTAATTTGTTTTGCTGTCAGTAAATTTCAAATGATAAATATATGTCAAGCATAAAGACAGGTTTCTGGTATTATTTTGTCAGTTAGAACAGTTTCACTTTGCTTTAGTAATTGTTTAAGAAAACATGTCACTGTTTAATCACCATGAAAGAAGCCTTCCAACCTGCTGCTGATGCAGCATTAACACGTATCCTGGCTTCTTTGTTAAACTTGAAACATTTTACTAGAGCTTTATACCTTTGACAATATTTAATTCCTCAAAGTAATTCCACTTTCCAATCTTTCCACACACTACTTCAGTGTGGAATGAGTTTATTAACAAAGGTGTGCTGGTAATTTCTGATTTTTCTAATTTCTCTCTGTAGTCAGTGTAGAAAGAGGGAGCAAGAGACTGCCCTCTAGAGAACAAGATCAGCCCCCAAATGAGGCATTGCCTTCAAGAAGAGTCTTTTCCTATTGACAGCAGAAGGCTAGAGAAACTAAAATAGCCTGTGTGACTAGTCTGGATTTCTAACTCCTTAGAGAGGCTTAATTATATCAATATGTTGGAGATTTTTCTGTGATATAAATTCACCTTCGATGTGCGCAACCTTTTCATACTTATTTTTTAGCTTTTTATCTTCTAGTCAAAATATCTGCTCCATGAATATCTCAATTAATATGGGAATGTCACTGAAAACTGTTTCCAAATTTATTTTTGAGAAAAATGTAGCAATCATTTGCAGGGAGGCAGTAAAATGGTACATAGCCTCTTACTGCATGTTGTTCATTTTAAGAGTAACTTGCAAGGAGGTTGGCACCCTTTTTAGCTTGCCCACCCAGTTGATAGTATTTGATTTAAAATAACCCTTGAAAGTGTCAGTGAAAGTGAAACCTGATTGGCACACATGAAGAACACTTTCCATGTAGATCCATGTTCTTCCCATGTATTACTTGATAAAGATCAGTCATCGCTTGCACATAATACTTGAATTTTCTACAATAAGCTAGGTATGGTGTATTTGTAACACAGTATAGCTAGATTTTACAGACTGCTTTCATTTGTTCTGTAAAAACATATGTATTCTTGTTTATCTTACAAGGTTTTACTTTTAATCCTGGATTTTTTTTTGTTCTCCTGGTTCACTTAAAATTATCTGTCTTTTAAATACAAGCTACAGACTTTTATTCTTTGTATCATAAAATTTAATTAAAAGCTTTCCTTACCAAAATGAGCATGCTATGATATATCTTTTGAATTGCTGGTCTGTTTATTTCCCATATCAGAATCTGCTCTTTACAGAATTATCAATTTTATATATTTTTATATATATTTTATCGAAGAACCCAAGGAAATATATCTTTTAGCATCAGAGTCTTTTTTACCGTCTTTGTGCTGACTCTTAGTATTTGTTACTAGTTTGTAATAAAAAAAAGGCTGGAATTTCTGGTTGAAAGTGTAATTTTGCAGAAATGTCATTTGTTTTTTCTATCTGCAGATGGTAGCTTTTGTTTGCTTATGCTTTTTGTAATTCGCTGGCATGCTGGACCTTTACTTATGGATGTTTCCATTCTTCTACATTTATCAGCTTTATTTGCATACACTTTTCCTGCCAAGTTAAGTTTATTTCTGAAAGTAACCTCACTACATTCAGATTCAATTTTTTCATAAATAAATTTCATTTCCAGTTAATCCACGTTGATGTGACTTAGCTGCATGACTTAGTTGCTTATCATAACTCAGGAAACTTCTGGTGCAGCTGATTTTATTGAGTGAGTCACTCAGAAATTTCAAACAGGTCATCAGTTTTTAGAGATCATTCCAGGGAAACTTATGCTGTTGGAACAAGCAGTTGTGCTGACATTAAATGGTTAATGAAACTGGGGGAACATTACAGGAGTTTTTGTATGAGATTTTTCTGACATGGGGTATTTTTTTTTTTAGAAAAACTGGTTGTATAATTTCAGGGATACCAGAATGGATGAACCAAAATTAGTAACCTAGAGATTTTGCCAATAAGAAAGTTCATTGACATTTTGAAACTATTTTTGTTTTCATTCTTTTTTTGTATAACAATGAAATATAAAAAGTGGAAATTAAGTAGGACTTTTTAGCTAACCCAAAAAAAGATTTTATACACCGTTGCAAATGTTGTTACTTTGGAGTTACTCAGAACAAGCTCAGGTTTTCTAACTCACCCTACAAATTCTGTCACTCTGTGTGTAGTTGTTGACAATTTATTGTCCACTAGTATTAAATGGAGACCTTCTCAGGAGAGGATAAAAGATTGTCATCTCAGCTATCCTGGAAAAGAACTGGAAGGCAGGAAAATAGTGCCTTTGGGTTGACAGATGCAAATGGAAGTATGCTGTTTTTACAGAATCACAAAGTATGTTGAGTTGGAAGGGACCCACAAGGATTGAGTCCAACTCTTAGCCCTGCACAGGACCATCCTCAAGAATCACACCATGTGCCTGAGAGTATCATCCAAATGCTTCTTGAACTCTGTCAGGCTCGGTGCTGTGACCACTTTACTAGGGAGCTTGTTCCAATGCTGAACCACCCTCTGGGTCAAGAACCTTGTCTTAATATCAAACCTAAACCTCCCCTGACTTAACTTCAGGCATTCCCTCAGGTTCTGTCACTGGTCACCACAGAGGAGAGTTCAGAGCCTGTCCCTCCGCTTCCCCTCATGAGGAAGTTGTAACTGCAATGAGGTCTCCCTTCAGTCTCCTCTTCTCCAGGCTGAATAGACCAGGTGACCTCAGCCACTCCTCATATGACTTCCCCTCAAGGCTCTTCACTATCTTTGTTGTCCTCCTTTGGACACTCTCTAATAGTGTAATATCTTTCTTACATTGTGGTGCCCAAAACTGCACACAGTATTCAAGGTGAGGCCACCCCCATGCAGAGCAGAGTGGGACAATCCCCTCCCTCGACCGGCTGGCAATGCTTTGCTGATTCCCCCCAGGACAGAGTTGGCCCTCCTGGCTGCCAGGACACTGCTGATGCAGATTCAACTTGCTGTCAACAAGGACCCCCAGGTCCCTTTCCATGGCACTGCTTTCCATCATCTCATTCCCCAGTCTGTACGTATATACAGAGTTGCCTCATCCCAGGTGCAGAATCCTACACTTACCCTTGTTGAACTTCCTATGGTTGGCGATGGCCCAGCCCTCTCATTTGTTGACATCTCTCTGCAGGGCCTCCTTGACTTTGAGAGAGTCAACAGCTCCTCAGAGTTTTGTGTCACCTGCAAGCCTGCTTAGTATCCTTTCCAGTCCTGCATCCAAGTAATTTATGAAGATGTTGAAGAGCACAGGGCCAAAGATGGAGCCCTGTGGAACCCCACTAATGACAGGTCACCAGTCTGATGACACCCCATTCACTATTACCCTCTGTGCTCAACCCATGAACCAACTGCTCACCCATCACATGATGTGTTTATCTAGCTGTGTGCTGGACATTTTGTCTGGAAGGATCCTGTGAGAGACAGTATCAAAAGCTTTACTGAAATCCAAAGGATTACATCAACTGGCTTTCCTGGATCATTTAGGTGTCTTACCTTTTCACAAAAGGAAATCAAACTTGATAGGCAAGATTTTCCTGTCATGAAGCCGTGGTGGTTGTGACCGATGACAGTGTTGTTTTTCAGGTCTTCTTCAATACCTCCCAGCATAATCTTCTCCATAACTTTACCAGGCACTGAAATGAGACTGACAGGCCCATAGTTTCCAGGGTCCTCCTTCTTGCCCTTCTTGAAAACTGGGACAACGTTCACCATCTTCCAGTCAGCTGGGACCTCTCTGGATTCCCAAGACCGCTCAAAAATCATTGAGAGAGGTTGTGCAATGACATCAGCGAGCTCTTTGAGGATTCTTGGATGAATCCCATCAGGTTCCATATATTTTCTAGGGTTGTAGCTGGAGCAGCAGATCCCTCACTGGGATCGACTGGGAGTTGATCATTCTCACAACCATGGTCCTCCAGCTCAGGGCACTGTAACCCCCTTGTCATCCATGTTGAAGATAGAGGCATAGAATGTATTAAACACCTCTGCCTTGTCTCTGTCCCTATTTGTGAGGTTTTGAAGAGTTCTATTTCTGTCCCCGTGTAATTAGCATGCAACAAAAATGGATATGGTTAAAAAAAGGACTCTGTCTTAGTTCTAATCACAGTGCAGTCTGACTGACAAGTAACATCCCTTTGGTCACATGCTGGACAGTTATTCACTGACCTTAATGACTACAGGGAGCAAAACTTATTCTATTTTAAAACCTCGGCTGTAGCTTATGAAAGTGAAATATTTTTATCTTCAAACTGTTGGTTCAGTAAAGCATATCAAGTTATAGGTAGTCTCTTTAGAGATTTCTTTCATTTCAGGAAATAACTCAAGTGGGAACTGTCATGATGAGATAGAACTATTAGTTCCTTTGATGTAATTCATGAACTTGGAGAAAAGTCTTTTAAAGTAATTCATAAAACTCATTGAATCTGAAGATTATTGCCCAGTGTTGCAGTGCAGGAGTAGAGATGAGGTTTGACATTTCATTTAGATGTATCCAAAAGTGGCTGTGTGTTTCTCTAGCTTACTGTTACTTTACTAAGATATCTACAAACATGCTGGGCTGCATGTTTTCAGCTACTTGTGTGCATTTCCTTACAAACTCTCTTCAAGCTTTTCCACTTTAATCTCTTAAGTCTTGATGTGGATCTTGTTATTAGGAAAATTTAATTCCATTCCTGAGTTTCATAGTGGTGGTATAATCCAATTGTTTTCTCTGCTTTTAGTTTGTCCCTAAATAAAATGTAGAGATGCTTCTTTTTTTTTTGTTTTTCCTTTTTATAAATTTCTCTGATCTATTTTCTTATGAATTAATAGCTCTGGTGCCTCAGGTATACCATGTCACTTTCTTTTCTTAAAAATTTGTTGAAATTCCCCTTGCTTCCTCAACAATATTCAGACGTCTGCCTTTCCCCTTCTTTGGGCACGGAATTTACTTTATTCTAGTATCATTGATACTGCACTTTGACCTGCTATTGCTTGGATGATTATGCCGACCTTTTTCTATTTGCATATTTTTCTGCAGCAGAACTTCTTGGGGTTTTGTGTATTTTTACTTCCAAGTTTATTTGTTACATCCAGATCAGTTCAACTTGTTTTAGAAAGTGCACCTCAGTGGAGAATAATTAAGTCCTATGTGTGATAATAATTTCTGTTAATACGTACTGTCTTGTGCATACTACTCACATCAGCAATTTAATTTCGATATTTTATAGGTGCCAAGTAATTAAGTAATTAATTCTTTTAGAATACAACATGTAGTTCTAATTCCCTTTTTCGAATGAAAAACATACCGTACAAAAATTTACCAAGAAAAAGAAAAAAATCTAAAAGAACTATTTCAGGTTATCTGGGACAGATTAGAGTATCTTGAACCATGGATCAGAAATCCATTCTTAAAATTATCAAGCTATGAAATGTGTTACTAAATTGTAAACGTCTGTGTGTTCCATGCCCTTCTATTGAAATACAGGGTGGGGAGACATGGTCAGATTTCTACAGAAGAGGAGTTTTCACATTTTCTGTGTTTATTTTGTTTTGAATGATTCTAAACTTAATAAGACTGTGGAGATAGAGGGTTTTAAACTATACGTTTGTTCAGGTGAGGCTTATTCTTTTCATGTTAGGGAGATCCTTTTATGTCTTACAGGAAAGAAAAGAAAATATATCATGATATACAAGAAAAACACACCAGACTTTTGCGTTATCTATAGATAATGAATACAAAATCTTGATAGCTATTCCATTTTCTATTTCAGTTGTTTTTAAGGGTTCATTTATAAGAAGCTTTTGCTCCCATTTGGCTGACAAATACTGATGTCTAAGTCTTGATGTAATCGGCATCTTTTCCTCATACTAAATCATTCATGAATATTGCACTACTTTTAGACTCTTTATTCTGTCAATGACTTTGTAGTAAAAATAGAAATAGAGCTTTTTGATTTCAGTGGTGCATTTGTAGTTGATGCAGATCATTTTTTAAATGCATAACTCATGAATCCCAGCTTTACAGTCATCAGGCTTTTACTCTGTTGGTAGTGTTTGTGCTCTTATTTTAAAGGAATAATTTAATTACCTTTTTTTGGTACTGCATGGAATAAATAACCCTACCACAGTCGATACATACGTATAAAACAGAAGTAGTTAGATTTGAGATCTCCAGGAAGAAAGAGAAAAGATTATAAGCTAAAAACATAAGGAATTAAAAGAATCAGTGTTATTCAACTTACACAGGAAGAAAAGGTAGTACATGATAATGTTAAACACTATAGGGAACAAAGGAAAACAAGAACTGTCTCCCAGCTCCTTATGTGACCTTTAACTAAGAAAAAGTGAATTTGTATTTATAACTAGCAATAAGTATTTAATGCTTCACAATGTGTGCTGTGTAAGAGCTACAGAGCTAAAAGTTGGGGAAAATGTCAACCAGAAGAAAATTTGTTGCTGCAAGTAAGCCAGTTGTGGTGCACAAAGGTTTCTGCAGAACTAGCAAAGGCAGAAAAATACAAGGAGTATAGTAGTTCATGCATTTTTATTCAAAAATAATGATAATTAGAAAAGGTGCTTAAAAAGAAAAGAGTTTGCATTAGCAGCAGTGATCTTTATTAACTTGAATCAGACTGAGAAGTTGGAAAAAATCTCATTTGTACCAAACATTTCTGATATTCAAGAAACCCTTTTGGGTCCTGAAAAGCTCCATGACAAGTGTGGTGCATCTTCTGCCTTGTTTTTTCATAGAGGTTTTCCGTTTTCTGCATTGCAGGAGCTTTAGAAATAAAGCAATCTGCACTACTTGGGCTTTCCATTGAATCTATGTGAGAATTGCACTACTTGTAAAAATATTGCTCTGGAATGACTTAACAAGGATTGCCTTAAAGTCAATTGATAAAAATAAGTAGATAAAGACAGCAACAGATAGGTATCTACCAAATCTCACCAAAATGTGGCAATATGTAAAGCTTTAGTTTGAGGTCAATTAGCTTTTAGGTATCAAAAGCATTTTGTCCTTTTCCAGTGCTAAACCACTTACCATGGTTGGTTGTGTGGAAAATGGAACATGTTTGGTTTCTTTTTTAAATGTATGTTTACTGCTAAATGAGTTTAAAATGCAAGTCAAGAAATGAAAATGCTTATATAGCAAGAAAAACAGAATTTAGATTATGTTGCAGGTTTTTGCTCTTGAAGAACAGGCAGCTGCTCCTTAGTGATTTCTCTTTTTATAGAATTGAAAGAGAAGAGATGAGCAAACTCTAATCAAAAATCCTTAATTTGAATGGTATGAGAGTGTCTTTCACAGCAAAGGAAGCAATATGTTATATGAACTGTGTTTTTTTTACTCAACATTTCTTTGATGAGACTTGCCCTTCATTTGAAATTTTGTAGAACATTAACACAACACTTAGCTCCTACAGAAAAGTCTGTAATAAGTGATGGTAGTCACTTGTTTCTGGGCTCAAAGGATCTGTTCTACTTAGGGCAATGGAAGGGCTTCACTTGACTTTGGCTAAGGGCTTTGTACAGGAACCGGGAGTGGGAGACCTGTGTTATAGAGTGCTTCAGGAATTAATTTGAATAACCATGGAGATATGGCCAAAAATAAGAGCACTGTTGTTTTCTTGAAACTTCTCTCTCCAGTTTTCTTTGTTCTGTGTTGAGGGGCTGTAGCTCACAGCTGTAGTGGTGTCTTATAGTACGAGATGATGTACCGGAAAAAAAGAACAAAATTCACTGGAAGTGGAATGCCACATTAGCTAAGATTTTACTTCAGCTGTTTGATGCTGGAATGTATGATTTTTTTTTCCCATTTTTTTTCCCCCTGTGGACACGTAAAGCACGGGAGAAGGGTCATATAAGCAATGATCTTTTTTGTTTGAAGTTGGTTTTTTTTTCTTTAATTTTACCCTTGAAAGACCAGTGGACTGGATGATTGGACAATGCAATGGATTGACACTGTCTGAACAGTAGATCCCAGAGGGTTTGTGATAAGTGGCACAGGGTCTAGTTGAAGGTCTATCACCAGTGGTGTCCTCCAAGGTTCTATACCAACCCCAGTGTTAGTTTTCCCCCGCCTCCCCTTTCTTTGTTACCACCTTTTCCACTATTATTTTTGTTTTCATAGCTCCTTTGCAAACCCATTCACATTTCTCCTTGGTGTATTTAGTATCACATTGTGGGAATCATTCCATGATTTTGATAATTTTTTGCAGACTTTTGTTGTACCTACTTTGTTTCTACTGTCTCATTTTTGAAGTGGAGTATGGAAAAGAGAACTGGAAACAGTCAGTATTGCAGCTGAGGTGACATCATGGACATAAATACATTGTCGTAAGGATGTCCTCTGTTTTATGCTATGATCTTTCTAGAAATTCTTAATATTCTGTTGAAATGTTTGGCTACCAGGAAACACTAATATGATGTCTGCAGAGGCTTACTTGTCATAACCTTATAATGATTAATGGTTTAGAGCACATCTTTGTATACACCTAATTAGAGCTGTAGGTCTTGTTTGGTTTTGCTACATGAATGTGGTTTCCCATGCACAAATACTATCGATGTATAGATATACTGCACCTATAGTGTCCACCTTAACCTAAAAATATTCATGGCACCATTTATTGTTTTACATGGACAAGAAAATTACAAAGAGTGATTATTTATCAATTTCATAAATTCTTTAGAGATCTGAAAACACTGATAGGAAAGCGTTTCCAATGTAGATTATGATGTTATATGAAATGTGGCATTTTAAATTTATTAACAAGTAAGGTAGAACACCCCCCCAATCTGATATAAATCTCTGCAGCTAATAAGCAGTTACTAGCACAGATGTTCTCACCTGTTGCAATCTTGACTTTGAAGCTGACAGCTCAAAAATATGTGTAACTTTGAATACAAGTGTTAATAAAAACTGAGACAGTAAAATGTAATTATTGCATGTTATTATACTATCACCTGTGCAGCTGCGAGGCGTAGACTGAATATTCTGCCACGTTCAATTAGAAGAAGATAAAAGTAACATTGAAGAACCGAGTCAGTTAAATGAGAATTCAAATCACTGCATCTGCGGTAGCAATTGTAAAGTCATCCCACATCCCAGCCAACAAGACGTTTCAAGTCTAGGAAAGCATGATTTTTAATTTTTTCCAGACTAGGTAGTTTGGATGATATCTTAAGGGAGTGTTTGGCTTGTCAGGCATTTGTATGATTTCTTGATGCTCTTTGAGAAGTGATAGTCACAGGAAGCGTTGTGTCCTGGCAAATAGAGCAGAAGAAAACTGTCTTCTCACCATGTTACCAACACTGGCCCCTTGCATGTATCTCAGGGCTTGCTGTACTCTTCCCTTCCTTATCCAGTCTTTAACAAGTATTCCAAGCAGCATCTACCTGCTCATTTTAATACATTTTTTCATTGCAAATGTTTCTGTGGGGCTGTAGCACCTTTTGTTTTAAGTCACAGAGGAGTGATATTATCTTGACTTCTGTTCTAGAAAAGAAATCAGTTACAGTGATCGTTGATCACCCTTTATTGGCAAGAATTTGTTTTATACCAATATTAAGACTTTTACCTTTATCTTCTAAAGGTAAAGAAACACACTAGTGCTATGATCATTGTTTCTGTGATCAAGCAATCACTGGAGTCACAGGAGGTTATGAAGTTAAAGAGCTCAGAGGAGAGAATTTAGAAGTTGCTTAGAATTCAAAAATTTTAGCCATGTGTCAGATGACATTTTCTGTATTATCTGTCTTTGACTAAAATGATTTCTCTTAGAATAGAGGTTTAGATGGAATAAATTAACTTAAAACACTGCCTAGAAGGTCTTTATGGGTAAAGAAATTAGTGCATTTCTACAATCATGACTTAGACTTTCTTCCTGTGTATCACAAGCTGTTTAATCCATAATGCTTGTAACATGTCTATAGCTTCTGTATTAAGAATTACCTACTGATTTATAAATTGAAAACAGTTAACTAATTAGCTTTCCCTTTGGTATGAGCCAGTAAGTTTCTGATTTGTTGATGTAGAGTTACCATCTGACAACTCCAGTCACTTTTGTGGGATTTGTGGACTAGTGGAGGCTGAAAGACAGCTCTGCAGATTGTCTAGTCCAACCCATCTGCTCAAGCAGGGTCACATATTGCTGATTGCCGGTGTCCAGATAGCTTTCATATATCCACCTTCCTAGTAAAAAGAAGTGTTTCCTGAATGTTGAGACAGCACCTCCTATTTTTCCATTTGTGTAGATTGCCCCTTGTCATGACATTGGGCACCACTGGGAACAGTCTGCCTTACTCTTCTTCATTCCTTTTCATCAGATATTTCTACACATTCATAAGATCCTCCCCAAGTCTTCTCTTTTCCAGGTTGAACAGTCCCAGCTCTGTCAGCCTTTTTTCGTAGGAGACATGCTCCAGTCCCCTAATTGTTTTTGTTGCCATTTCCTGGACTCATTCCCCAATGTCCATATCTTTCTTGCAGCCCAGTTTCTTCAGAAATGTTAATTTATTTTCATTCCATTATTTGACATTTAAGTAGCATATTCTAACAAGTCCTCTTTCATATTACCTTTTCCTTATGGAAAACATAATTCTAGAGTCTATACTGGAATTACTTTGATCCTGACTGATGCATAAAGTTGAAGTCTCCTTTCTACAGTTCTTTAAATGGACATCAAGTAAAATAGAAAAGTACTGCTCTCAAAACTGGGGCCTCACGTCAACCAAACCACAGCAATCCAGACTTGAAACACAAAGTGTCTTTTATTTGCTGTAAACAAAAAAATTGGACAACTCCACACAATTAATGTCAACTGAAAGGAAACCACTGTCCTATGTAAGACAAGGCAGCAGTTCCTGATTTTATTACAAAATACTTCCTAACTAAGGAATTTTTTTCTGAATCCCACCCATTCTTTAAACTGTGACCTAGAAAACAGCACCCACAACCCCACCAACTGCACAATAACCCTAACTCTAGCCCCCCTCCTTCTGATTTCCACTGTTAGTGCTTATTGCACAACTGAACATTGCTGCCTAGGTCCAATGCACCTTCCTTCAGCTCTAAGTTTTTCTTTTGTGTTTCATGCTCAAGAAAATGTATTTATTCAAAATATAAACAGCAACAATCACATAAAAGAATTTAAAAAAATATTATTTGTAACATGAGTACAATTCTACATGCTTCAGAGGGGAATAAAAGTAAACCCTAAATAAAAATTTGCAAACCTGTAAATGTCAGGTCATAATATGTCACTAGCTGGAGTGAATTTTTTAAAAAAATTAAAATAGACTTCACCTTTTTTGGGCAGGAGACTAAATTTAATTTCTTGGATGTTTTAATCTATTTTACCTTTTTAAATTTATTTGTCTTACCTACTGTTCTAGCTGGTGAAAATAGAGTGAATGATGAAAGGAAAATCATATTTAGGAAATTTATGTCTTGTTGTCAGCTTCAATATTGAATAAAATCTGACACCTTGCATACAGAAGTTTTGTTAATTGGGGGGCGGTTTTCAGAGACGGAGCAGTGATAGAGACTTAAAATGCACTATTATTTATCTTGTGCAATGTCCTCAGTTTAGAAATTAAATGACCTTAATTTTGACCTTCAGGACAGAATACTCCATGTGTAACAGATGTAATGTTGAAGTACAATTCACAGTAGATTTCCTCTTATCACTGTGGAAAAATTTGAAAGATGATCTCTGTAAATACTACTTCATTATTGTCAGTTTTTGAAACTTCCCTCTTTTCAGTTAATTAGGATGACACTTATTAATATGTCTAGTGTTTGCTTTTTATTTACAACCTTGCTGACAGTGTCCTAAAGAGTGATCAGCTGCCAACAGGACCATGCCATAAGTAGTGATGTAAAATAAAATAGAAACAGGTTTCAGACACTGTATTAACTTAAGAAATAGGTGCACAGTATTCTCTTCTGTTTCTATGAAGTAATTGCTAGTCTTATAACTGCTGCAAGTCCTACGGTCCAGACCAACCTACTCAGCCTGGTCCTTCCAGAGCAATGGAATGCCATAATTTTCTTGAGAATCTGTGCAGCCTACATGATATGTCTAAAATAACTGGTATGTGGAAAGGTCTTAAACTACTTGAGGTTTTGTATCAAAAACCTCTGTGGATCTGGAACCCATTACTGAAGGCAAAAGGGCTAAAATGTTGTAATACTGATAATAGGTGCTGAATTGTTTACGAGTATCCTTAATAACTAAACAAATTCATTCTGCATCAAGGACACTTCTGATGACTGTATTTTACAAAAATATTTCAGAGAAAGAAAAACAAAGGTAAGTGCAGCATGACTACATCCAGAGGGATAGAATAAGAGTGGTGCTTTCTACATCATCTACCCTTAAGCAGAGATGACTACAGAAAAAAAGTATCCAGATTTACCTTAATGAAGCATTAAAGAGAGAAGTATAATCAATGAATAAAAAATGGTATAGTAGTAAATTCACCGGTAGAATGGAGGGTTATTTTATGACTGCTGTTTTTGTCCCCTGAGATGAGACACAATCCATCCAGAAGACTGTAACTCTATGTTGCATGAAGTTCCCTGTGGACATTTCCCTGGAGACCTGCCTGCCACTTTTTCTTCCAATGCTGTTTGCTTTCCACACCAGCTGTGTCCTGGCAGCTCATCTTTCTGTCAATGAGATTTCCCCAGCTATGGATTCCACTGAGCCACAGTGTCTGCTCTGTATGTTTTGGTTTTGGTTTGGGTTTTTTTTGTTTATGTCATGTTAGTTTTACTTTCCTTCTTTTTCTTCTTGGTGCAGGGCAAAAAGAGGTTACAAAACTTAATGACTTCCTTCTGCATCTTAATTCCTCCACCATTTATTTTTTTTAAATGCTCTTTGGCTTTGCCACCTTGGAGGTCTGGAAGTCCTAGGAATACTGTGACTGAGTTCATTCTAGAGCAGGGAGTGGCGGAGATAGTTGCTGAATGTCAGCATGCAGCCTTGCCCACAAATTATTTCCTGTTGAGAGGCAGCCTAAATAAGTGCGGTGTTGCACTGGGATGGTTTCCATGTGCTGGGGGCCTGAACTAGAACTGCTGCCTGAGTTGACAGTTCTTAGTTCTGTGCTCTTCTGCTTGCTACCCACACTTAGGGTAATGAGGTGTGTCAATTAGGTTATACCTCCCGGTTTTGTGCATGTAAGAATGGCTATTTCCCACACAAACATGCACATGAATCAGATTTAAATCTGTGTTAACAACACTTGTGTGGCAGGCAATATAAATCTGACTCTTTGCTCAGGATTATTTTTTTTTTTTTTCAGTCCAATCACATTATATTTCCCTATCTCTTTTCACAGTTAATGTTTATTTTAACATCACAGCAATTCCATGATGTCTTTCTTAAAACTGAAATATACTCATGTTTCAAAGTCACTAAAATAATACTGCCGTGCAAAAACTATAATAAAGCTTTATGTTTCTTTACTGTGTATATACTAGCATCTCTTAATTGTTCTAACAGCAAGGAAGGAATTTCATGGAAACTAGATGTTTCAATGTAAGCTTTAAAATAATCTATTTAGACAGAAAAGAGGATTGGCAACCTTTGCAATATATCAGTTTTGGGAGACTTTTGAGTATCTGCAGTGCAACAGGGAATTTATTAGTGTGGCCATTTTTTAGTGGTTGTATCTTTATATCTGATAATGTTATCATGTTGCATGATAGATATCTCAGCAAAATAGATGCTAGGCAAATATGAGTACTTTCAGTTGCATAAAGGTAACTAATGCAATATTTTGTCTTTCCTCTCATTTTGGGAGAAAGTATCTCTACATGAGCCAGAATTGTTCCCTGTCTCCCAGAATCTTCTAATAATGAATCTGTCTAACTTCCCAGGGAAGGTGCTTCTTATAAATAACATTTTCATTGCAGTGAAGGAAAGGAGGTAGCAATTTTTCTTGGCTAGTCTTGCCTTGAAACTCAAAGACTCTCCTTATCACAAGCCATTTGATTTGAAGGAAGTATGAAGTATGCTTTAGATAAAATACATTCATTGAAGTTCATAATTTTCTAAGGTGGTTTCCAGAAAATTTCCCATGTGGTTTTTCGAAAGCCATTGCACCCTGTAATAACCAGTTATTTCTTAGTCGTTGTGATTCAAAAATACTGAGTTTCATCACATCCTAGAAAATCTCCAAAGTTCACCAGAACTGATCTTTTTGCGGCACATGTACAGTATTTTTTCCTCTAAGACCCCATGAAATAACTTAGTCAGAAACAGGAAGACATCTAAGTATCTATTCCAAGTGTTCCTGTCTAAACTTATTAGCTGATTTTATTCTTGAGTATACACTTCTCAATGATATACAGCACTCCATAAAAAGAGAATGTGAAGAAATTTCCTTTCATGCTGAATGAAGTATTTTTAAGAATTGCAATTCTTTATGCTGCTTCAGAAAACAATTCAACTGAAATTGAAAATAATGTGATTTCTGAAGCTGGAGAGTTCACCTGGTCTTCCACTCAATGATATTGTGACCAAGACTGTCACGTCTTCCTTATATCAATTATAAAATACTGTGTATTTTTCCTCTGATCTTAGGTATAGGAATGTAGTGTAAAGTACAATAAAATATTTGCCTAATCAGTGTGCCTATTAAGAGATGTGCATACAAAGTGCATACAAAGAAAGATGTTAAGTAAGGTCCTTTAAGCTGTAATGAAAAATAAAAGTACCCAGTGTCTAGAAAGCAGCTTTAGCAAATTAAAAATTAAATACAAATACTTAAAAGAAACCAAGCAGCCCAGGATACCATCAACTGCATTTGCTGCACAGGTATGACTGTCCTCGGAAAACAGGGAAATACTGTATAGCTGATTCAAAATCCTGAGTTATTTATTCCTAAAAATCTAGATTTTCTCTGCTGAAGCACAGATGCCACCAAGATGGACAGGCTGAAAGTTGCACCATGAATAGTTAAGTTTGTAGAACAGCAATGATGTAATAGTAAAATACTGTTTGAGCGTGTAGCTACTTGACAGAGTCTGCTGAAATATAGTATCTGCACAGAACAAAATTCAGATAAGTGGGTACATTTAATCTTTACATTGTTTTTTAGCTATACAATCTTCATTGGATTGAAATAAAGATTCTGAATTAAGCAGTAAAATGAGCTTAAGAATAGTGTTTTAAAATCCTTATCGTGATAGATTAGTTCAGGCACTTCAAAAAATAACACTTGAATAGCAAGAGGGTACAGCAATGCCCTCATCGTTTTTCTGTTGACATATCAAAATCTGTTACAGTGAGCAAAACCTGATCGTAGATGGTCTTGATAAACAAGGAGAGGATATTGTAAAAAAACAGCTTGGGTGGGGGAAGGAAAAGTGAAAAATCAAGTCTTTCAAACCGGCTCTTTACCACTAGTGACAAACAGGTTGTCATTAAAGGACAAATAAATATTTATGATTAAAAAGGAGTTAAAAATCATTGTTATCTAGTTAACCAACATTCAAAAATCTTATAGGAAAATAGAAAATTTACATATTGAGTTAAGATAATCTTGGGGAAAAAGTATTGAGGAAAGGAATAAATAAATCTCTAAATCTGAAATTACATTAGTTTAGACTAGATATTAGGAAGAAATTCTTTACTGTGAGGGTGGTGAGGCACTGGAACCTGTTGCCCAGAGGAGCTGTGGATGGCCCATCCTTGGAAGCATTTAAGGCCAGGTTGGTTGGGGCTTTAAGCACCCTGATCTAATGACAAGTGTCTCTACTGTCCAGGTTTTGGCCAATGACTGGGTTAATTTTTTGCAGTAGCTGAGAGGGGGCATGGCTGAGGGCAGGGCCAGACCCTAATTTTTCTCCATACCACCTCACACCATCACCAGGGATGAGGGAAAAGGACTCTTTCTGGCTTCAGTGAAGAAGGGTGTTCCAGTATTGTTTTCCTTTATGTGTAAATAGTTTCTTTGTCTTATATGTTTTGTTATTATTATTGTTGCTGTTATTGTTCCTTTTCTTATCTCATTGCTATTTCCCGTAAATTGTTCTTATGTCAACCCATAATCTCTGCCTTTTTTGCTTTCAGTTGGAGGGGGGAGGAAGTGAGCGGCTTGTGGTCTTTTTAGTGGAAACGCTAAATTGGGGAATACCATTCCTAAACCAGAACACCTGCCAAAGGCAGAGGGGTTGGAATTAGATGATCTTCAAGGTCCCTTCCAATCTAAGCCATTATGAGATTATACGTCTCTTAAATTACTGCTCTACTCTCAGTTAATAAGCTAGTAGCTAAATATTGAACAGAATATTACTTCGGAGTCTGAGCTGATGAAGTAACAGCTCACCTTTTACCTGCACCTTCCCAGCTTCTGATGAGGGTCATGTGTATTTCTTGTTGCTCCTTCTGTCAAGTTCTGATTAAAGGCACTTACTCTGAGAGGAAATGATGCAGATCTGTTGAGCAGTGTGCTAGAGGCAGCATTATATGCCCTGTGCTCCTATCACTGTGGGAGGAGATCTGCTTTCACCTTGTACTGCCTTCAGCTTGTGCTACTGTTATCCAGATACAGCATTCAGCAACTCCTTGCTTGTCCGTGGAGGAAGAGGAGCATTCTGGATTACTCTGATGAAATGACTGTTTCTTTCTTTATCAAAGGTTACAGTGTATACAGGTACACTGGTGCATTTCTCAGGGAAATCACGTCATAATGGTTTTCTAATCTCTTCTGTTCTCGCCACAGTGGCAGAAGGTGGCAGAAGCAGCTGCTTTGTTAATGCTTCTTGTCATTAATCTTCAGTCAAGGTCTCTCAGTCTTTCTGAAATTGTCTTGAAATCTGTTGCAGTGGAAAGGCAAGACTCCTGGAGACAGATAACCTGCCTAAGTCTGTTACTTATTTAAACTTTGCAGTCTTGTTTGAAGTTGTTTGTCTGTCATGATTTATTGTTTGTAAATGTGATTTCAAGGGAAATCTATTAGTACTTTAATCCTGTAAAGTGAATATTTCATTATTTCACTATGAAATCAAGTTTACAAGATCACATTTTACCCACTTTGTTCTCAAAGTCACCAATAACACCCTTGCTTAAATCATGAAGGATTCACAATATGACTAGAGATCTACAGGAGAAAAAGTAAAGAGTTATATTTTTCTTCAGTCTTCTCAGGGACATGTATCACAGGCAGCATAGACTCCATCAACACACTGAGTGTTTAGTCATGATGTAGCACAAAGTGCAGCCATTTGGTGACCTTCAGTACTTAGTGTTGTACTTTAATGATCAGGAGTTGGTGTTTACTGATTGCGATGTTGGACTCTGTGTGTGTATTATGAGTGTATTTCTGTACATAATTTCTGCAGACATTTATTTTGCTTCACCAGTAGCTAATAACAACATACAGAAGGATCTGTTTTAGGCAAGTGTCCCATATACATGAAACTTTCAGGCTAAAGCAAAGTCTCTAGAGTGACTTCGGCAGTCATTTTTTGGCAGAGTAAATTCCCAGATCATAAGATGCCTGAAAGTTAAATATCCTGGTGCTGTTAGAGAATAGGAGATCTTAGGAGATGTAACATGTTGTGAAGTAACGTATATTTAGTAGTACTTGTTGAAAATAACAGGTACATTGCAGGCATTAGGGAAATAGAATCACAAAACACTTCCCCCTAAGGGAAGCCTTAATTGACAGACAACATTACTTTTATGTACTAGTTTGCTTAATAAGCAAACATGGACAAATATATGGATAGGGAAAATAAAAAGTCCTATGCTTCTCTCTTCAGAAACACCAAAAAAGCCCTGGCAGTACTTCAATGTGTTTATTCATTTTGTATACATTTATATAAGTATTATCTTTGGGTTTGCTATTTTTAATTAAAAATCTGGTTGCATTTACTATTGGCCTGACGTGACATAACATCCTATGCAGCCCTGATGGCAACTCAGTAGGCTACCACAGACGCTTCGGTAAAGCAAATGCCAACTCACGCCTGCAGGCAGATGGGAAAGTAAAACATGCATGTTATTTCCAAACCATTTAAAAAAATAACTTCTCTTACACCATCAGATAAAAACATATTAAAAAAAGTGCTGTCTTTTTACACATTGAGATAAATACCTTCTGTATGACCCATTACATTGAATAATGTATTCAAGCAGTTAGGATATTTTGAGTGTGTCTTCTGTGACTACCAATCACATCAAAGCCATGTTGGTAGCAATCTTCTTTATTATTTTTTCTTGCTTTAAAAGAAATTTAGATTTAAAAAAATGAAAGCTGAAGGAAATATTTTGCACAATCCTTTTTTTTAATCTATTTTATATATTCAGTTAAAGCCCAACCAGTTATTGCTCACTGGCTACTTTAGACTGATGGTAGTTAGTATCAGCTCTAAGTATCATCCTTGTGCCATCTTTCAGTTGGGATAGACTGACTGTTTCAATATCATAAAATGAAAACAAACATTAAAAAAAAAACCAAACAAACAAAACCCCACTGTTCTGTTTTTGACCAAGGGGAATATACCTTTTCTTTGCTAAGATGCAGAAGTGCCTTCTATATAATCGGATAGCTGTTGTGTGCCATCATTTTGGGACTTGCACATTAAAACAATTTTTCAGACTTTTCTGTTGTTTTTCATCAGAAACAGACCTTTGTTTTTGTATGTTTTCTGAGTATGGGTAAATATTAAGTTCTTTTATAAGTAGTTTTACTTACCCAGTGATTCAGAAATAAAACACAGATAACAGAAAAACTGTTGAATGCTGCTAAGAGTTGAAGAAAAATGTAGATCATTAAAAGCACTGCCCAAAGGTTGTAAACACTGTGTTCAGTGTGGGAGAAAACAAAACATTTCATTGTTGGGGAAAAGAAAATATAATTTTTATAGAAACTAATTAGACGTATATATTTATATCTTGCTTCATATACTGTCAAAATGGTTATGGTTAGAAATAGAAGTGAAAAAAATATAGATCTTCGTAGATCTGCTGTTTAAATTTTAAGATATAATATTTTGATGTTTCTCTGATAATATATAGAAGTGGAAAAGTAGGTGATTGAGAGGGTTTTTTTGGTGCTCTTTCTACTTTACAACAAGTATAGAATGGAATCAGTTGGAGTGATTTCTTATTCAACTTTCATTTCATATTTAGTATGATATTTCTTTAGTATTATATTTGTTTCTATTTATTTGTCGATTTCTCACATATTTTTTTTCTTTCTGAAGTTAGTACAATGTTTACTTCCCAGCTCTAAGAAAGGGCTTATGGTAGTCTGCATGAGGCATTAATTAGGGCATAGGGACAAAATAATGTTTTCAGACTGCATTAATGATCAAACTGAACTTACAGGCATAGGCCTGAAAGATAGAAGTGGTCATAGGATTCACTCTGATAAAACCCCAAGATTTTTATAGTGTCTGGGTACTTCAGTTTCTGATTAATTTTGCAGTCCACTGGGACTATATATACAGTGGAATATTCGCTCTTTAATAAAATTTAATTTTATTTCTGCATTTAACCTCATAAGCACAACAGATTAAAAAAAAAAGAAATCATTATCTTGTCACCATAGCAATTCTACTTGGAAAGGGCTTCGAGTTAAAGAAATTATATCTGTATTATTATTGGCAAAGTTCTTTACTAATCTGATTTTAAAGCTTTTCAAAATGGTGATTGTGCAACCTGCCTTCTCCAGGGCTTGGCTACCAGCATTTTTTTCATCATAGCTAACTGGAATCTTTCTTGTTGCAATTTAAACTAGTTATTTCTTTCTATTTGAAAAAGAGCAAAGAATATTCTTGTTTCCTTTATGAAAGAAGGTTCTTCTAATCTCGAGCAGTTTTATCAGATATACTATCTCTTTCCAGCAAGGTTAAACTCCAATTTTTCTTTAAAGTTGTTTTCTGGACCTCTGGTCCTTTCTCATTCTCATCTCTGGACATACTCTCTTTGGTCCACAGCCTACTTGATGTGTTATTTCCTAAACTGGACCAACATTCTATTCTGCAAAAACTCAAATTTCCCATTTTATGTTTATACAGGTGATTATTTTTGCCTGCAAATTTGATAGCTTGCCAATATTTCTATTGAGTTCCTGGTTTATTTGCCATCTACTGCTTCAAGTTGTTGAGATTGTGCTTATTAGTGCTAATTTTGACTTTTAATTTGATTAGTGCCCATTGTTACCTAGTGCTATCTGCTGATTTAATATGTAAGATCTGTGTTCAAAGAATACAGACAAAGACAGAATCTCATACTCCCTGTCCCCTCTTGAGTTAGCTTTGCTTACTGAGGCATGGCCACTGAGAAGTGTTCTCTGGTTGGCCAATTTGTCTGTCAGGAAAGGCAATTCTGGAATTTAAAGCATTAAAAAATGGAAACAAAAATGCCACCAAAAAGCAAGAAACATGTTGGCTTTTGAAGAAATATGGAAGAATATCCTTGAGAAGTTCAGAAACTAACAAGTTATGAGCGTTTTCAGCTCTCTTATTCTGCGTTCAGCTAATTAGTACAGCCTGAACCCCCAGGGACTGCCTGAATTTTGACCCGATCATAAAGCCCAAACAATTAGCTCAACTCTCTGACCAACGACAGAAATATAAGGGGAAATATGATAATGGGATAAGCACTCAATCCTGGACAGCCTGTGTCCATGTCTGAGTACATCACCTGAAGGTTGTGTGTTCAGAGACGAGAGATGAGAATTATTTTTGGTCCAGAAAGCTTGACCTGCAAAGAAAGGCCAGAAGACCTGAAGTTATTTAAAGAGGAATGCAAAGGGAGAAGAGAGACAAGTTTCAAGCATGAAGGAGCTAATCCTCAGGAAGAATAATAATTGAAAAAAAACCCATACTTGAGGCAGGATCTTTCCTCCACTGCAGTGAGAATAGGAACAACTTTCCAACTTTGAGTGTTTGTTAGATCATCTGAGGAAATAAAGCAGAGCTGTCTCTCTACCAGGAGAGCTGACGTCCTTTCCAGTCCAATGTAGGATTCTCTGACTTGCTCCTGTTACACTGTTCTCCTGTACCTGACTTGATTTCCTCACTCATTTCTGCATATTTAAAGGCTCTTTCTCAGTTCCTTTTTCTTTTGTAGTTGCACTTGCTTGATGTGCATTATTCTTTTTCATAATGGAAAAATACTTTTTTAAACCTCTAGCCTCACTTTACAGGAAGTCTGCAATCACTGATTAATATTCTTCAGAAATTATTTTTCTAATTACTTCCCAAACAGTTTCTGCAGTGGCTTCCACAATTTCTTCCAAGACATAACAAGAGGAGCAGAGTGGGCCAAGAAAGGGATGTATGAATGTCTTGGATGGCTTGTGATGACCTTTTCCTGTGCACCCTGCCTTGATGGAGCTGTGGTCTTGTCATTACAGTGATGTTCTGGATGGTGTGAGGGGAAGATGGGAATACCTGGAATTAAAGAGGGGCATGCATCCTGGAATTCCTGGCCACAAGGCTTTTACATAGAGGGTAGCTGTAATCTTGTCAGAAACACATACATACCTGCTTTCCTGCTTGCAATTTCCATCTGGCTACTGACAGTCACACAAATGGGTGCCCTGAGGAGACAGGCTCTTCTCATGTGATGCCTGCTGAAAGCCAAAGTGTATGTTCTGTGCCATACACCACCACAACAAGATTAGGACCTGCTAGTCTGAAGGCATCTACTTCTGTTACTCCTGAGTCTCCTGAAGCATGGTAATGCTTCTGAGGACACTGCAAAGGAGAAAAACTGTGAATTGTTCCTGAGGGTCTTCCATTTTGCTGTAGTTTCTGGCTACCCCATCAGAATCTTTAAGACTGTTAGAACTACTTTTAAATGCCAGTAGTTTGTGGTTGAATCCAAAAGAGCCACTGATGGATGCGGAATTTGGGGGAGGTGTGAAGAAAGCAGACTGTCTCATCTGCCAACCCTGCAGGTTTCAACCTGCTGGTTCAGTGAGCTCAGAAATAGGATAAACATTCATGAAGGGATGTTCTTTTAATTTAACTAAGATATGTCTCTGAAATCTAAGTAAGTGATTTAGGTAGATAGGTGTTTAACTGGGATAGTTAAGGGTTAATGGAATTTTATTATTTAGCTAACAGGAAAAAAAACCCATACTTTTAAAAAGTTTTTTTATTCAAACATTGACATTAGGCTTGTAATTTGGTGACTGCTGGAAAACTATAAATCCACATTCAGACTAGCTTGTTAATTAGGACCTTATTCTTAGTAAGTGATTAACAAACTTAGTTGAGTCATCACCCACAAGCTGGTCGGTGGGTACATGTCATCAGATCCTCATTCGTACACAAACTCCCTCATTTTCAGCCCCAGCTTGTCAGCTGCCACTGGCCCTGGAGGCATGGACTGAACAGAGCTGTCAGCCCTCAGGATTAATTTGTGATATTGGTGCTTTACTTAACACCTCGATTTCTGCATTGTTGTTGTTATTCAAGAATCTTCATCCTCCCTGCAAAAATAAACTCTTGTTTTCTTTTTTTTCCCTTTAAATGAGTAGGTCAGGCTTAAACTATGAACCTTATAAAGAATGCCTCTGTGTTTTCTTTTTAATGTCATTTTTATTGAAGATGGGGAGAAGTGGGGGTTTTTGATGCTCGATGTTGGTAGTACTGTAAAAATTACTGATGGTTTGTTATCTTGATCTGTTTATCTCCCATCTGCAGTGAGACAAATTGTAATATGTTAACTCCTGAAATGGTTTCTTTTAGATATTACTTCTGTTAATGACAAATACCTGGTTTTTTTTCAATGCCAGTCAAGATTCATCCCATGAAAACCCCAGAAGAAGGATTTTGCTATAGCCATGGAGAGATTATGGTCTATTTTTAGTAGACAGTTTCTCTGATTAGTAAATGTTTAAATGTCCTTCTGAATTGTAGTTGGACATGCTTCATCAGCATTACCCTGTGTCAGTGCCATGCCCATCTATCCATTTCAGGGGGGACTAGCTCTGTGATAAAGTTCATCAGTCACTTCTGTCATCACAGTTTGGCATGATTTGTGCTAGTCTAATTGGATCACAATTTCATCTAATAATGATTGAAACAAGCTTTTTATCAGTGTGGAAGGAGGAACCTGTTTATCAATTTCTCTGCTTTATGGAAAACTTGTTTTTCAACAGTGAACATAATACAAACATTAAACCTGATGAAAAAAATAGAGATGGAAATGTGTATTTAATTAAAATATCTTCATGTAGTCATCTGTTACTGTGAATATAGCATCTTAATATGAAACTGCCAGGTAAAAGCTGCTTTTCAAATTTCTTTAATGGGAATGTGTCCCTCTGCAGATTCAGTTGCAACATGCTCACTTTTTAATTACCTATTTTAATCTTTTGCCCCCTCAGCATTAATTGAGAATTAATTGGCACCCTGTACTTGGCAGTAGTGAGGCCACACCTCAAATTTCTGTGTTTGGTTTTGGGCCCCTCACTACAAGAAAGACATTGGGATGCTGGAGCTGGTCCAGAGAAGGGCAACAAAACCGGTGAAGGATCTGGAGCACATGCCTGATGAGAAGTGGCTAAGGGGGCTGGTGCTATTTAGGCTGGAGAAAAAGAGGCTGAGGGGATACATTGTCATTCTCTACAACTACCTGAAAGGAGGTTGTAGCCACGTGGAGGCTGGTCTCTTCTCCCAGGTAACAAGCAACAGGACACAAGGAAATGTCATCAAGATGTGCCTGGGATGTTTAGGTTGGATATTGGAAGAAATTTCTTCACTGAAAGACTGGGCAAGCATTTGAACAGGTTGCCCAGGAAAGTAATGGAATCACCATTCCTGGCAGTGTTTGAGGATTGAACTCAATGATCTTTATGGGTCTTTTCCAGCTCAGCATATTCTCTGATTCTGTGATTCTGTAAGATGTCTGGATGTGGCACTTAGGGACATGGTTTAGTGGCGAATATGGTGGTGGTGCTAAGTTAACAGCTGGAACTCAAGATCTTAGAGGTCTTTTCCAACCTTAATAATTATGGTTCTAGCTACCAACACACCAGTAGATTGCCAGATCCTGGTGTGATTTTTCTCCTGTCGTGACTAAAGAAAAAAAGGATACTTTTTCTCTTCTGAGGCCACCTAAGTCTTGAAGGAGTTATTTTAAAAAATTTCTGTCACTGTAATAGACATAAAAAAAGAAATGGGATTTTTTGTTTAGAAGGGCCACTGTCAGTGCAGTCAGTTGTTTCTCCACCTAATGGGACCTCAGGAAAGTACTGACAGCCTTTAAGTTAAGTGGCCCTCTGGTTCTAAAACTGTGGTGTAATATAAAATTCTCAGAAAGATATTTTACACATGAAATATGCGTCTATTAACCTTAAAACCTTATAAGCTATTTAGCCATTGTGTTTCTATGCTGCATTGGTCTGGGGTGGTTGTCATCATATTGAAATGTAACACAAGCCAGTTCTTTCACTGTACTATTTGTGTTTCCATTCTGATGTGTCTGAACGTCTGCATCATTGTACTACGCGAGTGCATTTTTCATACTTAAAAATAGACTCAATAACCATCTTCCTTTTCTGCCTTTCATTTTACAACTGCAGTAGCAGCTACATTTCCTGCTTCAATAGCACTTATGAAGCAATTAGGCAAATTTAGGACAGATCTTGCTAGACAGATTTCTCTTTATCCTCGCTAGAACTTGTGCATGGACAGATTATACCCTAATGGCCTGGTTCTTTTTCTGGCCCTACAAGAAGGATTCTTCTTATTTTACACAGGGGCCATTTGATTTGGTGCCACAAAATGAAATTAACAGATTGTCTAATTGTTCATTTTTAATTAATTAGTATCAAAAATTATCTATCTTTATCTCTGTTACCTTCTGTAGTCTTCTGTGCCTACTGCTCATGATTATACAGATGAAGGAAATTATTAGCATGCAAATTGTTGGAGCAGTTCCAGAGTAGGGCCAAAAAGATAATGAAAGGGCTATAGCACCTCTCCTATGAAGACAGTCTGAAAGAATAGAGCCTGGAGGAGAGAAGGCTCCAGTGAGACCTTATTGCATTCTTCCAGTACTTGAAAGGGGCTTATGGAAAAGGGGGAGACTGATTTTTACATAAGCAGATAGTAATAGGACAACTGGGAACAGTTTTCTACTAAAAGAAAAGAGATTTAGATTAGATGTTAGGGAGAAATTCTTTACTGTGAGGATGATGAAGCACGGGAATGGATTGGTCTTACATTTCTTCTATAATAGCAATGAATATCATTAATCTGGTCCAACATAGCTCAGCATGTCCTGTTATTCCTCCTCCTCGCTGCTCACACAGACACATCTTTTCTTTATAACTGTTGGGAATCATAAGCACGCTGTATGCAAATTTACTGCATTCTTCTGGAGGTTCTTCTGAAGGATTTCAAACCCCTATCTATCACCTTTTTACGAAGACCCCTGAAATCATTAGCATGGTGGCTGTTCAACAGTTTGGGGGAAGTTGCATGTCAAAGCTGCCACATATTGTGTTACTTTCTTGCTGTATTACAGAGGAAACACTTTTGGAAGGAGCAATACAAATTATAAGGAAGGATTAATTGTGCAGAATCATGTATTTTGAAACTAATAACAGAAATTTCTGCTGCAGACATAGGATTTGAGTCACCTGTGTCTGTAAAATACCAGTGTGATATGTATGGTAAAGGTAATTCAGTTTTGTCATGGCAAGGGGTTCTTGATTGGAACAGGAAACAATGAGTAGCATGGTACAAGATATAGGTAGTACCTCATTAAATCATTAGAATATTCTGCAAAAATCTGGCTAAAATATTCATATAGTTTAAACTGGAAATGCCCAAAAAAGATTAATAAGAGAATGAAGGATTCTGGGAGGAAAAATGTTATAACTTGTTTACTGAAATGATGATGAGAAAGTACATAAATATTTTCAACCGGCTTTGAGACTAGTTATCTTTCTGTTCAAAGAGCAAATGTATGTACAGGCTTCATAAAGTATTTAGATTTGAAGGTTTTAAAAAAGTTTCTAAACATCCAAAGAATGAAGCTCTGAGATGGCCTCCATCAAAGGAGATTGTCGAGGGCAGAGAGATTGAGAATATTTAATGGCTGTGTGTAGACTGAGTTACTGAATTTATATAGGGCAAACAGGAGAAACTGTAGAGAGTTTGTGGTGAAACAGCTATGCTTAGGATGAGTCATTGAATATCTGACTGGTCGGTAAACCCAGGAGGGATTAAGAGGTTTAGATCTCTGTTAATTTTGATAATTTAGACAGTTATTACATTAATATATAGTGTATATATGTTTCTAACACATTTAAATATATATGCATGAACATATATATAAACACTCTCTCTATACATATATATCTGAATATATAATGGACACTGAAACAGGTTGCCCAGACAAGTTGTGGATGCCCCATCCCTGGGAGTGTTTAAGGCCAGGTTGGATGGGGCTTTGAGCAACTTAGTCTAGTGGAAGGTGTTCCTGTTCATGCCAGGCGGGGTTGAAATATGTGTTCTTTGGGGTTCCTTCAAATCCAAACCATTCTTTGATTCTATGAATGCTACATAAATAATCATGTTACTTAATGTTTTATGCTAAGTGCACTCAAGGACAAGGAAAGGTTTCAACCTCCAAGATTCATAATTTGTTTTTTTCTGCTTGTTCATTTATTTGTTTATTGCCTTATTTTTGAACACTGGAAATTGGCTGCAGAAAGAGACAGAAAGTAGAAAGTAGGGCAAGTCACGATGATATTCCTCTTCATATATAATTCTTTCTCATGGTCCGTACTGCTCATGAGTGCAGGTGGCTGCTTTGGTTGGGATCAGGATCACAAGTCTGCCACCTCAGGCTAGTGGTGATTTCCTTCCCTTCCTCTCTTCCTCTGCCACATGATACATAGCCCACTACTTCAGGTTATTATGGTGTATGATAAGATAAAAGGGGTTGTATCCATGGGGACAAAGGAGCAAAGGGAGGACAAGGGCAGTTGGAGGAACCCCTGAAGGTTATCAGGGACACAGATGACCCTGACCCAGAGTGAGACCCATCAAGATAAGTCAGTGGGAGTGGGCCTTGGGACCACCTTTGAAAAGAGGAGGCTTACTATCTGTAGAGTATAGAGATTGCCTGGGATGCAGGGATTGTGCAAGACTTTTTATGGGCTGTTTAGAGGACCAAGCATAAGCAGGGAAGAAGAGGGGGATCATGGTGAATTGTGGAGAAACAAGCATGGGCAATAGTGAGGAAAGGGGTTAAAAGAGGCTGGTTGTATTGAAACAGATCAGTGCAATTGTCTGATCATGCCCTGTGCCTGTCCAGTATGATTTGTCATGTGTGTGGGTAGGCTGAGGGTCTGAGGCCAGTGACTGAAGAGCCCCATGGTGGGCCTGTGTGTGCCTGAGCACCACCAGCTGGAGCAGCGCTGGGGGTATCAGTGGTTTGTATGTCCGGGTGCCACCAACTGGGGAGACCTGAGTGTCCAGGCACAGGTGCAGGACAGACTGAATGTTTAAGTCATGTCTATACGTGCATGTGTGCATGTGCATGCATATACATGTATTTGTGTATTCTCTGTACAGGGAATACCTGCCCAGCCTTGCTACTGGCTTGACTTGGGGGCACAGAGCTGCCGCTGCCTCTACTCTGTTAGGCCACCAGATTCAGCAACTCTAACAAAGCTCATTAGGAGTTTCACCCAATAAATTCCCCATTTCTGTGTAGGTCAAGGGCATTGGCATTGTTTCTCATCTTTCTATGCTCTCATTTTGTGGCAAATCATTGCTATCTCAAAGTGTGTTTTAGTACAAGTTTTCAGTTTAATACAGTGTGCAGGCAGTATTTTGTGGGTTTGGGTTACTGGAGCACATGTTCTCTAGATTCTTTTCACTACTTGGTATCTCGTAATTGCTGAAATGGGATTTAATGAATAAGGCCTAGTTTTATATTCTGGTGGGCAGATTATACTGATAATATGCCACCAACTGAAAATGCTTTCTTTCTAAGTATCATTTGGGCCTTCTGTGTTGATCTTGTGCATAACCTCTGGAAAGAAGCACAAAAGAAATGGTTGACCTCTCCTCCTTTTGGTACTGGTAACAACAATATGTTCTTATACTCAGCTCCTGTATTGGCATATATCATCAGTAAAGGACAAAGTCTACTCCCACTGGAGTACAGATAAGACTTGTGTTCATACACAATAGCATGACCTTATTCCTGAAGAATGCCATTTTTTTATTCGCATTCAACTTTGTGAACGATATGCTCAGATATTTTTTATATTTCTTCGAGCAAGACTAACAAGTTACCTTTTTTTTATTATTTTTTTTATTTGGTAGGGTTTATTGTTGCTAAATTTAGTTTCATCTTACTGAATTTCATCCTATTTCCTCCAGAGTATTTCTCTTATTTACTATTGTTTTGATTTATACAACTACATTTCTGTATCTTGGATCCCTTCTGAACTGTTCTCTGCAAGTGTGATAGCTTACATGTTATTTCATCACTCAGTCCCATAAGACATCACAACTGGAATAGTCTGTATGTAAATGGAGTAAACCATAGGATACTGTATGAAATTTTCATAGCTAGTCTTCTTTTGTAGTTTCCTAGCTAGTTATATACCAACTGAATGGTAGTTCAGTATGCTTAGGATGGTTGTAAATCTGTGTAGAAAATATTGTAAGATAGTGTCAAAAAACCTTGTTAAAAATGAGATGTGTCGTTTCCCTTGTTTCTCCTTCAGATATAAAGTTTGTTCTCTATCAAAAAGTGTGATCTGACTGGTTTAGCAGGATTTGCCTTTTATGTTCATGATGGAGTCAGCAGTGAAAAAATAAAAAAACTTGAAAACACAGTCAGTTATGCACTAAAATTGTGTCCTTCAACATCTGTCTGAAATTTTTTAAATCAAAATTGCCTTTGGATGTCCTTTTCATAAGACATCTTAATGCATCTCAAAGCATTAGTGTTAATGTCACATATTTAGGTGTATAATATACAAAATCCAAATCAAGCTAAACCAAAGATTTGTAAAAGAAAATGTTTAGCCATTTTCAAAATGAAATGGAGTAATCACTCTTTGGAGTAATGGAGTAATACTCTTTTTCTATTAAGAAGGGTAAAAACAAGTAATTTCACAGGTATTCTTCAATTTAATACAAATTTTGTCTTCTGCCAATAAAAAAATGAAAAATGTTCAAAAACTCCCTTGTGTAATTTGCAGATATGGTGAACCTTGAAGATAAGGAAAGATTTGGCAAAAAAAAGTTTTTCTCCTGCTCTGGATTCAGGGATTGAATTACACTATATCTTTCATAATATGTTGCTTTTGAAAATTATTTCACTCATTTCCTTGGACATCTATTTATTAAGACATGGTGGAGCAAATCCTCGACTTGTTTGTAAGGCATTGATCATTTTCCTTTTTATTTTTAATTTAGTTTTGAAAGAGCCCCACTGTAGATATCTTCACAAGTAATGACAGTGATGTCTGAATTAAAATTTTCTACTCAGTCTCTCTGATGCATTAAACACATTTTTCGGTATTCAGAAGCAGAGTCCCTGTCTGTGTTCTCAGCATCCTGGGTTCTCTGCAGTGTAGCTTTCAATATTTTCACATTGCTCAAAATCTGTGTGACTTTATTCGCACGGTGCTGAGTCTGAGCTAATATACCCTGCTGAGGGACTTAGCTGAGGCACAGAGCTCTGTCAGAATATCTCCTGGTATTGTAAGAATGACTTGTTAAACTCTATACATGTTGTTGACATAGCAGCAGCATTTTGAAGCACTGACTAATGCTTCCACAGCTGTAGGTAGTATCAGGCACTCGGTTATTATTAGGAAAGTTGCCAACATATCAGCAATGTTTGTATGCACAGTTACTGTAGGCAAAGGTACTCTTTGTTGTTAGGCACCACTGCTTAGAAGTTCTTAAATCTCCCATTACTATATTACTCCCATTACTATAACCCCATCTGACTGTGGACGCTAATAGCATTGGCAAAAACTCCTCAGAAATTATAAGCAACACCCATATACCAGCGTTTGTTGCTAAGTGAAATAAATTGTTACTAGCACTGCCAAGTTGCTAGAACTGCTTGTAACAGCTGTGAACCCCAAAGTCGGTGATTAATGTCAGCTCGAAGCATTGCCGGCTGCCTGACAGAGCTTGTAACAGCCAGGAATGCTGAACTGCAGGGCTCCTGATGGCTGCAAGCATTGCTGACTTCCTAGTAATAAATGTAACAGCCACAGATCTTGAAATACAGGATTTGCAGCATCTTCTCTTTTGTCTATCTTGGCTGTGGTGAAATCTAATTGCCAGGATGAAACCTGAGGAATTTTACAATGTCCATGCAGTTATTTTTGCTGATACGCTTCATTACAAGCATTTTTTAAAATAGTTTACAGCTGTCCTTGCATTTTCAAGAAAGAAAAGGGCTGGATTCTCAGTGTGGCCCTACTCTATTTATTGCCTGAGGGTGGGGATGGACTTTTACAGAACCACTTATAAAATTCTTATCCTGGGAGCAATTCCATGCAATTTCCTATCTCATTATAACTGAAAGCAGCCTGAGGATTAGAGATTTAACTTCCAACTAAGAATTGCCAGAGTTGCCGCACTGTGCCAGCAAGTTGAATCTTCTACTTATTGTCGTTGTGGAAAGCTGCAGTGAGTATAGGAAGACTGTGGAGTAAGATAACACTCAGGTACCCCCAAAATACCAGGCAGTGGAAGGATTGTAGGAAAATTTGTTTCCAAAGTTGAGAACACTAGACTTACGGAACATTCATCTTAACGGTGTTTCAAGCACTGGGCCCTGGGGAGAGACACATCCCCTGTTCTTCTCAGGGTTTTTATCATCCCTGGCCCCTCACTGTATGGGGGCCCTTCACATGTCTGCAAAGCCTTATCTTTTTCTTATACCAGGGAGAGCTGCCTTGGAATGCAGGAGGAGAAAACATCTAAAACTGTCTTTGGGAAAGATGCCTCTTCTCGGCAGGAAAGTCTTTCTAAGTGAAACAAGCTTAGAAGTGTCTTCTTCCAGAAGGATCTTCCACCATTACAAAGTTTTAGTAATAAAACATAAACCTTTAAAGACATCTATCTGTATGCACATAAAAGGTCAGTGCATAGGCCAGTTGTCCTACAGTATTTAATATTTCATGTTGCTACACAGGCATTCTAAGGCATGCACATCATGGAATCATAGAATTGTTAAGGTTAGAAAAGACCTCTAAGATCATCCCTGAGCTGCAAATTTCTGGAGGTTAGGGGTCTCTTTTACAAATGTCTAGGAGCAGATATCTAGGAGAGAGCAGACACAGAAGTGAAAGAAACAATGGTGTATATCTCTGCTTTGACCTGGTGTGGCCATCACCCCTATATGTTAAGCTTTTTTGAACCGGAGTGTGAAGGTTGGGGACAATGGATTCCAGGATAGGTGTTTGCCTGCCTTTGTGAACAACCTGATTGAATAAATTTGAATAAATAAATTTGAATGTTGTGTGGATTTTTCCCATTCATCTCCTCAGACTGTCAGCTCTCAAGCCTCTGTGAAGAGGAGTGAAGAGATAACAAATTTATGGCTCATTATCTTAAATGAAATCTAAAACTACTCTGTTATCCTCAGTTCTTAGATGCATGGCAGTTTCTGAGTGCAGAAGGAATGCGAGAATTGCATTAGGGGATTTGTGAATTTGCATTTGTGAAATCATGTATTGGAACTATGGGACTCAAGTAACACTGAGACAGTAAGCTGGCTACCTGAACCTGAAATACTGCATGGAACTGCATATACAGAAACCATGCAAAGAATGGTGGTTGAACACTGTTAATTCTGATTTAGTGAAGATATTTCCTGTATAACTGTGTGTGAATAATTGGGCTGGGGGGCATAATGTGTTTGGTCTACTACCAGCTTGTTGTCTTAGAAGAAAACAGAGGAATATACCATACGAATGATGTTTTAGAGCTTTAACTTGCAGTTGCACCTTAGTGGTTCTTAAATGTCATCTTTATGACTGTTTTATTTCTCTGGTTACAGTTTTCTTGGGTTTGTTTGGTTTCTTTTTTGATTACCACTAGGTCAAGGGCAGTGAGTGAGTCTTCTCCTCTGCTCAGCCCTGACTAGAACACATCTACATTGGTGTGTCCACATCTGGGCTACCCAAAACAAGAAATACGTGGATGTACTGGAGCAAGTCTGGCAAAAGCCACTGCAAGGATGATGGAATTTGGCCACCTATCATATGCAGGAGCCTGAGAGGTTTAGGATTGTTTAGCCTGGAGAAGTCTCAGAGGAGATCTGATGTGTGTATGGATATGTTCTTACACTGTATAACAACCCTAGGAATTTTTTTTTAAATGCTTGGATTTTATAAGAATGAAAACAGTGTTTGGTACTATGAACAACTACTTCATTCTCAAGAACCCACAAGGGACACAGCTCACACACTTGTAACAGGCTCTCGTTAAGAATCACAGTCGCACTTTGCAGCAGCAGCTTGTATGTGCCGATAACACCAGGTTGGGGTGTAGCATGAGGGCAGAGGTGCTTGGCTTATCTCTGTGCTCAAACACAG
>VYXB01002533.1:0-126059 GCA_013397135.1 Pachyramphus minor
ACCAAAAAAATCAGCCTAAACCCCTGACCTTGGGGATTTTCCAGCTTGGTCTCTTAACTCTGTTGAATTACTCAGATGATTTCCTTCACAGAAAGGCCGAGATGATGGAGGCTCCTTCCTGCCGGGTGTAAGTCACGCTCGGCGGAGAGCCCTGCCCACAAGTTTTCAGGCTCAGAATCCCAGTATCCCAATCCTGCTGCTTATCAGCTCTCCCCTGCCAGACACAGGTGCCTCATAACCCTGTAACACCTTGGGAGGCAGCTCAAAGAAGCAGGTACCCACCGGTGGTAAAATCTGCAGAAGTTTTTATTATTACCGGAACTACGCTGCTTGGGATTTTGCCTTTCAGCTCCATGTTTTGCTAATAAGTAAGTGGAGTGCTGAGCTGCAATTAAGTGCTGAATTCCCTTTGTTTTTTGAAAGCCCAATGCCTGAGTGCACTCCGAGAGCAGCCGAGCATGGACGGGGTATGAAAGTGACATTTCAATGAAAATATTCAGCCTCCAAGAAAAACAGCAGACAATGGAAGGAAGTGCCGTGTGTTGCCAGGTCCCTGAAGGAGTCCTGCAAGGACTCACTGTGTTACAAAACAGCGATCCCTCACGCCAAGCTGCTATCCATCAGGGTGCTAATTAAAGCAAAACACAGATCTGCCACACCACATTCCTTAGATGAGGTTTATTCCCATACTCGGGGAGGGGGGAGTGTGCGAAAGACAGAAGGAATTATCTCTGCACTCGCAATTATATCACAGAATCATAGAATGGCTTGGGTTGGAAGGGACCTTAACGATGGGCAGGGACATCTTCCACTAGACCAGGTTGCTCGAAGCCCCATCCAACCCGGCCTTGAACACTTCCAGGGATGGAGCATCCACAGCTTCTCTGAACAACCTGTTCAAGTGCCTCACCAATGAATGGTAAAAGCATACTGTGTTCTTCAGCAGCAGTAAACACTTTTATCCAAGTATCTGAGAGAAGCCCCTCAGCATCACTTTTCTCTGCAGATGGTGTTTGTTATCATTCTTAGTAATGACAGTAATGGTAACAGGAGAAACACCACCATTAATGAAGAACACTGGAGTTGATGACCGTGTGCCAGGAGATGTGGCAGATGAATCTCATGAGGTTTATTGGCTAGGACAAGGGCCATGGAAAGACCTATTCCTAACTCCTGGTCAAACAAATACACATGACTTTTATATTACTCAGTTATTGAATAAATTGTTCACTTGGTTTTGTATGGGCTTTTTGCATAGCATACAAGTGCTGTGTAAGAAGTACAGCAGCAGGGAGGCTGATGCACACCCTCTCCATCCAGGAATGAGCCTGTGAGGTGCCAAGGGAGATTTCCTTGGATTTTGACACAACTAAGCAGAGACTTAGGGGCTCTAGTTAGGCAAGGCTTCATTTCCTCACAGCTTGTGGAGTGAAACATCAGTGATTTGGGCAAAGCAACATTTGTGAGTCTGCAGTGGAATGGAAAGCGGCAATAACTACACTTGGTTGAAAAAAGGCTTTTGCTGCTTCTATGGACAGGAGTTTTTTGAACAAGGGAAGTGTGCTGTACAGAAGGCACAGCTCTCCAGGGATGGCTCCAGCTGGTGAATGTGGAAAGCAAAGTGGGACAGCAGCAACAGGGTTGAGCATGTGTGACACGAGTGGGAGCATCAGACCATGATCGTGGGAGAAGGCTCAGAAATATGAATCCTGGGCCCATCCCAGCCTTCAGCATGACCATATTGCACACATGGGCCCAAACTTCAGAGCTGGGGTGTTGGATTTTGAAACTGCCCTTATTATTTGGGCATGGGCAACACAGGTCTTGCTTCCAGCCTGTTTCTAGTGCTTAAAGCAGTCAGAGCACGTTCTATCAGTGTAGCTGAAAAAAGTTATGCCTTATTGAAATCTCCAAAGGCATATTGACTAAACAACACAGGCAACCCTGTGGAAAGGCTAAAGGAGTTAATCTCAGTGTACTTTAGTACTTTCCCACTAGAGCTTTGCAAGCTGCTGACCACATCATAAACTAGCTCTTGGCATCATGCCACTGGGAACTCGGTAGCAGTTATTAATCCAGCATCAATTTCACATCTTTTCCTTTGTGGAAAAAAAGATTATTACGTCAGTTGGGTTACGCTAGTGAGTGTTCAACATTGAAGGAGGATCTCCCCTTTTTCAGTGGCTGAGAGGTTGTAAGCAGACTAAGAAAGATTGTCAGAGTAGAGATAAGGACATTTGTTGGTAACAGATTAATAGACCATAGATTGATCACCAGAATGGCTTTTAGACACCTGTAATTGTTTGGACTGTGTGTGATCCTGAAGTGTGAATGGGCTCATTGGCTAGTCCTAACTGTCCTCAGCACTTTGCTTTTTCTTCTTTTTCTCTGGCTATGGGTAGGACTTTCGGTAACTCCTAGTCCCCATGTCTTCTCCAAACACAGCACCTTTTCTTGGGAATGGCACTGTGCAGCAGTCCTGTTGCTTCCTCGTGCTGTTTTATGTGTAAAGGCTTCAGCTGTGGGGAGCATTTTAGAGTCCCTACAGCAACAGACGAAGACTTTCTCATGAAGATTTCCGAACTCACTTACAATGTTTTGTCACCTTCAGCACTTGTAGACAATTGTAAACATCCTTGTTCCAAAGATTTCACTTATTATTGTTACCTTAGTCAAAGCGTCCCAGTAAGGACTCATTAGCAAGGCAACATTGAGGGTTGGGCTCTTTTCAAAGTGCCATTCTACACCTGATGGAGAGTGATTATCTTTTTTCTCTGTAGCCTTGAGAATAAAGAGGTAATGGAGAAACATTTTCTTATTTTCACTGAACAGGCAGCATTATAATGTTTCCTTTTACAGAAATGTGAACAGTTCAGATGAAAATGGATTTTTTTTCTGTAAGATATCTATTGTTGCAAAGCTGTTGTCAATCAGGAAAACAAGAGTTCTGGCTGAAATTCAAAATCAACCTTGTTCTAATGTATTAATCTTTAAAGTTACAGGAAGATTTGAAGACCTCATAAATCTGCTTGTTTTTCTGTGCTGGTGATTACAATGAATGAGTACTTTCTGAGGGTTATTTGATGTAATATCTGCTCCACAGCAAGGGGCAGTACCAAATCCTTAGGGTAGCAGTATGTGCCTTGATTGGGTTTTTTTACAACAATAGAATTTGACAGCATCAACTTGACTTTATTCCTTCAACCCACCAGCACTAAATCCCTATTTAGGGCTCCCTGTTGCAGCTGGGCACGGGGGTGTATGTGCCTAAATTGTGTCGCTTGGTCTGGTATAGGCAATTCATGGGGCAGCAATATGTCTGCCAGTAATCCTGTATAATATCACTGCTTCCCTGAGAGTAGGAGTGAAGCTTTTCTCCCCAGACAGCAGGAAGGTGGCTATTTAGAGCCATGACAATTTTCTTTCAATTTTGTTGGCTTTGGATAACCATCTCCTTCCTTTCATGCCTTGCCCAGAAGTTTCATTGTTGGTTACTTGATGTTCACGTAGTCACTGAATGAGTCTTTTAGATTTGGTTCTGCCTCTCTCAGTACCTGATAATTTACACTGTGGTACACTGAAATCAATTAAATAGCTGGTGTTTAATTCAGGAGGAAGGGACTTTTCAGCAAAGTGTATAATAAATGTTAAATCCACATATGCCACAGCGTGAGAATTCATTATGGTAGGTAGGATCCCTCTCAGGCACAAGGTAGAGGCATTCTGATTAAATGGTTACACTCATTTAAACAGAAAAAGACTTTCATAACAACCTGGAAAGCTTTGAAGTGAAATAACGTGGCATTGAAGCAAGATGCAGAATTAACGTGGGCGTTCACAAGTCCATTCTTTTACATGGAAAACATCAAAAATTTGCTTCTGGAGGGAGGTTGCACAGACTGTGGTGAAGGGGACAGTAGGAGGCTGGTGAGTGTTACATGTCAGTGTAATTTTGTGGCAAAAAATTAGGCTCAATCTCCCAAGCATGCTTATAGCTCAGCTCCAACCCCTGTTCTAGGTTGTGTAGTCAGCTAGGTTACTCTAGTCAAGAGCCTATGACTCCAGAGTCAGTGTTGGGCTAACCTGCAGTTATATTTGCATTGTATTAGCCAGAATCTCACAAATTCTAGAAGAAGAATCCATTAAGCAGCTGAGGATGAAGCATTATCACCCCATTCATATTCACTGAAAGAAAAGATATCTTGCTTTCCATTTTGTCTGTGCTTGCCCCAAAAACTCTACATGGGGCATATTTTTAAAGCCAGGGAGTTTCATAGTTTTCTGGGGCTGGGCTGGAGGTGAGGGCCCTAAATAGGATTCTGCAAAACCTAGAATTTTTAATGGAAATGCATTTTGAAATCCTGTTTTGACTTCCTTTTGCAGTATTGTGGTTACCTCCTCTTACAGAAACTATTTTCACAGGACTGCAGAAGTTCTTGCCATAGTTTTCTGCTTTAAACATCCTCCCTGGAAAATTATTCAGTGGAAAAGAAATGTGGAGGATTTTGTGTTTTTCTTCTATTTTCTGAAGCAGTGGTTAGGTCTGCTGTAGCCAAACTTTTACTTTTTTAAGCATTTTATAGAAAAAGAAAATACTGTTGCTGGTGGAGCCTTTCTTTGATGCATTTATAGAACATGTGCTCATTTCATTCTGATTCATGCCACATGGTTATATCTTAGCCTATAAAGGCCATTTTTTTCTCTGAAATTGGAGGGAAACGGTGTTCAGAGACCCAAATACTTATGTCATCTTTTCCCTTCTCCAAGACAAAATTCCTATTTGGGCCTGCATGATCCTGGCTTAGCTGTAAAAGTCTTTCCCTCCTAGTTCTGAGGATGTTTTGGAGGAGTTTGGTGATTGTTCTGTCTGATTATTCCATTGATTAAGAGCATTTAACCACTTTGTAATTTTATTTAATTCATCCCTAATTAATGATAATCTAAGGAGCACTGATATTCTTGAGTGAGACATAGTGGAGCCTTTAAAATGTCCATGTGTCCCTGAAGAAAGAAGATGCCATTCTCCAAAGCGCATTGTGGTGAAAAAGTGAGAAATACAATTTGAAATCCACATTTTAAGACCTACATTAACATCGAGGCATCATTACTAAAACTTGGTCTTGGCATTCTTGATGTTAAAAATCAGGTAGAAAATTAAAATTCATGCAACTATTTTTGTCTGCCTTGGGGGTTTTGCCATTAAAACTCTGCCGTGAGTCTCCTACAGCTCCAGAAAAAGCGTTATTCCTTTAGGAGAAAAGGAGCCAAGCATCTGTCCTGCCATCATCATGAAGCTCCTTGTTGTAATGGTGGTGTTAGATACATTCAGTCCTAAAGTTTGTCATCACCCTGCTGCAAAACATTACCCAGTGCCACAGGACAGGAGAAGTGTAACCCTAATTAAGTGATACTGAGCAGAGAAGAAGGAAATTGCCTCCCTCTGGTTGTTCACCAGTTTTATCTGCAGGAATATTTCTCTCACTGCAGCCCAGGGTCTTTCACAGCGATTAACATTTGTTTCCCTGCAAGGATGGGGCAGGACCATTTGCAGAAAGTGCTTCCTACGTTTTGCTTTTTAGGGCTGAAAACTCTCTGCCAGAAGCTTTTAAATTTGCTCTTTTCAGATGTTTTTGCAGTTGGATTTGCAGTATAGAGGTCTTGCTTCCCATTGGTGCTGTCTGGCCTTATTTGAAGGGTGGCAAGGGAAATGTAGGTTAGTTCTCTGTCACTGAGGATTGGGTCACCACATGAAATGTATTTTAAAAAGCAAGTTTCCTGGGAAAAGGCATTTTATCTTGCACTCTCTTCCCCCCACGGCTTAAGGTGGTTGCAGTTGGGAGTCCTTTTCCTTCCTGTTGATCTGTGACCATTGTCAGGAGAGCCACAGTAGCTTCTAGAAACTGCACAAGGGAACATTTTGGGGAAAGACCATTCCTCTGTTGTGTCCAGCATTTTAATGGAGCAGGAGTGAGGAGTGCTGCCTGAGGGTAGAGCTGCTGCCAGGAGCAATTCACACCAAGCTGAAGAGAGCTGCTTTTGAACAGTCCCTCCTTTAATCCTGGTCCCACCTGAGCTGAATTAACTCAAGAAATTTGCTACTGCAATCATGGCTGTATATGTTCAAAAGTTTAAAGCAAAAAGACAACTTTTTGCATAACATCAAAGGCAAAAAAACAAAGTGGGGAGGAAAAGAAAAATAACAAAACAACCTGTATAGCTGCTGTCTGTGTGCTCAGCTGAAGGTCTAGACCCTCTGGCCTGAATATCCTTTTCCCTGGAGGATGCTGTGGAATGTGACCAGGTGATACTCATATAAATGATTTTCACCTGTGTCTGAGCTTTCCTGAGCACATGGCTGTTCTCAGCCTGCTCCACTTGAGTGTATCTTCATCCAAGGGGTTCTCCCTGCCCAAGGTGTTTTGCTACAGGTTTCCCTTTGTCGCACAGGTGGCCATACCACTCTCCAAAACTGCAGCAGCATGGTGTTCCAGAGGCAACCCAGAGAGGACTGTACTTGTTACTCATTTCTTATTCTGCTGCGGGTCACCTAAGGCCAGTCTGCACGTTACAACCCCTTGGATGCAGGCAGGAGGCAGGTGCCAGGTGTATTTTATTGCTTGCTTGCTTTTGCTGGTGTGTGACAGCCTCTGGCAAGGCAAATGACATAATGGTGCGCCTCTGCTGCCATGAGGGACCACTGCAAACACCCCTCTGCTGTTAATGAGTCAGGAAGGATTGTCCAGCTCTAAATTTGGGTACATGGCTGCTGGCACAGCCCCTGGAGCCAGGGGCTCCTGCTGCAACCACAGGGACAGTGGCAGAGGAGACAGCTCATGGCTCCAAAGAGGAGGAGGGGAAAGAAGAAGCTGAGCCATATGGTAGAAAAATTAGAAGCAGACACAGCATCTCAGTGGTAGGTGCTCATTAGACTGTCTCTGATGTGCTGGGAAGACTGAGTGTATCCTGCTAGAGGAATTGTAATATTCTTCTGTAAGCTAAAAAATGTATTGGTGAAGGGTGGGTAAAGGATAGGTCTTTTTATCTATGGAAAAGTATTCTGTTCTACCCTGCTTACCAGCAATGTGTAACAGGAACCAGGGGCTGCTGCTCTCAAGAGTCTTGTGAGGGTGTTTTGTGGTTAGAGCACAGGGATCTGAAAATCTGGAGTTCTTGTCTTACTCTGTCATCGATTTACTTTGTGGTCGTGGATCACTTTGTCTTTTAATTTCCCTGCCCACAGAAAGAGAATACTTTCCTAATTAATTCTGGGTAACATTAATTAGGTTTTTGTTTGTTTTGGTTTTGGGGTTTTTTCTCTAGTCAGTGTTGCTCTTCAAGGACTAAGTTGTTAAAAGAAATTAAAGTACTGGAATCTGGCTTTGTCCACCAAGGAATACTGTGGTCCATCTGTGAATGAGTAAAAGTGAATGGGCTTGTTTGCTAGACCCTATTGACTGTTCTGAAAAACATATTCAGGCATGCTGTGACCCCCTCCAGTGTTTCCCTGGGTACCCTGTGCTCTGCAGTAGCTGTGCAGTGGCTTTATCCCTCCTTCCCATCCATGTCTGTGCAGAAACCTCTGGAGAACATAACCCAGGCTGTGTGGTGACTCAGTGTAACAGCATGACCAGTGATGCCCATCATCATTGCATAGATTTATTTATCCTTGTGACGTAGATATGTGGAAATCTGAAGCAACAGGCATATGACATCCAAAGTTAAAAATCCACTTACATAAAGCCAGGATTTCACCTACTGTGCACAGATGGGGGTGTACACAAATGCATCATACTGGCAATGGAAGAGAACAAAAAGAGTCATCAATTAAAACTTGGTAAGGGAGAGCTATAAAGCAGCAGTTTAAACCCAAGCTGGATAGAAGCTGAACAGCAGGATCCTGAATTTCAATATCCATTTCTTTATGCTGCAGGTAGGTGGAAGTGGTTATTGCAAACAGGGGGATGTAGGAGCAAAGTGCCAAAGCACATGGTACAGCAGGCTGGCTCTGTCACCTCCCTCAACTTTGGGGACTGTGATTCGTGTTCCCCCTATGCAGTGGGAGTGCAATGTGACTGGATCTCTGTGGATGCAAGGTGATTTGTGAGTCCCCAGTGTGCCCAGGTCCACTCTAGGTTGAAACAAAGGTCACTCTTATGCCTCTTTCCCAACTCTCCCTTGTTCACATAGGAGTGAGCTCAAAGTGCTGTATGTCCCAGGATACATTACAATAACGAGCAAGATAACTAGTTATCAGCCCTGTGTTTGAAATACTTGCTGTGCTCAAAAATGACCACCAGAAAGGGCCTTTGGAGGAGAATTCTTGGGGGCATGAGATTAGACTTGATACATAAGACTTCTGTGTGCAGGCACTGCTCAGGAGAATGGCTGGCTCATCATGAACCAGGGGAGGGAGCATGCCAGCAGCCCTGACAGCGTGGGCAATCGTGGGGCAGTGCCCTGTTTCTGTTCAGGGACAGACCAGGCACAGCTACTGTGCCTCTGCTCCTCCTTTGGGAGGTGGAAATAACAGCCCTTTCTGCCACATGTGGATGCTGTGAGTGTAAACGTGTTAAACTCTATGAATTTTTGAGACAATAGTATCAGTTTAGGCACGTAGGTGCCTCAGACAAATATATTGTACAAACACCAAGTGGATTAAAGTATGACTTTTGGCACAGTGATATTGCTTGAAGATTAGTTTAGCTCCATTTCAAAGGATTTCTCAAAGTAACTAGGCTGAATCCTGCTCCCTCTCTGCAAAAATATGGACAACATCACCAAAAAGCCATTAAAAAAGCAAAGCATCTAAAAGAGTTCTCCTAATTTGACTTTTTAGATTTCAGAGTGGAACACATCAGTTCATCCATTAGGTGCTGTTCTGCACTGGTACTGGTCTCCATCACTCTGTGGCACAAATCACTGCAGAGCTTCTTCCTGGCACACTCTCTTCAGAGCTTTCTGACACAATTCAAACCCCAGCCTGTCCACAGTCTCACCACTTGCACAAACGTGAGGGTCTTGGCAATAGTTTGCAGAATTACATTCTGACATCTATTTCCCACCTGGGGATGCCAGCCCTTGTTTAGCCACAGGTACCTTTCCATGGTGATTTGGTCTCTCCCAAAGGCAGGACAAGGAGAGGAAGAAATGGGAAAAGGAACCAGAGCTAGCTGCAGGAGAATTGACTCTAGGTTTGAGACACTCTTGTGTCCCCTCATCCATGCACATACCACATCATGTGGCTGTTAATGCAAAATTTACTTCCTTGCTATTTACTTAATCTATAGCCTCTTGCTAGTAAATTATATTCATTGCCTCCAGGTGCTGTTCCTGTTCCTGATGAATAGTTATTTGCAAGGCAAAGGAAATACATACTGTTTTTATTCTATTTGGGCTTTGAATGCATAAAATAGTCCTTTTTTTCAGTCTGAACATACAAGTGCCCTTTAGAATGTGAATATTAGCATTGTGTTCAGAAAACATATTTTCTTTCCAAAGCATTATTTCTCATGTCATGACCCATTTTAGAGAATTCAGCATTCTTTATGTTTTTCAGAGAAATTCCTAAACCAAAAGGTGTCCCACTTTCCTTTGTATTGAATTCTCACTCTGTAGATAGCATCACATTCCAGGGTATCATAGTCTTATACAAGTAAGTTGTGAAGCCTTTGCCCTGTAGAACTTGTTAGAGAGAGGTGCAAAGCCAATACAATTGCTTGTAAGCTTTTACTTCTGGCAATATGCTCAGAATTTCTTTTAGGAGTTCTGAAATTATATTATCTGATAAATCATAGAATTAGAGAAGGATTTGAATCAGAAGGGGTGTTTTAAAGATCATCTAGTCCAACTCCTTCTGCCACTGAGCAGGCATGTTTCACTAGATCAAGTTGCTCAAACCTCCATCCAACCTCACCTTGAACACTTCCAGGGTGGGACATTCACAGCTGCTCTCTTGTAAGCCCCCTTTAGGTACTGAAAGGCTGATGTAAGTTCTCCCTGGAGCCTTTTCTTCTTCAGACTGAATGACCCCAGCTCTCTCAGTGTTTCTTCACAGGAGAGGTGCTCCAGCCCTCTGATCAGTTTTGTGACCCTGCTCTGGACCCACTCTAACAGTTCCATGTCTCTTCTGTGCTGAGGGCTCCAGAGCTGGAAACAGTACTACAGCTGCTCTCTCATGAGAGCAGAGCAGAGGGGCAGAATCCCCTCCCTCGACCTCATGGTCCTTCTGATGCAGCTTTCTGGAATATGAGCACACATTGCCAGGTCCTGTCCAGCTTCTTATCCACAGGTATTCCCAAGTCCATCTGTATTGATGAGCAACAGCTCCAGCAACACTCCTCCTCTAGCTGGACTGTGTGTCACCTTGATTAAAAATTTATCCTCAACGTGCTCCAAGACATTCTGGACTATTTACAGCTTTCTGGCTGCTTTTGCAGCAGATGTCGGGGTGGTTTAAGCCCCCTGGCAGGATCAGAGCCTGCAGCCATGGTACATCTAGTAGCTGAAGCAGGGGCACTTCGTCAGCATCCTCCTCTTGATGGACTGGTCTGTAGAAAACACCAGCCATGAGTTTCCTTGGTTGGCTTGGCCTGCTCATCACTGTTTCTCAAGGACAACTCTGTGCAGCCACTCAATTTTATTCTTTTTTTACGTAGAAGACAACACCGCTGCCTTTCTTTCCTTGCCTGTTTACATATATATAAGTAATTGGTAATAAAATTTGTCATAAAAATCTCCTATTTTGGACACAAAGAACCAAAGTTTAGCCAGCACCAGCAGCTAATTTTGACATAATGAGACTTGTCCAAATTTCCATCACCAGTTGTTTCATTTACTGGAGTGAAGCCTTTGCCCCTTGCCTGGGATCTGCCTGTTCTTGGCAGACCTCTGACATACATGACATCTACAAGATTTCCCTTTTAGGCCCAGTCTCTTAATTATGTGTCTGGCTGTGTGGTGGGGACTTTGCCTGGGCTCCCACAGAGAGGCAAGGCGATGGTGTCAGGCCATGCAGGGTGTTCCAGCCAGGCTTCTGCAGATGAATCATCTGAAGGATTGTTTTTGAAAGACTGGGCTCTTGCATTTGATTCACTCTCCTTGGCGAGCTGAAAATAGTGTGCATTGTTCTCATAATCCTTAGCAACTTGAAAACTGCCATAAATTGAATACATTTTAATCTTTACCTACAGCAAGAAAATAAGCTAATTCAGTTATTCCTGCAGTTCCTTAGCTAATGCTAATTAACTGGTGGCTTTGTATTTTTCCAGCAGTTTTCTAAACATTTCCATTGTTATTTCAATGAGCCCTTTACAAATCTGCGACACAGTGAATAGATGTATTTCTCCTGTGTGCTTTGGTAAGTCCAAGCAACATGCTAGAATATAACTGTCCAAAAAAGAAAGACCCACTCCCACAAACTCATAAAGCATAGATTATCAAGATTCATAATCCCCTGGATATGATTTTTGCAGGGAAGTTGTTTACAGTCATGTTACAGAACAAAAATAAATTAAGATGATGTTGAGCAGTGATGCCTCACATTGGTGGAGCTGAAGGGTACATACAGGACAGAGACTGTAGATTCACCAGATGTAACAACTATGCCCAAAACCAATCTGGAGGATTGTGAATTTTATCTCTTGCTATTTTGAGTACTATTTTGAGCTGCACTTGCTTTATTTCCCCTGAAATATGCTCCTTCTCAGTTGGCTTACAAGTAATTTCTTGAAATACTTACATGTGGTCAGATAAATTGTTGAAAGCCCTAGGGGGGTAACTTCAGTCTCATAATATTTGCTTAAAGGTTTAAGTGCTGTAGTACACTTAGGAAGATCATATCTGAAATGACTGGCACAAGTGACCACATGTGTTGTGCAATGCAGAGGAAGCACCATGTACGTGTCTGCAGAAGGGTAAATTCTACCCTCCAAAACTTGGGAATGGTTGTTCTGCATGGCTGTTCTCTGGCTACAGTGATCCAGTGATTACTACCAGTTTAAAAAGGGGTTATAATTGTATCTTGAAACTACACTGACCCAGTGATTTCTGCCATGGTCTGTCTCCTGAGCTCAACTCTGTTGAGCAAAGACTTGCCTCTCCTACCAAAACTTTGCATTAAGCAACAGACTGATGAAAACTAACAACCACCAAACCATCTGGGACCGTTAGATAATCTCATTTCACATTCAGTAAGGAATACCCTCCTCGTTTTACTGTACAAACTAAATGCCTCAAAGGGATCTTCACGGACTGCGTGGAGAAATGTGACGACCCACGAGACTGGAAGCAAGACAGGACTAGTGGGATGAAGGTGATGGTGAGCAGCACTGATCTGCTTTCTGTGCAGGAGTAGGTGTCAGCTCTGATGCTGCCTGGGGCTTTCTCAGCCCTGCAGAATGAAGAGACTATGTGTCCATGCCCACATCTAGGGGCACAACATACTGTGGCTGAATTCAGCTAGAATTTTTCTGCTAACTTTGATAGGATCAGTCCCATAAGTGAAAGATTACGTTTTGCCTCTGGTTAGAGCTGTAATCATCGGGGGCGGGGGGAATCATCATTGCATGAGATGGTAGAGTGCTTGTGATAAGGAAAGGAAGTAAAACTACCTTGGGAAAAAAATTCCCAGGTAAAATAGCTAGAGGAAGGGTGAGAATGGACCAAACCTGCTGCTTATAGCAAAGAACTTTTTCCAGTTCCAGCTGGCTTAGGTTTGCTGCTTGGCTTTTTCCAGTTCAGAGGGTCTCACAGCACAAGAAGGACAGTGGTGCAGTCCACTTTCATAGCATGGCACTGAGAGTGTGAATTGCATGACTTGCCGACCAGTGTGGGAAGCCAGGAGGTGCTGGAGAGAGATCTCATTGTAGTGGATCCCAAACAGAACCAGGGTGTGACCTAGGAGGGGATTCTGGAACCTCAGGCATGAAGTGAGTGCTTAAGCTCGTTTTCTGGCCTTTATTTAGTTGGCATTTGCAGATGTGTCCTACATCTCCCTCCAGGGAAAAGCTCCCTAAGTCCTGAAATTGGATCTGTGTGGCCAGGTTCTCAAGCAAATCCACAATGTCTGTGAGATGACCTGCATGTCTCCTGTCCCAGCCAATTTCAGGATTGGAGAGGGGGGGTCTTAGGGCTGGACTTGGTGTTTCTGGTCCTGGTGACTGGGCTGGTTGCTTCCATACCAGGGCAGAGAGGACGTTGCCGATCCCAAGTTAAGTGTAGCAGCTGGTGGGTAGGAGTCAGTGCTAAGGCAGCATCCTGTGCTTCCCTGGTGGTGTGAAGAGCTGCTCGGTGGTGAGGGAGGGGAGGAGGGAGTATGTTGGGAGGAAGCTGTCACGGATCTGCCTCTCATTGCTGCTTGCAGTCCTACGCTGGCTGAGTCAGAGCTGGCGGGAAAGGCGAGACACACAGGTGGTCTCTGGGAAAAGTCCACACCAAAAACAGATTTGTGAGGAGGAGAGAACCAACAGGACCCCCAGTCTAAGGTCTGCAAACCTGAAGCGCTGTGCCTGGTGTTACAGAGTGGATGAGGATGAGGAAGACCATGCTGGAAGGCTGTGGTGTGCAGGTGTTACTGTCTCACACCCCTGAACTGTGAATTTGTCATTGTGGTTGGCTCTTGGGAGGCTCAGCCTTCAGTATGGATCAAGCCACCACAATTGAGCTGCTGAGAGCAAATCAGCAAGATGGTGCAATCTCCAACACAGCATCCAAAGAGTTTTCCTTCCTTTCTACCCTTCAGCCCTTGTGTTGTGGGCTCACTGGCACTTGCACGGCCATCCCAGCACTCAAACACTGTTCTGATCAATAGCACTTTCAAAAAGTTCTGCAGTAGCTGCTTAACATGTTTTATGTCATTCTCATTCAGATGTGCAAAGCCAAACAGGGTGAACTTTGAAATCAAGTTTATGTTTGGCAATAATCTAGGGAAAAATTAGCAAAGACTTCAAAGTTAAATTTTCCAAGATAGCATGTCAAGCCATTGAATTTCAGTTCAGCAGCATGCCAAAATATCTCGATGTCTCTTATGATGTATTTCATTGTTTCTTATAATTTGAGTAGTAGGAAAGTGGTTAAAAATAAGACTGCATCCTTCTGTTTCTCTTTGATTCACTGTCTGAAATTTCAAGATGTTTAAAAGGTATTTATACTCATACTTTTAAGCTTCTGCAGTCATTTGTTTTACTATGCAGTATGAAAGTGATTCTGTTCAGCAATTAAGGTCTAAACTAAATTGTCAAACACACCAAAGGATATTTGCATATGTTACTTACAGCATCCATTTGAATCTGATTTCCCAGAGAGAAGCATGGGCTTTCTGTTCCTTCCCCACATATTTCCTAATAGTCTTTGAACCATTGGCTAATTAGAGATGTATCTTTTGGAGGAGTAGAGTTCTTGGATGTAAGTGGATCCCTATGTATTTTGTGATGGTATCTCCCTGCTAAAGAGAGAACCTACGAGTGCCTTCAACAGAAGGAAATATGTATTCTGGTGAGGTTTGAAAGCGGTAGCATGTGCTCCATAAACAGCTCAGCGTTTCCCAGTGACTGAAACAGAGAGGTGTTTCCTTTTCCAAGTATAGAGTGGTTATTTTGAGGGCTTGACAGGGGAATGTAGAGTTTCATGCATCACCCACAGTGTTTGAAAAAGCATTAGGATATTGAGACTATCTGAGACAAGAAGTACAGAAATGAATTTAAGAGGCTGGCACAAATGCCTGGGGAGAGTTTAAAAGACTTCAAGAGGTTACTTTGACCAAGCAGTGGTGAATATGGGATACGTTATGCACAGTATGTGGTGGATGCAGGCTGCTAGTGGGGAGAAACTGGCTGCTGTTGGAAAACTGTGGCAGACCTTTTCTGATTACTCACTCTGACTGCAGGTGTTAGAAAAGTCAAGGGGTATTTCCTGCAGCGCTGTTAACCAGCAGCAGCAAGTATGGCTCTTCAAACCTCTCTCTTTCTAGAGAAGAAACATCAGCAAGCCCCTGGTCTGGGATAAACCATGCTCTGGAAGGACATTTAGGTTACTGGCTTACGTGTGCATGTGGGACATTGCTCAAAAGCATTGAAGTAACTGTGAGTTTTTCCATATGCTCAGTGAGCTGTGATTCAGGCTTGCTGAGGTGGGGAGAAGGATGCATCCATTTTTTTTTTCAGGGAAAAGCAAATACTGGCTGCAAAAGCTTCTGTTCAGCAAGAAATTCCAAAGAAAACTTGGGAGCTCATCTCTCCTGTGACGTTGTGTTATGTTAATTTTAACATATTCTTTTGAATTTCAGAAGAGAGTAACATGTGCTCTGTAAACAGTTCAGAGGTTCCCAGTGGCAGAGAAGAGAGGTTTTGTGATTTTGGTGATGGGCTTTCCAGACACCCTCAGAAAGAGGAGAAGGAAATCCTGATGGGGGTTATGGTATAGCAGCAGTGGTGATTCCAGCAGTAGCTCACAGAGGGAGAGCAGGAGAATTTGCAAAAGGTCATGTTGGGTGCAAGACCTTAGGAAACAGCCACTCACACAGAGGATGTCAGAATTTCCATGCTGATACTGATACTGAGGCATCCACCTCAGATTGGGCAGCAATGGCATGAAAGGAGTAAAAGAATGAAAGAAAAGAAAATCGTTATGATGAGTATGAGGACACACTTTCCTAAAAGTTGAAGTTATCCTCTGAGTGAGGTGTGAGGAGAGCTGTCACTCAAAGCTGAGCAGGACAGAGAAGTGGAGATCAATTCTGCAACTTCAGAGTTGATGGACAAAATTATGCAGGAGTTTTTCTCCCCACTTCTGGCTTTTGCAATTTGAAATTGCCTCTAGTGCCAAGAAAATTAGAGGAGAAACTGGCCAGCATTGGGTACAGTTGCCTGAGCTCAGTAATGGGTCACATAATGAATTTCCGTATAAAATTTTGCAGAGTACATTTTGTGTTTTAGTGATGGAACAATGGGCTCAGGTTGATTCTTCTCTGAAGAGTAAGAATTTTCCAAGTTATGTTTATCTTCAATTTTTACTACATTTTATAAATGACTTTGTTCTGTTTTCTTTTTCCAAATAGGAAAATTCTCTATGTAAAAGAAAATTCTTTCAAGAACTAGTCTGAATATAGTAACTACTTTTGTGCAAATCTGAATATAAACTTAATAGTAGAGACAAACTAAATGTCTTGAGGATATTACATCAATCTCAAAGTTAATAAGCTGGAAGAGAATGCATTTTAGATTTTATATTAACTTCCTTCAGACTAGGAACCATTTTTCCTTGCACTTCAGTTTCCATCTCATTAATTTATTAATAATTAAACACCTGAAAAATAAAAGATCTGTTATTTCTCATGTGAAGTCAATCAATAGATTTCTAATTAACCAGCCTCAGAGCACCAAGAAGCAGTTTCTGCAGCAACAGTTGCTACTGCCAGCAATTTTTAGCGAGACAAATAGAGTTTAACTGTTTTGCTGTTCCAGAGGAGAGGTCAGAGGCCAGCTGAGATTTTTCTTATCACAAGTGCCACATCTAAGGTGGGACCCTGGGAGCACCTCCAGCATCCTTGGCCCAAGTGGATCCTAAGTGGATCCTGGTTAGTGGGGTGGTGCATCTCATCCTCTTCTGGTCGGAAAATGTGGGAGCATGGACAAGGAGAGATCTGTCTGTGCTCTCAGCCTGACTATGGGGATGCTGGGGTGCTCTGTGCTGAGAGGTTAGTAATGCATAGATACACTGCTCTAACCGTGGAGATCTCACAAGTCCTGGAGCTCATAGATCTGAAAAACAGCAGAAGGAGATGTGAAAATATTTGGAAGGGAAAAATGTGCTTTAGGACGCAGAAGGAGCCTGTGGTGTTGTCAAAATAGGAACACAAAGTTTTCAAACTCTAGTTTTGCCTGTTTCCAGTATAAAACTGTACAGGCAGCTACTCTCCAGCACTTCAGAAATCTCCTGTGATTTGCTGGCAGAGAAGGTGTCAAAGGTATATTTCATCTCATGATCCTGTGAACACTTTCTGATGTAACTTTGCCCCCATAAATAACCTCCTACACAGGGAGCTGAGAATCACATTCTCAAATTATAGCTCCTGATGTGCCAAGTGCCTCTGAATAAAGAGATCTTAGTCCATGGAAAATATCCCTAGAAACTCTTTCCAGATTTATCAGTGAGCTCTTTCACAGTCATTTAAAATAAATCTTTCCTGGCTGATAACTGGAAGGACAGCCGTGTGTATGGGGTGAAACTGCAGAAGCTATTTGGCAGTCTCAAATTCTGCCTGCTAAAGTGGTACTGAGGCTCCTCCTGTGGGGATCAGGGAGAAATACAAATGATGAAAATACTAGAAATAAGTAGCAAAAGCAGCTGAGGAAGGAAGAGGAACAACAACTAATTAGTGAAGGATGTCAATGGATCTCTCAATGTCCCTGCCAAAAATATAAAATAAACCCAGAATCTGTTCTCCCCTTGCTACAAACCCTCAGAAATTGCTGCTTTGTTTCTGAGTAACTTTTCTCCTCTGCGCTTTTTGTTGGAAGTGGTAGCACCAATTCAGCCTGAAATCAGAGTCCTGGGGGTTTGGGTTTTTTACAGGGAAACACAGACAGGTTAATGATGATGTTTGAGCTCTAGGAAAGCCTTGGCATCCCAGGGTTCAGGCTCTGCTGCCTTTCAGAAAGCAGCAGTGTGGTTTTACTGCGGCTCAGGTGTGACTCCTGCCACCTTTTCTGGGAACGACACCTACCCTGTCCTCCAAGAGAGGACACACTGCCTTGTTACCATCTTCCCCTGCTCTTTGTTAGCACTTCTCCATAGTCCAAGAGGAGATTTGCACAATTACAAAGAACACCTATGCAATGAAGCTTTGCAAACTTGGCTTTTCTCAGTGTGGGTGTAAAAACAAACCACCTGGATTTGTCTGTCATAAACCCAGTAATGGGAGTGGTGACCCTGTTCCAGTTGTGATTTACCATGAGAGTAGATTTATCATGGGAGTGGGATTGCACATCTGCTTTGGCCCTGCCTGAACTTCTGTTTAGGAGGTTCTGGTCTGGGACTAAAACTTGCAGAGGCCATTCTGTGCAAGGATGGAGGGGTAAGGACACACCTATGCAGGAAGAAAGAGATAAGGGCCAAATGCCAAGAGGGACTTGCTCATTCAAATTTGCATTTAGCTGGTTGACAGTCAACCCTGTCATAATGAAGACACTCAGCTGCTGCCACCCCTGAGGGGGAGAAGAGCTTCCTAATTTGCCTTTTGTTATTTACTCCAGTCTCTGAACAGTAACAAGCAACTCAGCAGTAACTTCATTAGGTAAATTATCGAGTCCTTCCTCTGCCAAGCCCTGGAGGAGGTTGGTTTGGCAGCTGGACTCCAACACACCTCATACACACACACCTGGTCCAATAGAGCTGCAGCTCCTGCTGGTTCCAGACCTCTGTCCCAGGACATGGTGCCACATGCCCTTTCCATATCAGCTTCAAGAGCTGGTATCCATCCAGACACTTTGATTCCCACCTGGAAAAAATTGCCAGGGGAATGCCTGAACCAGCTTAATGCTTAATTTTAGCATCTGTTTTTTTTTTTTCTTTATTTTCTTTCTTCTTTGTTTTTTTTTCTTTTCATTTCCAAAGACATAGATATAGTTCTCTTCTAAAATATGTGAAGTCATAGGGCACAATGGTGAAGCTTTCTAAAAAATAAAACATCAATTCCATAGAAATTCAGCATAATTTTACTCAATACTTCACTTTTTCCATCATAGAGGGATTTTTTTGGAACTTTATTCCGCTTCTAAACTTGTACAAATCAGAAGGAATATGCATCACCCATACTTTGTGGACTGCTCACATTTACAAAGCAATGGCAAAAATCTTGTCTGAAATTCTGTATACTTAAATTTTACTTTCACACATCTTACTATGCTTAATTTTTCTGCTTTTATGCTCTGGGGCAGACAATTTATCTCAGCATCAGAGGAAGTCAAGAGCCCAAGAGACGAATTTTAATTAGAAGGCAATCAAACCACCAGATGGCTCTCTGATGTCTTAAATCTCCACTTGGGTGAAATAAATTGACTTTCCCTGAAAACAGCGCTAGAGTAAATTTTAAACAATGCCCCAAAGCTGAAACAGAAAGTAGTTCTGCATAGTTGTGAAAATAATTTGTAGACTCTGAGGCATTTGTCAGAGTGTTTTATTTGTTTAATAAAAAGCATTAATGTTTGAATCATCGGTTGCTTTAGCACCGTGCCCTGTGATCTGTTCTCAGTATGACTGTTGTTTAAAAATATTTTTAGTGTTCAGGTCTAGTTCTACCAAGTTGCAGAAAATAAACCAAAAATAAATTGATTCTTCCCAGTTTTCAGTTTCAGTGTTGTGCCCATTATGAGAACAGTGGCAGCTTGTGGTCTGAGCCCCCCCAGCGATGGGGGAGGCGGGATGGGTGTTTCCCAGGTGGGGTGATGAGAGCAGGGGGACAAGGGGACCTCCCCAAACCAGTGAGCTGCGAGGAGAGGTGGAGCACGGTACAGAAGCGGGTTTGTGAGATAAACTCTGAGCCTCATCAGGAGAGGAAACCTTCATCAGAGTGAAAGGGGAGGGCAGCATGGCAGAGAGGAGATTGGGAAGTCTGTAATACCCAAGTGACTGTATTGGGACCTGCTGAAATCACTCGTATCTGTTTTTTCTAGGTGGTTGCATCCATCTTTCTCTGCAGGTGGGGTCCTTCACAGTGTATTTGTGGTATCATGTCTTTATCCCATGTCTCATCTGTTGCTTGGGGACCTCAGGGCCAAATTCAAAGCTGGTTTATAGTCAGGGGGGAAAATGCCACTTGACTACAGGGACTCAGAGCTCAGCATCTCACTGCCTTTTTCAGAATGAATATTGAAATTTGCCATCTTGCCTTGCTTGGTGGCTCCTGTGCCAGTGTGGACCAGATGCCAGCAGAACTGCATCCTTCCGCCTCAGAGGTGCCCTGCAGCATTTGCATCTGCTGCTGCAGGAAGGAATATCCTAAACCACAGCTGACTGTTCAGCAGTGGCTTCACCTGCTATGTCTAGTTTGGCAGCTCACTCTGAGTTTCTAAACGACCAACATTTTTGTGCCTATAAATAACGAAGGCAGCAAAAATCGTGACTATTGTTGTGCCGTCTGTGTCTGGAGCAAGCCCAGATCTCACTGCTCCATCAAGGAGATGCTGGGTTTTTTTACATTCTCTGTGTATGGCATGTCTGCCTCATCTCCTGTCTGTGCCCTCAGGGGGTACCAGGGTGAGCAAGAGGGGCACTGCAGAAAATTGTGGGTCCTGGAGGCGGTTCTTCCATGCAGGAACAACCCGATTACAACTGCAATGCCATTTTCCTTTCCACATTGCTGGGCCAGGTTTGTGGTGGTGTCTGCATTATCGATGTGGGATGTGCATGCCATGGTTGTGTGGTGAACACATCAGACTGTCTGAGGCCCAGTACCTGAAGTCTCTTGCACTAGACCCTAGGGAGGTCTGTTCTTGCAAGCTGATGTGTTTTGGGACATGTTTATTATCCTACAACACTGTTGTCAGTTCATTAGACAATACCTGCTTCAATCTGAAAACACTTAATTAACATGTTCTTTCTGCTGGATGACCACATCCTTAAGGAAGCTAAACCGTGGAAAAAAGTGTAATAATGCAGCTTCGTTTTGCATCTTCAGAAAGGGCTTCAGTCAGCTCTGAAAGTCAAGTTCAGCTGGTTTTGTGTCTGAACTTTCAGCCTCGGGAGCACTGGATATCAGGGATTGCTTTGTGGGAGGGTCAGGCACCTCTGCATTCAGGTGGTACTTAAAGCAGGACACTGCAGCACAACAACAACAACAACAATTATAAAAAAACCCCCAAAATCATAAAAATATCAACTCTGTTTTCCCAATAAATAGTTTATTTTAATGGAGAATTATACAGAGGTGCTTTTAATAAACTGGAATAGCACTGTAACAAAAAGCACTTTAACAAGAGTTTCCAGGCTGGTGCTTAACAGCTGCAAGGGGGAGAAACATTTGGCATTTCTGTTTTCCTAACCTCATGAGAACACACCGGCAAGATTCCTCTTAATTGAACCCTTAAACTTTTAATGCAACCCCTGGACTGATATGCATTTGCCATATGTTTTACTTAGCTGTTAAATGGTTGACTAAGGCCTTTAGTTGGCCTGTTAAACTGAATTGATGACATTTTAATATTGCACAGGGAATACCACAGCCAAATAGAAAACAGACATCTGTGGCACTGAGACGGGTCAATTCTGGTGCTGGACTGAGGAACTGGACCAGAGAACTGAGTTCTTGCAACCAGAACAGCAGAAATAACACAGAAAGAGCAGGAGAGCATTTTCATCAGTGGCTTTGGATGTTCATACCTGGTTATAACTCATTATTAAAGGGCTGCCTGAAGCACTTCATAAATCATCAGTGTGAAATCTGTTTTCCACACTGGTCTGTAACAAGTGACTACAGTGAATGGCTTCTTCCATTGCATAAATACACCTGGTTTGCCTGCTGGAGACGTGGATGTCTCTCTGCAAGACCAAACTCAGCTCGGTCATTTTTCAGTTGGTTGTGGAAGACACGGACTTAAGATTGCCACCTAATAAAAGAATGACAGGATGAACATGTTTTTTTTTTAAAGGGATTAATCTGGCTCCCAACAAAGGTTAATGGAACAACCAACTTTCTTTTTAGTGGACCCTGTTACTGCTCCATGACATTGGCGGTGCTCAGGAAATGTTACGGCGCTGAGGGAGTCTTGAGTTCTTTTCTGAGAGGTGGAACACTTTCAGAAGAATGTATGGAAAACACCCTGAGGTTTGGGGCTCTTTCTAAGAGCTGGATCTTGGACTTGATTCCCCTCTCCTCTTGTCCAGCTGGAGGGGGAAGCAGAGTTTGTGCCCTAATTCCTGGGACGTTTGCTGCTTACAGTTGGTTCCATGGCAACTCTTGACCTGTTGGCAGCAGCAGCATGCAGGTTATCCAAACCCTTTGGTCACAGATGCCTAATTCCCCCTCAAGGGACCTAAGTCCCTTTTTAGAGTCATCCCTCAGTGGCTTGCCCAAGATTGCAGGGGAGATGTGTGGCAGAGCAAAGGTTAAAGGTTAAACCCCCAAGTTGAAGCTCTTCCCTTGGCCATCCCCTTTGTTTATAGGGAAGTGCAGATCCTGCCTGTCTCACACCTCCCTGCCCGCTGGCACGAGGGCTCTGGGGAGCATTATGGGGTTGTGTGGTAGCTCTCATGTTGTAACAGATGTAAATACTGCAGTAGTATTAATTTCTTTGCCATTTCTTTGTTAGTGAAACTTTGCTTGGTAGGCAGGCAACCAAAGATTGCCTGATAGCAGAGAGGTCAGACCATGTAGCTGTGGGTGTTTACCCTCTTAGCACTTTTCTTTGGTCTCTTCCTTTGGACCAGTGTAGTAGCAGTTCACTGACTTGAATGCATTGGCTTAGGGATACACAGTGCCTCTCTGGCAGTGTCTGGACTGAGAGCACCGAGTTTTAATACCATTTTCTCTATTTTCAATCTCTGAATCCCTCTCATGCAGAAAAGCAGTTGCTGCTTGACAAAAGCAAGGACCCTACAAAAGCTCTCTCATGGGTTATATGCACATACAAGGCACTGACTCTTTAAAAAAAGCGTTATAATAGTGGCATTCTTTAGCTAAGTGCATTGGGCATCACTTGTCAGATGTTATTGCCAAATTCTGGACACTTGAGATTGCTGTGTAGGGCTGATGAGCTCTGTAGCCAAAGTCTGTATTTCTTTTTTGTCCATGAACAGCAATGTGCAAAATGTTCCTAGTGTATAGATCACACAGCCCAGGGTTATATTTGCTAGATTATTTTTTAGGTTTGATCATTTTGGGGTGGCAGAAGGGCTTTTGATTTTAATTTTCACATAACATATGCAACAGATGCTAAGGAGCCAGGATTGGAGATACTGGGATACTCCAAGACTTAGGAGTAAACTTATGAAATCGAAAAGGAAAATTAAAAATTTACTTCCTTAAGTAACAGCTGAATACATGAAATTATGAGGCCACGTAGTTTGGTTGGCAGGAATGCCCAGGATCTTAACAGATCCTACACTGGACAAATTATGTAGACAGCAAGTAAAGGTTAATGCTGCGGATTTCCTCTGGGATGTACTGAGCTGTTATGGTGGCAGTTCAGACCAGCTCTGCATCACACCCATCAGCACAACCCTTTGGGTCCCCCACAAGTGGGATAAGGCCCCAAGCCACATGTGCTGGAATATACCTGATCCTTGGCCAGTGTGTCTGTCAGAAAGCTCACTCCTGGAGTCATCTCCTGCCGTGGGCCTCCCCAGGAGCAGCAAGGCTGAGCTGGGAGGAATATTTCCATGGCTGTGGTCTTAAACTGAAGCAGTTTTACAGCTTGTATTTCTGCTGTTGCTTGGGGCTTGCTCACAAACGGGATTTTATAGGCAGTTTAAGTATGAAATGTGAAACATGGGGAAATTATACCCTTTACAATCCCCAGAAGGTAGAGCTCAGTGAGGAACTGAGGGAGGCAACAAGGCTTGCTTGAGGCTTTGGGATAGTCCTGTTGGGCTCTTGGGAGGCTGGGGGGACTTGAAGGAAATGAGGACCATGTCTTCACTTTTTGCCCACTCTGCCTTGGGGTGGTGCCTCCTGGGAGCTGCCTTTTGGATGCCATGCGTAGGAAGGGGATTTTTATGATGCTGTGGGATGGGCAGGAGTGTCACTGTGTCCTGCCCCAGCACCAACTCCACCCACACACTGAGGGTCTGACTTTGGGAAGGTGACTCAGGTGTTTGCTGTGAGACAGAGAAGAGTCTGTGAACAGTGCTGCATTTGGCTTTTGGATGTAGCTCTCACAGATTACTGCCCTTTAGAGAATCTGGCTTTTTACCATTTTTCCTGCTAATTTTGGTTATTTGATGTGGCAATCAGGGGGCTACTTTTTACAAACATCACCTTTTACAGGTTTTGTCAGTAATTCATCCATTAAAAATTATTAAAGAAGTAGACACAGCAATGGTAACACAAACTCCTAAAATACTGAGCATGACCTTTAAGCGTTTGCTTCTTGGCATCGATGTACTCTTCTGTCTTGAAAATACAATTACTGTGGAGCTACTTGTGTTGATGAACAAATAATTAGCTGGAGATTTCAATTTTCTGTGTCAAAGCAACTGTATAAAGTGTTAGAATAGATGGCACCCTTGGAGCAATAATGTATAAGTGAATATTTGAAATTTTTCTCAGGGCCAAGGGACAGTCCCAGCAAAAACCAGAACACCTGGCACTTGTCCAGCCTGGTTTATTAAGATGCAGGAGCAAGTAGCTGCCTTTAAAAATAGCAGAATCATAAAATCTTCCCTCTTTTTCATGTAGTCCTCATTATTAGCATGAACGTGTGTCTGTTTTCATCTCTGTGATTATATTCTTGGAAATTGTCTCTGTGATGAATTGATGATTTCCATTATAAACATCTCAGTGGCCTGGATTAAAACAGACACCAGTAAGGCAATAATTGAAGAGTTATTAAAATAAGCCCCGGGGCATATTTGTGTTATGTAGGACATTCTGGAAACTTTCTCTTTTGTGAACTGTGCTCCTGCTGTATCTTGTCAGTAAACACTTGCCTTCCCAGAAGGTTGGGTTTTTTCCTCCAGAAGGCAATAAATTCATCTATTGCACAGAATAAAAGCAGTAAATCTGTCTGTGGTACCTGGTTTTACTGCCAGGCAGCCAACACAGACTGAGCAAGCCCAGGGTGTTGGCAGGATCTCCCTTTCTGCCTTCTCCATGCCCAGCTGGTTTCACTCATTGTTTCCCAGCATTTCTGGAGGCTGTCCTTTCTGCTGGCCAATTTTGCCTGTGCTTCATTGGCTGCTGGTGGCACCTCATTCCTCCCCTCTCTCATGGGATGCCATGGACAGCATCTCCTTGAAGAGCTCATCCCACGGCACTCAAAGAGCAGAAATCACATGAGCAGTGGTGTTTCACATGCCTGACTTGGGGATTTTTTGGGGGAATATTGAGAATTAGGACCAGATGCCTTTTTTTTTTTTTTTCTCCCCTAAGAAACTGCCTGTTTTGTACATCATAAATCTTCCCTCAAGGCTGTGCTGCCCACCCTCCAGCCAAATCACAATAAATCAGCGAGTCCTCCTGGTCCCTGCTGTGCCTTATCTGTGCAAAGGGCGCAGCTTGGAAATCAGCTGTTCCTAATGGGAGAAGGCATCTGGCCATCTGCAAATGAACGTGGATCTTGAGCTGCCAGTGCTGTTCCTGGCCCATCAGCAATGCACAAGCGGCATCATGAATCACATGAACCACTCACAGGCTTTGTGCACGGAGCTGGGAAAGAATGGGTGATGTTAAAAATTGTGGTTAACAGGGCAGGTGAAAGCCTCAAGTGGGACACAGCAAGGAGTGCTCAGCATCGTGGATTGCAGTAGGGCTGGAGCAGTGGGATTTAGACCAGTGTGCTTGCCATAAACAACACTTTTAAGAGGTTTGATCTTGTTGTGTTTCCAGCTCATCCTCAGTCGCTATAGTGTGTGTCCACCGTCCCCCTTTAGAGATTAATCAATTTACGTGCAATAGGTTTCCAAATTCAATACCTGTTCCTCCTGGTTCTTGCAATGACTTTACAAGTGCCCTGTTGAAACTGAATTTGCTGTCTAAACATGTAATATTGCTCTGAACAGTAACATAAGCTTTATTTAGCTGCAATTGCATCCAAGCTGTAAGAACTTACTTGCTGTCTCTCTACACTGCTCAAAATTGCAGAAATTCACTCTTCACTGTGGAAAACAGGGATATGTTGATTGAACAGCTGTGAAATAAACTCATGAGATGAAGCAGAGTGATCAAATGACGTTCAGAAGAGACTGGTAATTGGAAACTCCATATTCTGTTTAGATTTGATTCAGTATTGAAATACAGATACTTAGGACTGTCCATATCCTGTCCAGGAACAGCCAGTTCATTACGGATGCAGATGTAAGTGAAGATACTTAACATGGTAATTTAACATTCCAAATGGGGAACTGGAAATGAGCATCACTGTATCTACACTCAACTTCCAGTTAGCTCTTCACAAAGGATACCTTCACAGGTGGCTGCCGAATATAATATATATTTTTTGAGAGAAACTTCAGATAGGAGCAGGAAAAATGAGGTTACCAAAACCTAAATATAATAAAGTTGCTTTAATATAGCTAAAGAGTCTTCAGACAGTGTTAAAAGGGTTCCAGTGACAGGACAGCAGAAATTATCATCAGAAAAAACATCAATGTAATTAGTCAGTGTGTGTAATTAACTACTGAACAAAGCAGACAAGGGATTACTGGTATCTTCCAAGTCAAGCCTGGATACACTGCTAAATGATAGTCTTTTGTCCAGCTAGGAGCTATGGATTGGAGGCAAAAATTGTACCATCTTTGTTTTGTCTGGGGTCAGATTAGATTATCATAATGGCTTTAAAATCTATGAATCTGTCATATTTGATTTTAAGTGAATGAATCAAAAGACTCCCTTAATGTAGGTATGCACATTCAAACCAGAGTCGAGTGAATAATTCAATAATTAATTTGATGAGCACAAACATAAGAACATGAGCGCAGTTTTATTGGGTCATACCAAAGATTCATCTGTTCCAGGACTGCTCTTCAGATGACAAAGGCTTTTGTCTTAAATCCACCACCTGCTAATTCCGTTAGGTCCCCCATTTCTCATCTGTGATGTGAAATAATTCTTTATATTTCCCTTTCCATGCTCCATCCTTTTCATGAATGGTTTAGTGGTGGACTTGGCAGTGCTGGATTAACGGTCAGACTCAATGATCTTAGAGGTCTTTTCCAGCCTTAATGATTCTATGTCTGTGTGAATCTATGATTTTGTAGAGTGCTTTCAGATCATCTCCTCTCTCATCTCCTTTCATGGTAAAATGTGTTCTCTTTTCTCATGGAGAAGTTCTCTGGTCCTGGTTGCTTTTCTTCTCTGTACTTCCCCAGTTTTGATTTTGCTTTTGGCCAAAGTGTCTTCTGAACTCTTTCCATAAAGATCATCAAGGTGGGGTTTGTTCAAATGAACACAGAAATGGACATTTCTGCTCCCCATACCTTGAAGTGATGCTGCCCTTCACCTAGAAAGGTTTCCTTGTGCTGGCTGGAGGAGGTGACTGTGGCATCTCTCATATGGGTTCTCATTCTCTAGACTTGCAGGATTTGATGAGACGAACTTTGTCAAAAATATTGAAAGTGTGAGTGTTCCATGGATGTTTAGAAGGAGAAATTATTTTCTACTTTGCACCCAGTTTTCTCTTAAACCTTCTGCTGCATTTTTCATGGCCACAGAGCATTTCAGGGAACTGCCCTTGATAACTCCAACACATATTTCAACTCCAGCATATATTTCCTGATTTTTATAGGAATTCTATATCCTAAAACTGTGAATATACAAAAAAATGGGTTTTCCTTGTACTTACTGAAGTTACTTGCAGATTTCATAAGAAACACTTGATTATAAGGAAGTAGAATTTGGGTGTTATCAGTTCTCTTCAAGTTTCTTGACACTTTAAAGTTAGAGAGTATATTAATAGTGTTTTAAATGTACCTACAGTTTTTTCAACAGTTTGATAAAACAATAAACCTATATAATTTAGACTTAAATCGGTCTGTTTGATTTTAGCATTTAGCTCCCAATTTATTGTTTCTACAAACTGCCTGGCAATCTGATTTTTGCAACAACATACCTTGACCAGTTGACTGCACTTCTTTCTTTTCAGTTCAAAATAAATTTTCCAGGNTATGTAAGATACAGGGGATATAAGGAGTTTCAAAGCTCTTTCTGCACTGAGGCAAGTATTACGCAAGATTATCTTTGCATCAGCTGTTTCTGTGATGGCATCTGCCTGAAAACTTGTTTGAAAGTAAGTGGAAAGCAAGTCAATCTCAGAAAAAGGAATATACACACAACCCCAAACTTCTGTTAAATGTAATTCACAGAAACTCTGGGCTGTTTGAGCTCCAGCTGCGAGTGACTTTACTGTACTTTTCTGTGCTCATTTTTGTTATTTAGGACAATTCCTAGTGCTGCATTCATCTAATATTTCAAAATTGTTTACTATACATTGCGTAATTTACAGTATCCGTTTTCAGTTGCATCAGTTTTCATTATTTTTAGGTCTGTTCTTCCTAGTTAATGCTGGCAGGACATCGAGGTTGGTTTCCATTGGAAAACAAGTCAAAAGGAAAATAAACCAAACCTATTAGTGCTGAAACATGACCTAGTTTTAAATTGCTGTCAGGTGAGGAATCTCCTCCAGATTTTAACCATCCGCTTATTTTATGGAGAGGTGGAGGAATAAGAGAGCAGTTAGGAAATACATGGTTCCAGCCTTCAGATACTGGAAAATGTATTTTGAGTGGTGGTTTGTCTACAGAGCTGTACTTTTCCATTTTCTAGAAGCAAAGTGAAAAAGGTTGAGGCAACAAAATCAAATATATATAAATATGTATATGTCCACATAACAAGCAAGAGGTCACAGGTCAAAGTCACCATTGCTAAGCTTCAGCTTTGCCTTTTCATTTAATGCAGAGTCATGAAGAAAAACAGTCTGAAGCACCAACCTTTATGTCATAGAATCATAGAATAATTAGGGTTGGAAGGGACCTTTAAGGTCACCTGGTCCAACTCCCCCTGCAATGAGCAACTAGATCTGGTTGCTCAGAGCCCCATCCAACCAGACCCTTAATGTTTCCAGGAATGGGGCATTTACTACCTCTTTGAAGGGCTGTCATAAGATGTCAGTCAGAAAGGTGTAATCACAAGAGACCTAGAAACCTAATGTCCTTTGTGATTTGGTTGCTGTTAGTTCTGTCACACTTTTTAGAGCTGATGGGGCCAGGGGAAATTTTGAATATTGTGTTGGATCTTTGAAGATGGAATAAAATGTTGCATAAAACAGGACAGCATTGACCTTGAAGAATCATGGACCTCAAAAGATCTCTGCAGTAGGGATTCTGTGAAGGAAAATGCTGTCTCCAAAGATTTGAACTGCCAAACTACATTACATCCTTGAGCTGAGCTTTCCAGAGACATAACAGTTTTGTCCCAGTGGAAACAAAGGTCTGTTCTCCAAAGCACAACCTCACTACAGCTGCTCAGCAAACGTCACACGAAACTTTTAATGCAGGGGAAAAAAATGTTTTAGTTTGCTCAGATTGGTTCAGAAAAATGACCGCACCATTTTTGCCCTTTTTTTTCCCAAAACAGCCCCTCAGGGTGCCCATTTCCTAGCAGACACCATCACAGGGGAGATGAAGGGCTGAAGAACAATCAGGCCCCCAGAATAAATAGCAGGGCAGTCTAGTGTTGCATTTTCTCTGCNGTTTTTTTCCAAAAACAGCCCCTCAGGGTGGGGAGCAGCCCTTTGGTGCAGACACCATCACAGGGGAGAATGAAGGGCTGAAGAACAATTAGACCCCCAGAATTAATAGCAGGGCAGTCTAGTGTTGCATTTTCTCTGCAACTACTTGAAAGGAGGTTGTAGCCAGGTGGGACTTGCTCTCTTATCCCAGGAAACTATCAGTAGGGCAAGAGGAAATGGTCTCAAGTTGCACCAGGGGAGGTTCAGGTTGGATATTAGGAAAATTTGAGTTTGGAAAACCAAACTCAAAGATTGGCTAAGCTTTGGAACTGGCTGCCTGGGAAAGTGATGCAGTAACCATCCCTTGAAGGGTTTAAAAACTGAGTAGACGTAGCACTTCAGAATATGTTCTAGTGAGCATGGTGGTGTTTGGTTAAAGGTTGGACTTGATGATCCTGGAGGTCTTTTCAAACCTGAATGATTCTATGACTCAGTGATTGAACACCACTATCAAAGGAGAGGGTGCTCGCATCCACCCATACCTCTCTGCCATATGCACACACCTGTATTCTAGAAAAATAAGCCAAAACTAATCTCATGTTCATTCTTTGGTGGCCTTGGAAGCACATACTTATGCTACCATCAGATTTTAAGCTGGATGATTTAAAGCTACAATAGCAAGTCCTCTCCTTGTTCAAGTTGGATATTTTATGATATGCTGCAAATGAGAAAGCCAGGGCAGTTTTCTGAGATATACAGCAAATAAGGCAAGTCTCTATAGGCCATACAGCAATTCTGTAGCAATATCTGTCCCTGCCTGATTAACACCCTAGATTGTTGGTACAAGAAGAATTTTAATCACGTACTTCTATTTGCAAGAGGTCAGACTGAATAATCATAATGTTCCTTTCTGGGTCTCAAAATCTATTAATCTGTTTACTTATTTTCTTTTAATGTGTTACTTCACTTGAACAATGAGATGAGGGCGGCCAATTTCTCTTTCCCTTCAAAGAGCACGCTGTTCAGGTTTGCTTTCTAGTTCTCATGCGTTTTCACAATGCAGAGGAAGTTTAAAGCCAAACAGAAACCCCCCTCATTAAAAACAAAATACATTTTAAAAATGGAAATATTTGTATTAATAAGAATTCCTTCATTAGAGAAAAGTAATGCTCAAAGCCAGAACTTCCCTGGAGTAGTCCCTTCAGTCTTTCTTATCTCCCCTCACACTTCAGCTTCATGCTGAGTTCTGTGCTTTTTGTGATTTATATTGTAGGAAACTGCGAATGTGTAACTCCTGATCGATAAGCTGTTCACAGTCATGGGGCAATGTTCATATATAACTTACTTTTCATATTGTTCTGGAAGGCCTCCTGCTCCAAATTTCTGAAGTCAGTTCTCTTTTCATTAGGCCTCCCTAATCTGCACATTTAAACAGTGAGTCTCTAGGGACATGTCTGCGTTTCAGCGGTGGTTCTTCTAACCTGACATGATGTATTGGTGATTTGTGCAATGGAGAATGGATCATGACTTGAACTGCAGTGAAGCTTCAGGTGAACTTAACACAGTTCTGGAGGGAAAAGCCGACAAGCTTTTGAATAGCTTTGTTGGGATTCTTCGTGTAAATCCGCCACTGATGAGTTCATCAATAAGACTCTTGATAAAAAGCAATTAAACTGTCAAGCAGTAAATGATCCAGAGCAACTCCAGCCTGTACTACAAAAGAGATAAAAAGGAAAAACATCAATGTTTTGCCAAATGGCAAAGAAGTCAAAGTCATATTTCAAAGGGTGTTATTTTTCAAGCTTCTAAAACAAGCAGAAAGGCTCCTACACTTGATAACAGAAGGAGATACAGGGGTGAATAAATGAGAGCATTTATCTGTACACACAGATGGTCCCCCCAAGAGAAAGAAAGGACAACATGAATACATTAATATGACTAACATATTTTTAGGTCCAGCATTTATTTGTTGTTCTATTCTTGTATTAGTCCACCTGAAGGCTAACATGTGTAGGGATGTCCCCCACCAGGCAGCCCCGCTGAGGTGGCAGTCTGGCAGGTACCTGCTGGTGTGACCTGCAATGTGCTGGTGCAGGTTTCACACTGCTGGCAAAAACACCAGAAATTCACAGACATTGGCTCTTGCCTTGTGTTTATGAGTTTAAGAGCCTTAAATTGCAAGGGAGTTTTTGTTTGGTGCTCGTTTTTCATCAAAGTATTCCTTTGAAACTCTGCACGTTCTGCTTTCCTGATGGTGCTGCAAAGGAATCAGATGCTTTACAAAAAGGTTTATAGAATCCTTTCTCCTTACCCGCAGCAAGTTTTCTTTTTGTTTGTCAGTTTGGTTCTTTCCTGATGAACTGATGGTGAAATGGGTTAATGTAAAGTGGAGGTATAATGGTAATGCTGAAATGTTTCTTTGTCTCTCCAAGGTTTTATCTGTAAATTAGAAATTCCAAAAACATAAAAACTGTGTAGTGACAATGACTTGAACTGAGCCTGAGTAATTACTAGGACAGTGTTAGAGTGACCTGTCCTTTGCCTCTAAAGAGCATTGCAAGGTCTTTCAGGGTCCTTTTTCACTGTCTGAGAAGGGTGTTCAGCCAACAGTGTACGCTCTCAGAGACCAGATTATGAGGCAGCTCATCCATGTACACAGAACCATTGTAATTTTGAAGTTTTTTGAGACCTGTCTTAAACTGAGGCACTCAGTGTGGCAGCTTGTGCTGGAGGTTTGAATCTGCATTTAAACATCGAACTGGGAAGAAACAAGAAGCCAAATCTCCAAATACAACCAGGAAAATAAAAGATTAAAAATATAACAAGGGACATGGATTCTGTTTTTAACATCTGTTTCTGTTTCCCTCTTCATCCTCATGAGAGCTGGACAAACCTTCTATGGCTGTCCCCAGACTAGAAACCTGTAGGAATTCATTGCAAACTGCAGCACCAGGCTAGATCCTCTGAGAAATTCTGTGTGATCAATTGGTGAAGTATCCTTAATGAAACATTAGATCTGGAAGCTTTTTTCTCAGGAAACTTTGGAAACAGAGTGCAATCTTTGTTTCCCCATCAGAATTGCAGATATTGTCTCTTTTATCATATGGTCAGGTTGTGTCCTGCTGCCTCTCTTCAAACTGGGTGCTGATGGCAGTGCATTTTGCTTGTATCAGCAATAATGTGTCCAGCAGGACCAGGTCAATGATTGTCCCTCTGTGCTCAGCACTTGGGGACACATCTTGAAACCTGATGTCAGTTTTGGGCCCCTCACTACAAGACACACATTGAGGTACTGGAGTGTGTCCAGAGAAGGGCATCAGATCTGGGAAAGGGTCTGGAGCAGCTGAGGAACTGGGGGAACTCAGCCTGGAGAAAAGGAGACTCAAGGAGAACCTTATTGCTCTCTAAATGACAACCTCTCTCTCCTGACAGGAGGTTGTAATGAGGTAAGGGTCAATCTCTTGTTCCAAGTAACAAGTGATAGGACAAGAGGAAGTGGCTTCAAGTTGTGCCAAGGGAGGTTTAAATTGGATATCAGGAAAAATTTCTTCACCAGAAGAGTTGTCAAGGCCTGGAACAGGCTGCCCAGGGCAGTGGCAGAGTCACCATTCCTGGAGGTGTTCAAAAGATACATAGATGTGGCACCTGGGGACATGGTTTAGTGTTGGCCTTGGCAGTGCTTGGGAAATGATTGGACTTGATGATCTTAAGGATTGTTTCCAACCTAAATGATTCTGTGATTCTTAGTGGGGTAAGGGCTCATGGAAGAGGATATTATTGCATGTCCTGGCTATTTCAAAGGATCAAGTTGGAAAGAGTCTGTCTCTTTTCTGCAGTGAAAAAATGGAAATAATATTTATTCCGTCTTTCCTAGTGTGGATAGTCAATGATATGTAGTAAAGGCATGTAGCCTCAGGTAAAAGGTGTAGTAGAAATGAAAAGTATTCGTTATAGCTGGGTTTGGGATTTTTTTTCATTCTAAACCAAATGAATCTTCTGATCATTGTTTTGGAATTGTTTCCTGTATTGCTGCAGCCAGGCAAGGCGTATGCTGGGGTGTCCATGTGCCATGTGAACTCCCAGCTGAGCTCCTTCTCCAAGCACTGAGCTTTCCCCATGATGCTTGATGAACAGGGGACACCCACTGTTTGGTGGCTGAGCAAGGACCAAGGGATGGAACCACACAGGCTCCATCCAGGCAGTCCCAGCAGGCATCTGTACAGAAGATGCAGTTGTGGCCACTTTGCTGAGTTTTGGGCAGCACTGAGTCCCTGGGCAGGGCTGATGCTACTCTGGATCACAGCATGACACTTGAGCTGCTCCAGGGTTAAATGCTTTTCAGGTAACTGAACTTGGCTAGTCCTCCTTTGACTTTTTCTTTGTGGGGAACCAAGATTGAAATCAGCAGGGGAAAAAGCTTACTTTTGCTGTTGGTTGTGAGTCCAGCTCCATGAGCCAGTGCCAGCTGCAAGACAGGAGCAGTCTTCTTCCACTAATGAGAAATCCCCCCTACCCTCTCTTTCTGGACAGAAAATTTTGTCTTAAATTTCTTTGAGACAAAGACCCAATTCTGCTCTTACTGCCTGCAGTTTCACCTGTGCCTCAGAATTGCCATAGAGAGGGCAAAGGTGGTGCTGCCATTAAAATGAAAATAGGTTATCCCAGAATATTAAAGGCTGGAACAAACAAATGGCAGCAGCGCTTTGTGAGTGCCCAGGTCTGTTCAGTGCAGATGCCAAGTCCCATCTCAGCAGGGGAGAAGAGGTTGGGATCAAGACCAGCAAACAGGCCATATCTCCACCGTGAGTTTAGAGCTCAGATGTTCTCCCACAGCTGCCTTTGCTGGTTTGCTCCTGTAACAGCATTGACTTATGTCAGTCCTTGGGCACTGTAGCAGCATTCCCAATGACATTATGGTTGAGTTAACCCTATTTTGGAGGAGAAAAGCCATATGGACATAAGCTCCATATGGAAAGTAGCCATGGCCTTGGGTGCTGAGTTGAAGAGCATCCCAGGGAGGTGAACCTCAGCCAGGAATCTTGCCCACAGCAGGGAGACACTATAGGTGAGTGCAAACATGTAATGCAAATCCCCTGTACCATAACACTGAGTCACCACACAGATAAATAGGAGCACAAGTCCCTTGACTCTCTGCATACACCTAGGCTGCTGTCAACACTCTGACTAAGCAAGTGGCTGCAAATATACTGGCTGTTCCTCTTGAGTGCTGGGATTCAGCTCTGCTTTGCAGTGCATCATTTAAGAGGTTGTGAATATTTTCCGTGTGTTGAAATAAAATTATAAACAGATTGAGCCTGGGTACAGTAGATCCACTGGACTAAATCTGACTAAGAAAAGCTTTCAATTAAAGAATGAGGCTTAAGGGGGCTGGGGAATCAGCTGGCATGGAGGGAAATTCCCTCAATTTAATGAAAAAGGGGAAATATACTCTCTGTAAAGATCAAAGGAGAGTTTCCTTGTTCAGGAGAGCAAGTGATGCAAATTGCTATCTACTAAAGCAGTCCATGGCTTGAATATAACAAAAGTAACTGTGTGAAACTGCAAAACAGCATGCACTGCATTTTCACAGGGGAAATGTGCTGTATTCAGTCATATTAATTACTGTGTGGGCTCAATTTTCGGTGCAATCAATCCACAGGGCAAAAAAAGAGAAAAAGGACTGCAGGGGAAATATAAAAAGACAGTCAGCTAATAGGAGCCAGATTCAATAAAATCGTATCTGCCTTCAGTGAATGGCAAGGGTGAGGTGTGTCTGTTCTCCCTTGGCAAAGCACACGATGGGTCAGGCAGGGGCTTGGAGCAACACTCTGTGTAGACATAAAAATGCGTGTGTATACATATATATATATATGTACATATATGTATAGGTGAGAAATGCAGCTCCTGTTGTGAGAAACTAGGAAAGAAAGGGATTTAATTCAGGCTGCTGTTGGACTTCACATGCTGGGTGAGCTTCACCTTTCCCGCAGTTTCAATTCAGTGCCAATATTTTAGCAAGCTATTTGGTTTGTCTGCCTAGCACTTAATACGAGGATTGTCTGGTTTCTTTTTTTTTTTTTTTTTCCTTCCAAGACTCCTTTTCATTTTCAAAGTTGAATGTGTTCATTTTTAGTGGTAGCATTCTCTCCCATTCAGGTTCCAAACTTCTCTAGGAAGTGACTTCATGGCATTATTCAAGCAAATTATTGCCTCGAGTGGCTGAATTACTTAGTGTTCGTGTGATGGCAAGCTCCCAGTCCATGTGTATTTAATGACTGTAATAATTTGTTATTTTCCCTTTATTAGGTTTGTTTTTAAAGAAAGTTTTACTGTGCTATTTATGATATGCTAAGTGGTGCAGCTTGCTAAAGAAACATATTGCATACATTTTATTTTTGACTAGGTTTTGCTTGTTAAAATGGAAATCTATTATAAACCCTAGCAGGACAGTTTTTTGCTGACAGTTTTATTATTTCAATTACTCAGACATTTCTTTCCTCTTTTGTTTCCCCAGATACTCCTCCAGGGAGTTTAAATGTGTCCATTCTTTATTTAAGATGGGGTTCAGAACGTGTTATTTCTAGCAAGGCGGAGAAAAACTGTAATATAGCAGACATTAAATAGTGAGATGTCAAGGGTTTATTTTCTTTCCTCTTTGAGTTGTGGAATCCTTTCCTCATTTGTGTCATCTGTTGATTCATTGCACTGATAATCTGCACTACTCATCAATAACTGTCTTCTACCAGTGCCGGGCATAGTCCATGCTCTGCCTAAAGAGTCTGTGGCTGCTGATAGATGAAAATACATGCATGGATGAGTAAGTGAGGGGATCTCTGAGAGCATTTGGAATTGTCAGAGATGCAGACTACCTTAATAAACTAATGTTCTATAGATACTGCAGCAACACCTGAATGTGTTTCACTTGCCAGTGGGGAAAGGAGAATGGAACCATTTCTCCAGGGCAAAACCCAAGCCTTGGTCAGTGGAGTGAGAAGTAAACCCCAAGGTGTCATACTAAGAGGGAGTCTTAGAGCCTCAGTGGGCCTTAGTGGGTCAGCACCTGACCAAATTCACCTCTGCAAAGTTCACTAAGGTGGGACAGCCTGGAAACCAGTGTCTTCTCCCCTGGCTCTTGCTGGGATAGGGTTGTGATTCCCTCTGCAAGTGCTAGTGAGGGAACCACTACCTGATACGTGATGGATTTTATTTTCCATCATAGCCAGACTAGTCCTCGGACTCTGAGAAAATCAAACCCAAATCATAGAATCATAAAATACACTGAGTTGAAAGGCACCCATAAGGATCATTAAGTCCAACTCCTGGCCCTGTGCAGGATACCCCAAGAGTCACACCATTGTCCAAACGCTTCTTGAACTCAGACAGGCTTGGTGCTGTGACCACTTCCCTGGGGAGCCTGTTCCAGTGCTCAACCACCTTCTGGGTGAAAAACTTTTTATGGATATCTAACTTAAATCTCCCCTTACTCAACTTCATGCTGTTTCCTTGAGCCCTGTCACTGTCACGAGAGCGAAGACATCAGTCCTTGCCCCGCTGCTTCCTCTCATGAAGATGTCGAACACTGTGATGAGGTTTCCCCTTATAGTCTCCTCTTCTCCAGGCACTTGGTTTGTTGACCTCAGTTGCTTCTCATACAGCTTCCCCTCCAGACCCTTCTCCATCCTCACGGCTCTCCTTGGGGGAACCCCCAGGGCTGCAGGCAGACGTGTGCTCTGGCTGCCTGTGGCTTGTGCATGGCCTTGACCATCCTTCAGTGAGGTAGAAAGGACATTACAAAGCACATCCTCACACTTGTGCTTCCCATCGTGTTTTCCAGAGTGTCCGGGGGGGAGCTGTTTGACCGCATTGTCGAGAAGGGGTTCTACACGGAGAAGGACGCCAGCACCCTGATCCGGCAGGTCCTGGATGCTGTGTACTACCTGCACCGGATGGGCATCGTGCACAGGGACCTCAAGGTACGGCCACAGCATCTCTCAGTCCCTGGGCAGCGTTACCAAAGGTTTCATAATCATGTGAGTCTATCATGTGCACCCAGGACTGGCTGTTTCAGTGAGGTTTTACCACAGAAGAGATGCTCCAAAGCCTCTCCAGGTTGTTGTTTTTAATGAGGACTTTTCAATCAGTTGTTACAGTGGGAATTTCCCATGTGATGTGGGGAAAAGCCATTCATTAAGACCCCGGTTGTTACATTAAGGCAGAAAACTCATCTCAGTTGGGATGGGCTTACTGCTGTAAAGTGTGTTGCAGGTTTGCTGTGCTGTATTTACTTTGACTTAATAATAGTCACAATAGATAGCGTGGGAAAGTTGAGTGATTTCCTATCATGGTCTTTGGACCAGTGCTTTTGGAGACATTCTTAACAGCAAGGGTTCTTCTAAGGACCATTGTGTGACAATGTGATATTTACATAATTTTCCTTTCAGCTGTACCATATTGTCACATCACAGCCTCTCAGCTTTTCTGGTAAAAAACCCAAACCTAAACATTGTTTCTTTATTGTTTCCTTACAGTATCTTAAACTGTCATTAAGACAAGCAGAAAGGCTTGAATTCATAGCACACAGCTAAACCACCCCATGGTTAGTATCTTAAATAACAAATTAACAGGAGATATTAGAAAAAGATAGAAATCTCAAAAGAATACTGTAGGTTCAGTTCCTGAGCTGGTTAATTCTACCAAAGTCTACTGGCAGAAATTAAAAATTTGGTGATTAGAATAACATTTTGGAGCTTTGGAGGGATGCTCCAAACAGGAGTTTCCTTGGACATTGATGGAGAGCTTGAATTTTCCCCCTGTAAAGAGAGTGGAATTTGGCTAAACGGGTCATATTATCTAAAGGCTTAATGAAAATTTTTAGAGCCAAGAGCCACAAAGAAAAGATTTTTTTCTTTTTTGACTTCTTAAATACAAGATTTGATTTAATGTATTTTTAAATTGCTTTTTTGAATATAATCTAATATTAAACTGCATGTTTGCAATTTTTGACTACTCCTCTTAGCAAAGCTTGTAGTGCTGGGAGTGTGACCTTGTTGTCATGCATTCAGATGGATGAGAAACTGTGGTTATGAGAGATACTCTTTATTTGCTTTTTATCTTCTCCCATATTAGTGCTGATGGGAAATGGTGTGTGGTGTATGACAGGCTTGTCCCCAGATGTAGTGGGGCAGAAATGCAGCCCATTACTGGTGTAACCACCAGCACTGGTGTTCTCCAAGGTGCAGCAGTGCCCAAGACAGGCAGACATGGCCTTTCTTTGTGACAACCTCAGTGCAGCCATTTCCTTCTGCCAGTCTTTGACTCCAGATATGAATCTTTTAGCTGTGTGTGGGCCACTCCTGTAGGATTGCAAGCTTTTCCCCACCTTATTTCTGCAAGGGAAATACCTTGGTCCTGCACACGTCTGCCAGAAGTGAGCATCCTGTGATGTTCATTTCAATAGCTAGAGTAAAATAATAGAAAGTAGAAACATTTCTTTTTTTAAGTATTGGTTTGGCACATTTTTAATACAAAACTTGTAGTCCACTGAAGGAAGATACACACTGATATCCTCGAATAATGTTTCCTCCCTGGTGTTGTCCCAGATAATGGGTTTTCTGTAAGGAGACACTGGTTAAGCTTCCATCTCCTACACATATTGCCCTTAGTTCCTGTTCATTTCCTGCTGCTATGTGCATAGAAATATTCTCATATTTATTAGAGTTCTGCAGCATTCCAGTATGAAAGTATTGTTTAGTATTTTAACATGACCAGCTTGCTCCCAAGTTCAATTTTTAGGAAATAATTTCAAGCTTCTTTCTGCCACCAAAATTTCCAAGTCGTCCTAATTCAGATGCTCCATTGTGAAAGCTCTTAATATTCCTGTCTTTATAGTTCCTGTCTTTATAATCTAAAGCAGAGTGTAGCCCTCACTTTCTAAAAAATCATTTTATTTTAAAGTTCCTGTAATAAAATATGAGATCTGGTGATGGGGAAGTGGATTCATGTACAAATTACCTTCAGAACTTATGTAAGGCCATGCTGAATTTAGATCAAATCAGCCTTCTCCAGTGGTATTTGGGGGGAAAGACAAGCTCTTTTACTCTTTCTTTTGTTTGCAAGTCTTTGTCAGTACTGTATCAGTTGTTAAAATGACTCAAAAAATACAGTATATGAGGAACACCTGCTGTGAATTTCTGTTAGCACAAACATACCATGATGAGAAAAACAGGGATATAACAAGGCTTTTTATGATCTCAAAATACCAAGATAAGGGTAAGTTTCAAATTATGATCCCCCAAATGAAACTCTGGGAAAGAATCCACTCTACGAAAATACAACCCATGAAACATCTATAACAATTATTTATTCTAATTATGTGTTATCCAGATACCAAAATAGTACTTGCTGTATTTGGGAAAAGCAGGTCTGGGCCCCAAATCTCTAATCTAAGTAATGCAACAGCAGTAGAGATGGCAGCAGATGACATCCAGCAATAGAGATGGCAGCAGGGATGCACAAAAGGACTGGAAGGCTCAAGCAGCTTCACTTGGTACAAAGCCACCTTGTTAATGCTTTTGGAATTAACCCTCTTGAAGAACCAGAATTCTTTTAAACAAATTTAAGTTTCATATGGATGGATTTCTTGGCCTTCCTAAATATGAATAAGTGGGAACGTGAGGTGAGTTAGCAAAAGTTGTTAGGAAATAACTGTCTTCCCTTAATACCAGCTCTCCCAACCCCTCAGCAGATCAGAAGTGCACAAGTAAGAATCAGGGGGTGAGTCCAACTAAGGACAGAACATGGTATAAAACTGTGATCCTTAAAACAGTGTCAGCTTTGTAATGGCCAGTTAAAGCACTGGACTTGCGAGTTATCATGAGAAAAAAACATGAATGGCAAAACTTTGTATTTATTTTGACAACCAAATTGTTTCCCTTTATATCTCAGCGCAGCTGCCTCACAGCTGTGGATGTACCTTGTAGATCCTCTTGTGGCCATTGTGTCCCATGGATAAAGCCAGCACTTTAAGCTGGGGCTGGGGAGCCATAAAATGCTTTAACCTCCCCTTGAAGCTGACGGGGAACCTCAGAGTAGGGGAGGTCACCCTCTGGCATTTCTCCATCCCCTCTTTCCCCAGAGCAGATGAAGGGAGGACAGATGCTGGTGCTGCTGCACTGCAGTTGCTCCTCCTTGCAAATCCAAACTTGGATGTTTCCCAAGGAGCTTGAGGATGTTGTGTGTCCACAGCTGCTTCTCACAATTTCCTGGAGCACAGAGCAGGCTGAGGGTTGGAATTTGTACCAGTTTCTGGGCAAAAGACTACACCAAGGTTATTTTGAAACATTGAGTATCCATCACTTTTATAGGTGAAGGCCCCCAAGGTCGAGGGCCTGTTGCCACCAGGCTGTCTGAGTGCCAGCAGGTGCTGGACCTTTTTCTGAGCCCAGATAGCAAGTAGGGGAAAAACTGGACTTTCACAGCACCTGGAAAGAGCTCTGCTGTACAGCATTAGCACAGTCAGAACACATGGATGCAGGACTATGCAGGAGCAGGTGGAGGCTGGTTGGGCTCTCCAACCCACCTGACACTGGTATAAAAAGTCACAGGGCTTTGTGGAGTGATTTGTGCTTTCCCACAGCATAAACAAGTTGCTGTGCTTAGTGCTACAGCATTTTTTCCTACTCAGCTCTAGCAAAAACATCCTTAACAATCTGTTAACTGTAAAGGCATTTCCTCTCTCAAAACAGTTTGTTTCCAGTGGAAAAGATACAAAAATTCTCTGATACCTACTGATTTCCTTTTTCTTTGTTCCAATGCTGTATAAAAAATTTCACTACACTACCCAGATTTACCATATTTACTTGATTTCAAATGAATCCTTCTGTTTTATCACTCTGATGTGATAATATGTCAGACACATCTCAGAAGTAACAGATGAGCCTTAGTTCTTATCTGCACTGCCAAAGGAGAAGTTTGTTATCCCAGAAAAATTGCTCAAAGCTCAGGGTGTCAGTTGCTTCCATTCATTGCCTACGGGAGAGGATCTCCATATAGGTTGTAAGAACAACGCCAGATTTAGGGGAAACAAATTATTTTTGTGTATGACAGAACTAAGGATTGTATTAAATGCAATGCATGAGTCAACAGCTGTTGTTGATAAACTTACATAGTCAAAATTCATTGTGCTTATTCTCCTTTCTAGCCTGAGAACCTGCTTTACTACAGCCAGGATGAAGAGTCAAAAATCATGATCAGCGACTTTGGATTGTCAAAGATGGAGGGTAAAGGAGATGTGATGTCCACAGCCTGTGGAACTCCTGGCTATGTTGGTAAGAGGCTTGGTTATATTTTATTGAAAATGAAATAACACGTTTTCTATTGCTGCTACATGGTACACAGGAGGTTTCACAGATATTTGATATATTTCAGACCTTGCAGGTTCTTTGTCTTGTGTGTTCTTCCCCTTTGGGTTGTGAACCTGCAATACAGCTCTGGGTTGGTGGGATTCACTTTCATGTGTTTAATCCTTTGCAAAATGAGTCTTTTCAAAGATACTGCTTGTAGCTAAATCAGGACCACATAAAGAATAGCCTCAAATGTATTGATTCTGCAAGTACCTATAAAATCAAGAAGTTTTTCCTAATGTAATGTATTCCTTTAATCATAAAGGGTAGCATTTTCCAGATTCCTCTGATAGAAGACAGTAAAATGAAAGATCTGCATTTATTCAGATACGTTGAGTAATCCTGTTTTACAACCATGTTAAGCTACTGACTCAGATGTCAGTATGCAAAAACTCTTTAGATCCTCAAGCCTTCCTGGACAGTATAAAATTGTTTCCTGTAATTTATTCTTTGCTTTTCTGCCCATTTGTTAGTGATTGTACAAGGCGACTGATTAGCAGTGTGTTTGCCAGCATTCTTTAAAAACAGCTAAAGCAGCTGAATGTGAGAGTGATACAGCAGGTGATGATGGGGTCTGCTTGAGCAAACAATATTTAAAAGGCTCACTTAGTGCACGAGACATCCAGCAAGCCTGTGCCTCCCACCATACCCTGACCATCAGCTGAGGCGGGAAAGTTAATCTCTGGGGTATCCATGAAATCCATGGAAGTGAAAATGGCTACTGCAGGCGTAGATTTGTCTGAGATATTTCCAGCAGGAATGACTGGATGCTTTCCAGCAGTCAGAGGCTCCTTTTGCTTAGCAGCTGCCACCTCACCTGTTTTCATAGTTCTGATGATACCATGGTACGAGATTATGCCGTTATGACACAGCGATACAGATTTGTCCCAGGTACCTTTTCCTGGGTATTATCTTCGTGCTGCACAGACACACTGTATCCTGATAACATCAGGAGAAGGAATAGATTTCTGTGCTTTCCCATCGTGAAGCCATCAGCCCATCATTGTTTTATTTTAAGACATATGAGTCAGGATGCTCTCTGCACAGCCTGGGTAACTGTCTTGTGTAATCACACCAGACTGGAAATCTTCTTCAAAACAGTAGCAGGAATTGAGCTGAGATAGCAATTTTCATAATTTTTGCTGTCAGCTCTTCTCTCCTTAACAAACTTGTTTTATTTTGTTCTGGAATGTGCACTGACTAGAATAAGTCTTCAGACACAGTGAAGCTCAGATATGATTTGCTGAAGCACTGGTGGAAATGAGGGAATTTGACTGTGCTTGAGCTCTGAGTGATCTCGCACGGCCTCTCAGCATAGCCACTTACATAAGAAAACTTTCTATTTTGCAGAGGAAGCTCTCAGAGCCTGTGACACAAACAGTAGTGCTCTGAGAGATGTTTGAGAGCTCTCATTACTCATGGTCTGGGCGCTGATAGCTGCACAAGTGCCTCCAGGCCTGTTGTTACCTTACTGAACACAGGATTTACTCATCACGGTTCAAGAGGTCCCAGCCGCTTAATTCTGAAGTGCTGACAGGACTTTTCCCCCCTCTCACAAAGCAAACATCTCCAAATATTTGTTCTGTTTCTTTCTATTTCTTTTTTTTTTTTTTTTCCCCTGCACAGGAAGCAGCTCCTCTTTAGTGCTGTACTTTTTTTTAATGTGATAGGTTGCTCAGACAACATTTTCCAAGCACAGGACATCTTTGTTGCCAGTCACTGAGGCGATGCCCACAAATGTGCCTTTGTGAGTGTCACACCTGGTGACATGGCTTCTGCATATGTGGTCAGCAATTTGTCCACATCCAAAAGCTTTTCTGCCTTCCAGTTTGCAGCACCTGCCTAGTGTCCTCAAATCAATATAAGAATCATTCCTCCTAATGGCATAACATGAATACATGTCCTCGGCTGGGTTGGGGTAGACAAATGCCACAGTCCTGGCCCATGAAGTGTTCTGTCTGCCACCTCTTTTTGTGTTTTGTGCTTTTTCCCCCCCAGATATTTTACCTAGGGTTAAATAACAGGTAGGGATCCATCACTCACATTACATTATCTCATGATTTTCTTTAAAGATATGTAGAATACACCATTTTTAAAGATTCTTATATTATTTTTCTCTGTCTAACCACTTTGCTTTTGAATTACTGGAAAATAATTACTTGCATATCACATGTCAAAGGCACCCCGAGCTCTGTCAAGAAGTCATTAGTGTCCACTCCTATTTATATTTCATCTCCAGAAATGGATCCAGTCAGATCCCACTATGCAAAGTGTCAGACATGCTTCTGACTCGGAAGCAGACCTGATCTTGACTCATGTCTGCTGCCCAAGTATTTGCAAGTATTCAAACTCCTGCCCTTTCTGTCTTATTTCCCTGATGAGGATATATTTTCAACTCTTTGTGTCTCAGTTTTTATCTCAACTTTTCTTAGTTTAATCTACAAAGAACAGTAGTATCCAAGACACTGAATCCCTGTTTATGGGGTTCAGAATTTCATTGAACAAGGAAAGGTGTCATTATAATTAAATTCTTTAACAAATATCAGTATTCTTACTGAAAATCAAAGTATTACTTATCAAATTAGAGTATATCTAAAATGTGCATGACCAATAGTGCATTAGCACTTTAGCTTTTAAAGCTCTGCCTTACAGATTAAATTACTACCAACAGTTCCGAGATCTCATTTTTTCAGGAGTTTTGTCAGAGATTTTAGTCCTGTGGTTAAAACCTGATGGATAGGATAATTTAACCTAATTGGTTAAGCCACTTTTGTTAAAAGGCCAATCTAAATGTTTGCAAAGGGGACCTGACAATATAACCTCTTCTAAGGTCTTCCATTTTCTTATCTGCTTACTGCTCTTGTCCCCATTTTTTATGGAAAGAGTCTAGGTGATGAGCTGGGACTAGGCACCCAGCTTTTAGATAGCACATAAATTGAGTAAGATGAGGTGGCTTTGTGGCTCATTTCATTGCAAATTAGGCGTGTGGACTGGCCCACATGGATCCCACCCCATCGTCTAAACTGGAGAATAAGTGTTGCTTTCAAAACCCTGAGTGATGTGTGTGGTTATGGGCAAGATCTCAATAAGCCATTAGTGATTTATAATTTGAAACATGATAGATTTGGGCTGGTCTCCTTGAAACAATTCATAATAACTGGATTTTGATGGAGGAGCTTTTCAAACCTGCCTGAAAATGAGCCATCCCTGAGGTGTGTCCAGTCGGGCACCCACCAGGAGGTGACTCCAGTCACTCAGCAAATTCCTCTGAAGACATTTTGGCTGTTTGGGAATTAGGTCTCACTGAGTGACTTTCCATGAGACCTGATCCCTCAAAAGCTTTGGTTACTTCTGCAGATGGGACTTGAGCTTGCAAGACGCTTAGGAGCATTGAAAAGCTTGAAAAAAAAGTTAGAAAGCCTGTCTGAGGCAATCTGATCTCCTTTGCAGAAAGTCTGAATTATGAGCTGTGTTTGTGGCTGGCTAATATCTTAATCCTACTGAGATTTAAAATTCTTGCACTGAGTCCCAATCCAGCTTCCTGTAATGTTTTCTTGTACTTCTCCATCATAAAAATTGGGGCTGGACCCTGGATATGTGGTTGGTCCCTGTACACCCCACCTCACTCACTGATGAAAGGTCAATTCACAACTTTCAGCTCTGCCAGAAATCCAGTAACAGTTGCAGATCATACCAAAGCCACATGTCTCTCTCAGCCCTGCTCAAGACCACAGTGTTTAAGTAAGCAATGGATTTCCATGTTGAATTTTGACCTCTTTGGTATCCTTTGCATCAAAGGTTTGAAAATACTCAATAAGCCTTTGGAATATCCTTATTACCAAAAAGTTACCTCAGGAGCTGTTTAGGCAGTAACATGAGTAATAAAGTAAAAATAAAGCATGGGAACCACTCTGACCAGGGTTTGCTCAGGCATAAGCACGTGACAGTGTGATTTCTCAGCTACATTGCCATATCCTGACTCTGGGTTTGCTTGTGTGTGGTTGTAACTGAGTTATGTCCCATGACAAATATCTAAATATCAGCAACATGAAATAGGGAGAACAGGAGCACAAAAAGTCAGCAATACTGCACTGAAACCCTGATCTCCTTCAGAAACAGCCCCAAACTTCAATGTCTTGGCCAAACAGAAAACAACGAACACTGGAGGACTGTGTGAAAAATGGACAGGAGTTGTTTTCATCCCAGGAGTCAGGGGAAGGAGGACACTGGTTTTGTAGTGAAACTGCCTCATTCATCAGCCTGTTTGCACTGTGAGAAGGAGACTTTGTAGGACAGCAGAGGAACTCGCAGTGCTGTTGCACTCTTTGGCTTCAGAAGAGGGGCTGGGTTGGCCCTTTGTGCCTCCAACCCTCTTCTCAGTGGTGCTGGATTTTTCCTCTCTGTCCATCTTCTTGAGCTGGTATTTCAGAAGTCCTAAGTGATGGGGCTGGTACCATCTCCCTTTGGTGTCCCTTATAAAGTCTGGACATATCTCACCTTCCCTCTTGGATTTCATGGCCATCCTATAACTGTGCAGCCCATTCATATTTCCTCTTCTTTACTTGCAGGATGTGCCTACATGATGGAAACTGGCACTAAAATAGTTACTAGCTGAACTATTAGTCCTGGCATGCACCAGGCCAGTTTGCTTGGTCAGCTGACCTATGTCCCTGCCCAGTGTGAGCAGGTCTCTGGTTATTTTAACCCTCTTTAGATCTTTCAATTCCTCCCACATTTACAAGTGATTTGTCACTCCTACAGGGAACTACAAGGCCATTAACCTTTGTTCAGAGGCCTTCTTCCTTCTGGCATACAATGTGTGGGAAGCCATGTAAGCCACAGAAAATAGCATTAGACTGAGTTCTTGTGGGACAGCCAAATCTGCTGGAAGTAGCACCATCATGGGAGTGAAGGAGAACCACTTTTAAGTAGAGGCTGTTTTGAAGAACAGGCACCCTCATGACTTGTACAGTGTGATCAACAGGCTTAAAGTATCAGAGCAATCCCCATCACCTGAGCTCTTTGCAAGAACATGGGTTGCTGTTTTTAGCATCCAGGCAGCTGCATTTTTAGGGAGCTTATTAGCATAGCTGTGCTCACTGAGGGTAATGGCATAGTGTTCTGAAAGGATTCGAAATGTTCCTGGTCTGTACCTTTTCTTAAAACCTCCTTTTGAAACAAGCATTTTAATTTTTTCTCTTACTGAAAGTAAAACATAGCTAAACAAAAAAAAAATCCCTAAAAGTAAAACAGCAGATCATCTGGCCTGGGGAGCTCATCTTCATGGGACCCTGGGACCATTATGCTACCTGGTACCTGGCACATGTTGCTGGTAATAATGGTGATTCGGCCTGAAATACAGTTCGCAAAGCTGTAGGAAGGGTCCAGGTTTGCTTCATTGGTTTCCCTGTCTCTGAATGACTGTTATGTAGCATTTGAGCCCTCAGTGATTCCCTAGGGTTGTGTGATATTGGAAGCTTTTGCTCAGCTGGCGTCTCCCCAGCGACAGAAATGGGAGATTTGACTTTCCCCTTCTCCTTACTGCTGTTTTGTCTCCTCAGCCGTCTGTGTTGATCCTTTAATGCTGTCAGATCTTGCATTTTTTTCGTTGTGTCTCCTACTTTTGCCTCTTGGCACCAATCTACCATCATTCTTAAGAGTTCCTCTGACTTGTTTTTCAGCTCATTAAATATTTCCGTCTTTTCCGTGTATCAGAGACAGATGATGCTGAGCTATGTTCTCCTGTTCCTGTTGCATGTCTGCTCATTGGAACAAAAATCAAAACCAGCCATTTGGCCTTAAAATAAGTATTTAAACCCCCTGCCTTTCTTCATTAAGGTTTACCAAAGGGAAGGTAATAGCCTCACATTTGCTTTGAGCAAATGGTTTTCTTACCTGCTTCACAGCCACCATCCACAGCAGCAACTGTTATCAGTGCTCTTCACTCCTTTAAAACAGAGAGAAATGCCTCAGCAAACCTTTGATGTTTTAAGGGGGAGAATCTTTATATAGTTCACATCACCTCATCTCAGATTTGTTTTCTGTTGTGTTAATGTGGCATATCTGTATAATGTCAGGAGCTCACCAGGATCCCTGGCGCTTAGGAGCCATTTGCATAATATTTTCTTTTGGACTTACGAGATGTATAATGTTTACCAGTCTTGAAAATTATGTAAACAGGAGCAGACAGTCAAAGGTAGAAGAGATATATGAATAAAATGTTGGGAATTTGGAAGGACTGGAGAGTTGGAAGACATCTACTCTAATATAAGGACAGGAGAAAATTAACTCCCTTCTTCCTCGTATTTTGTCACAAAATTCAGTCACAAGGGATGGAACATAACAGAAAACTGAGTCTCCCAAACCCCAATTGATGCACATTTTGAAAATCATATTCTTTTTAGAGGAAAACTTGGAGGCAAATTTTGATAAATCACAAAGGAAAGAGTCAGATTAAGGGACACAAGAATTGTTTGGGAAAGTTGTCTTGAGCAACTTTGGAGAACGACACGGGAAAGGAACATTTCCAGACTGTCTCAGCTTGCCAGGTTATCTGTGAGACAGTGGCAGGCCAGTGCTTTATTTTTTTATCCTGAGTTTGCCTTCAGATTCCCCCCCTGATGGACTAACTAGCACTGAGGCAACAGGCAGACCCTGACCCAGCTGTTGGGAGAGGAGTTACATTTTGGGCACCAACTGCAGAGGTCTGTATTTCCATAGCTTTGTCCCTTATTGTAGTAAGAGTATTTTTACCTTCATCTTAGTCTACAGCAGCATGCCCATGTCCTGGAAGGAGGTTCCTAAGGCTGCTCAGGAATTGGGCTGCAGGTTTCTACCAAGCACCTGGGGCCGGGTTTGGAGCCGTTCATGCTTGGTACAATGGAAAGAAAATTCCTTTGACATGTGGTAGATAAGTGTTGGAGTATTCACACATTACAACAGTGTATTAGGATTAACAATGTTTGATTAGAACCATCCTTCTAATCCTTATACATGCAGTGGTCCCAATTTGCTGGATAACTTGAAGATTGGGACAATATTTAACCTGTGCTGCAGATTGGGGCATATCCAGCATATCCAAATCTTCAAGAGTCTTCATAATCTGATTGCCAGCTATATTTTTATCCACATTCCCCTGAATTTTCTTAATTTTTACAATGTGTCCCCACTGGAATTTGACCCTTTCCATCATTCTTCTGCTTGTGGAAATGCAACCTGGATGCTCTTATCTGCCTCATGCACTGTCTTCCTTCAACCCCTTCTGTAAACTCTCATGCCAAAGCACCAGAAAGCCGGTTCTGTTTCTCATTATTACTTCCTGTTCTCTTCCTTGCTGGCAGTTTTGACCTTGGTTTTGTTGGCTTGCTTAGCTTAAGAAGCTAAGTCTTTGGAGAGTCCTACCAGTACACCAGAGCATAGGTAGCAACTAAATGTGAGGTTCAAGTTTTAACACTTAGATGTGGTTCCCAATTTTTTTTGCTGTTCTTCAAGTAATTAACTGCTTTGATGTTGGTAAGACACCTATGAGAGGAAGGTGTAATCCCCAAGAAATATTTCTGTTGGGACTTGCCCCTTCATGACTTCTTTCCAGCATTTGAACTCCAAGTTACTCAGTGCTTTTTAAAACACAGTGTGGCAAGTCTGCTTCAGGAATGCCACAATCAGTGATTTCTTGCATTATTGTGGACATTTTGCTTTGCAAAAAAAAAAGCAAAGCTTCTTTACATGAAACAGATTAGGGTCACAGGGTTTTAAAATTTAGGTTTAAGCATTTATACTGCAAACTCCCAACATGGAAAACATAATACTCCAGGATCTCCCCCAAAAATACACATTTTAAACTCTCACTAGTCTAGGATAGGAAGGCAGACCCACAAAGAGTTTCAATAAATACCCAGGCTCTCACTTCTGGCAAAATTCAGAGTATGGTGGCTGAAAGCTGTAGAGGCAGAAGGGTCAGTTCCTTTGCATGTGTCCAATTCCTCCTGCTTTATGTTTCTCCCTCTGAGGTGTCTCTGTTCCCAGAGGCAGAAAGAGAAATTACTCCTCGTTTCTCTGATGTCCAGCAGGCTTTGAAAGGCAGCTGCTGGAAGAAATGGTGGCTGCTCTCCTTCCTCTCCTGCAGATGTAGTTTATCTCCTCCCTGACACGCTGCACTTTCTGAGCTGCCTCTGGAACTCTCTGGTTTGGCAGCATGATGTGGTGAAGCTGTGATGCTGTCAGGGGGAATGTGCATCTCTGCACCCGTGCAAGGCTTGACCTCATTTTCCTCCTAAACGGGGAGGTGATGACTCTGCCTCTCAAGCAGTTTTCTGTGCTTAGTTTTGTTTTCTGTGCCTAGAGACAAAAAATGGGGAATTTTCTCCACTTTAGGAGTCATCCTTCTTTGTAAGAACACGAGCTTCAAAAACCTCAGGACATCTACAAATGCCAGGGCAGTGTGTGGAGGGCAAAACAAGGTCTTGGGGAGCTTCAGCATCCTGCCTCTTGACTGTACTCAAATATTTGTTCTTATAACATGTGCTTGCTTGTTTTTCAGCTCCTGAAGTGCTGGCCCAGAAACCCTACAGCAAAGCTGTGGACTGCTGGTCCATCGGGGTCATCGCATACATCCTGTGAGTACCTGTTGGGTTTTCAGTCATTGTCCCCCTTGGGACCTGCAGAATGCTCTCCCACCATAAAGTCACCCACTTAGCCTGGGCCAAATAGTTAATCTCTGGCACTTGTGACGCAGGATAACATGAACTCCGGACAGCTCCCAGCTGCATAAGGGCTGAAATTTGGGCAAAAGTGGTAGGAAATGTACCAGTACCCTTCAAATGCCAAAGTCAGTGCTCCCACCTGAACTACACTGTAAGCAGCAGCATGGGCTTGCCCAGATTGTGACATTATTGAAGTTATTATGTCCCTTGCTTGACAGGAAATAAATTTGGCTGTTCCCATGCAGCACAGCACCGTGCCCACAGGCATATCCCAAAAAGCCACCTGTCTCATGGCATCACCCTAATGGCTTTTTGTTCCCTGGGGAGGGCACAGAGGGAGATAAGGGGGAAAGAACTTTTAATGTACTGGAATGAGTTATTCTCATCAAAACATAATACAAAATATTGAAATTCTTACTGAAAATGAGGGATTGTTTTCCTTATCTCATCCAACCTTCAGGTCCCACAGGAGAGGGTGAACCCTGTCAGTTATATCACTCTTCCCTCAATCCATTAAGCCTCTGCATTCTTGGTGGAGATTTGCTCCTCTAATGGGACTAATCACTGCTAAAGGAGGATTGATTGCTTGAGAAAGCTGCAGGACCAGGGCTTCTGGACATTCTCCAAAGCCGTGGATAGATCTCAGAACTCATGTTTATGGAGATGTAGTGCCTGCCCTCATTCAGTACCTGCCACCCTTCTTCACAAAGGTTTACTAGGATAATTTATATTGGAGGGAACCTTGAGAAGTCCTTTCCTTGAGGTCAGGCTAGGGAGCCTAGGGCTTTATTCAGTTGTGTCTCAAAATCCTCAAAAGACAGAGACTGTGGGCAGCCTCTTCCACTGTTTGACTGTCCTCATACAGAAAAGATTTTTCCTTATGTCCAGACTTGTCTTCATGAAAGGGGCAGCCAGTACTCTAGATGTGGGTGCACTTTCAGTGCTTGAGCCGTGGAAATAATGTACACCAGTCACTGCACCAGTGACAACCCATGGAAGAACTGGAGAGGTGTGGTCACAGGGATACCCTGGTACCAGGGGTCATTAGTGCTGTCCAGAAAAAGGCATTCCTAACATTACTGGGCACCATCATCTGAATCCAGACCTGTGTGCATGAGTATATGAAATCACTGCTCTTGTTTGGATTGAGAAGAAAACACAGGACTTGTTGTCTGACTCCAGTTTTTAGGGGTTTCTCTTGACGGGGCAGTCAAGGGGTGGGGTCTATAGGTCTGTGCATGTCACTCAAATAACAACTGCACAGGTTTCTTGTGCCCAGCCTGAGAGCCTTGAACCACAAGCTATTCATGTGGGTCTTCGAGAGGAGATCGTGTTGCCACAAACAGATCAGGGTGACCACACAAAGCACAACAAGCCTGTTCCTGCAGTCAAGAAAGCACAGAGATGCTGTTTGGCTGTTGGCTGCCACAGAAACAAATGTCTTTTTCTGCCAGCATTACCAGTGCTTTCTCTTTTTTTTGACTTTTCTCTTTTACAAAACTGTCGCAGTTATACAACACTGAAGGAAAAAGCGGCTCCAATGAGGCACAGCATTAAAGCATTCCTACTTTGTTCCCTTTCTCCTTATGCAGACATTTCATGGCTTGTCAACACGAATAACTTTTTGATGGGGTTGTATAACTATTTTTGCCAGGATATACTTCATTGCTGAACTCTGTGCAGTGTTCATTTCTTGTATTTGCATTTAGTCTTGAGCATGTTATATGCTACCCAAAACAGGGGTTTTTATATTAAAATGGTATAGGAAGGCTTTATTTATTTGCACGTGTTTATTTAAAACAAAGTCCTGCCTGAAAACATTAGTTTTATGATTGAATTTCTAATCTACATGAATATTTGAAAACTTATTGAGTACAAAACTTAACAGGGGAATGGATTTATCTTGGAGCAGCCATCAATAGCAAGATGCAAAAAGCTTTTGCTAAACAAAGCAAAAATCAACAGTGCTGATTCTGACTTTGTTATGAAGCCCAATGGGACATGCTGCAGCAGTGAGGAAGACAATAGTCTTGCCAAAATACCTCAGAGGCTGCTTCACACATCATGCCCTAGTGCTCTTTTAGATAAGGATGGTGCATGCTGACCCAAAGTTACCATTTTTCACAAGCAAACCTGAGCATGGAAGACCCAGGACTTGGATTTTTTTAATGTATTCAGTCCTTGTCAGCTATGGCAGGACACAGTCTTTTCTGTTGCTTTTTTACTACTTTGCTGAGTACCAGCTTCAGCGAGTGCGAAGAAGGAGGATGCAGGTGGAAGACAGCAGTACCCTGCCTCACTTCCTGCCTCAGCTGCTACCTGGGTTCAGTTTGTTGTCAAATATCCACCATGAAAATATGTGTCCATCTGGCAGCCCACGGGAGGGCTGTGAACTGTTGCATCTGGTTGACTGGAGATAACCTGGTTCTGCTTTCCTCCAGGTTTTCAGTCCCATGCATCAATGGTTCATGCACCAAAGGTCTTTTTTTGCTGGCAGACCTGTTGTTATTTCACTTGCTGCTTTTATGTGTCTTGCTGAGCAATAGGGTTGAGACAGTGCTAAGTAATGTGTCCTCCACACCCAGTTTTTAAACACATCTTCAATAGGTGGAAGATTTCAATCTCAGTCCTAATCCTTCTCCCCCTCTGAGCAACGCAAGGTTCTGCAAGGTTCAGCTCTGTTTCCTTCTCTGTTTCCCTAATGAGAAGTCGCTTGGCTTGTCAAGCAAGGCATGCACACTCCTCAAATTTAAATTCCCTATTTGCTGTATGGGGAATTCCAACCCAAAAGGCTTAAATCAGCTCGGTAAGAATGAGCCCCTATGAATTCCTGTTTGCAGGACAAGGAAGCCTTTTCAGGGTTTCTGTGCTTCAGGTAATAAGGACTTGATTTGTACCATCCAAATGAATGGCAATAACACTTTGCTGCAGAAGGATCATGGTAATGTGTTTGCCAGACTGTTAGAGCTTGGGTGGGATTGGGCCTGGACCAAACCACCTCCTTCAGTATTTCTGCACGTGAGCTACATCCTTCAGCTCCTGTAACAGCAGCATTTCAGGGCTCCCTTTGGTTTTCCTGATGTAGGTGCTTTGTGCTGTTGCAGTCACATACAGTGTCCTGCCTGGTCTCAAGCTGTGGTTTCAGGAGAGTCCAGCCCTGGATATTCCCATGACATCCCTGTCAGCTGAGGACAGGGGTGCTGTGCACTTCAGCTTCTCCGTTGGCACAGTACTCTTCATCTGGGCACCTCAACCCAGTCTGGGTCAGTGCAAACAGTCCTTTCACCAGTGTGTGCCCTTCAGTTGCCTAAACTTCCACATTTAGTGCCACTCTGGGACATCCAGAACAGCCACGTGCATTTGGCAGATGCAACGTGCTGTGGAGACCTTCCTTGCAGTGTGACAGATGGAGCCAAGAGGGAAACTGGACCATGTCAAATAGCACCAGATGCCTGTGCTGAGGCGACTGGATCACACCCTGCTTTGTACTCAGAGCCCTGCTTTCACAGTATGGATTCATCTGCTTTATGGAATATTTGCATCACTCTTCAGTCTCCATTGACTCCATCTCTGTGGAGTGCAATGTGATCTTAGAAATACAGCTCACATCTCACACGTCCTAGTCTTGCTCTGGTTGTCATCCTTGCTTCCAGGAATAGCCAGAAGTTGCAGACGTGGTCTCAAGAGAGTGGATGTCTGGGATACAGCAGAGAGGAAAAGGGTCCTTCCCTAAGCTGGAAGGAAGCAGTCCTGCTGGAGTGTCTGATACCACCAGTGATGGGCACAGATTTAACACTTGGGTTTGCTGCCTCAGCAGTGCCATACCACCAGAGGTGGCAGAGCCAGTGAGCTCCCAGTGTGGAATGACACTGCCTCAAGCACCAGCAGCACAGCCACCCTGGTGCAATGCTGGTAGTTAATCCTGCCCTGAGCAGGAGTTATTAATTCCACTATATCACAGTATCCATCCAGACATGCCATTTCCAGCTCTGCCATCAGCACAGTTGGAGCTACTTGCCCATGTCTACAGCAGTTGGAGATGCAATTTTTGCATAGGGCAATCCAAGCACAATGTCCTGCATCACCTCCCCACCTGTCCCACAGATTCTAGCAGCCACTCTGGACAGACTTGTTGTTTAAGAAGATGGAAATTCAGAGGAATCTAACACCAAAGCCAGGCATAAATTAAAGATGCTATGAGCTATTATTACTGCAAGTGGTTTGAGTGCCTGCAGACACAAGCTCAGTTTCACTTGAGAGCCCTCAGTTTATGACACTGGAAGAACAAACTGTTTCTGTGGCACCAATGCTGTGGAGAAATATTTGTTCCTGTGATATGCAAGGCAAAGGATGTCTTAGGAAAGAATACCTTTGTTTCAGTGCCAGTCTCTAATGCCTCTCGTTAATGACAGCCAGATTGCAGAGGCTGCACCAACGGAGTTTTTATCAAAACCTGTTTTGCATGAGATGTCATTATTCACACAAACTAATTTTAGAGCTTGAAATTTCCTGTTATTCCAGTTGCAGTATTTCTGAATTGGAAACAGCCTCAGTGTTGAGCTCAGCTTTCCACTTATCACAAAATAGTTCTGATAATGTGTCCAACTTAAAAATATGAAGCTCAAGAAGAGCAAGAGACTTCACTGGATTCCCAGCAGCTGGAGTAAGGGGTTACAAAAGCTTGTGAAACTAGAATACTGATTACATGCATACCTGATGAAGAGAAGATTAAGTTAATTTATGGAAAAAATAGAAAATCGTGTTTCAAAGCTGGAAAAGAACCTGGGCCAACAGAATGTTGTGCTTCAGCCCTTGGTTATTCATAGGCAACACCTCCTGTCTCTTCTGAACTAGGCTGAGCACATTTTGCCTTGAATTTTCTTCTGATTCTGTTCACTGTTAGGACAAGAGAATTATTGGTTTGTTATTGTTGTTTATAAACAATAAGTATCTGGAAATAAATCTGGGATCATAACTTCACACTTTGCTGCTGACCTGTTTTTGTTTTTCAAGTAGATGTGCATGAATCATCAGTGATGTTTGTATGGAAGGATTAACCAGGGACAGTAGTACAAAGTGTATTATGCCAAAAGAAGTTTCCACCATCACCCTGGAGTCATACATTGGGAAAAACTGGTCAGTCATCTCATCTGCTTGGCATCACACACAAGCCTGAAGAAAGAAACTGAGGAATAATTTACTTGTTTGATACTGGAAGGAGAAAGAGTGGTGTAAAAGTACAAAGGCATGTTGGATTGTTCAGGATAATTCACATAAACACTGGGAAGACAGCCTCAATTGACTGTTACTCATCACTTGCTTCCTAATTTGTCTTTGATTCCCTAGGTTAATATGTCCTTGTCCACAGCTTTGTGAGGCTGCCAGTGTCAGCCACTATGAGGGTCCATTCCCAAAATATACAGAAGAAATACATGTGTTTATCCCTATAAATAGCACTTGGATGACTTCCCACACCATACATCTCAGGTCTTTGAGCACTTACTGAATTCTTTGCTCTAATCTAACTATAAAATTGTTTGTGTCTCTTGGTCCTTGGTGTCTCTTGTCCTGCAGGCTGGGCACTGACTGTGTGAATGAGTTATTTAGCCTTTAGTATCACCCCCAATATATAAAGAGAGCTTGCAGGGATTTGCTTTCTCTGCATGGTGAGGAGAAGATGTTCCTGCTGTTGTGCTCTCATGGTGGCTTCTAGAAATTACTTCTGGCAATATCTTTCTTTCATACATCCACCTGTGTTTCTCCTATCTGCATCCTATTATTTTTAAGGCAAGACTGGAAGTAAGAGTTTAGGGGAAAATCTGTTGCTGATGTGATAAGGTTGCTAAATAATTCTGAAAATCTTTTATTTGTTGAAACTGCAAGAAAATGATGACAACTAATATCTGCCTGAAACTCCCCCAGGACAGTGTAGGATTTTTTCACATTGAAGACAGAGGGTTTATTTTTGCATTTCTGCATATCTGAAGAAAAGCAGCAGAACCTCTGATAGTGAGGTCGGTTTTTTCACACAGAATGTCCCAGCAGATGGAAACAAAGTCGGTGGGATTTTTATTCTGTAAGAATTAACCAAAAACTCATTATAGACTTTGGAAAGTGGCCCAGTTGCTGGAAGTCCAAGAATATTTCCTCCAGCTATAAATTGTATGAGGCCAATTTACTGGGGCTTTCCCATCCCTTTCTGCAAAGCCAATAATGTTAAATATTAAAGTATTGAATGTTCCCCTCCCAAATCCTACCTTTTCTGACCTACAGAGCTTGCTCCTGTCTCACCTGCTTTCTGGTGCAGGTCCTCATTGATTTGCCTCCCTGAGGAATATCCTTGCCCCTGCTGTGCAGGGGATTCATCCCGTTCCTGCACAAGTCAGGATCAGCTCTTGCCCNACATTAAAACTTCTGTGTGTTCCTAAACCCTGTTTTTAAGAGAAAGGACAGCAAGACTGCCTATATTTTGGCTCTCAACCTGTCCCTCTGCCAGGATGCCCTGATGTTCCCCTCCGAAATACTACCTTTTCTGACCTACAGAGCTTGCTCCCTTCTCCCCTGCTTTCTGGTGCAGGTCCTCATTGATTTGCCTCCCTGAGGAATGTCCTTGGGCCCCCCCAGTGCAGGAGGTTCATCCCATTCCTGTACAAGTCAGGATCAGCTCTTGCCCTGCACTCAGCCTGCTCTCACATGAGGGGCCATGACCTGTAATAGCAACTAAAACTTCTCAACCTCCCACTGGCAAGGGAAGAGCTGTGCCCTGTGCCCAGCTCCCAGCAGTCCTGGTACTCTCCTGCATGACCCTGTGTGTCCTTGTGCTTCAGCCCTCCCAGCACCCACCGCTGTGATGGGCTGCAGGGACCTTCTGGACACAGAGGTAGATCCAAATGTATAGATACTCAAGACGTGCATAGGAGCAGTGGAGGAGCTGGACTGAAAGGCTCTGGAGAGGTTCTTGCTGGGGTTCATGGCTCTGTGCTCCCCCGTGCAGGGTTATAGCCCTCCAGCTCTATGCTGCTCACCATTTTACTCCTACATTTTACTGCCACAAGTGTGTGTAAATCACAGCAGTCCTAACTTGTGCTCTTGTACCTTTGCCAAGGTAATTAGTACAGTGCACATTTAGACAGAGTTATTTCTCTCTCCAGAGCAGCCTGCCAGTGCCTCGGTGTGCACAGTGCTGTCTGCTCGCCTGAAAAGGCTTTTTTCGGAGCAGTTTGGGTTTGTTTAAGGGAAGCGCTGAGAAGGGCAAGAAATTAATGAGGCTTCTTATTTGGAGTCCTCTGAGCCTCCCAGGACAGAGGGACAGAGTGATGGCTCCAAGTGCCTTTGGAGGAGCTGTTTTGCATCAACCTGGGCAATCTCTACTGCAGTGCCCATCCTGACAGTTGCAGTGCTGGTGCTGTCAACTCCATCACTTCCAGACCTCTCAGTAAAGCACACAAATCTTGAGAGTTGTGAAGGTGGAGTTGTCACTGTCAATGGAGGTGTTTAGGGAAAGACTGGATGTGGCACTCAGTGCCCTGGTCTGGTTGACATAGTGATGTTCGGTCACAGGTTGGACTTGATGGTCTCAGGGATCTTTTCCAACTTAATGATTCTGTGATTCTGTGACAAAGGAGGAGGAAGGTGAAAATCAGTTTGTGCGTATCCTCTCCAGGACTATGGAATGTAAACACTGATAATTATTACACTAAAACAAGTTATTTAAATGTTCTTCACACTACCACATTTTTCCTTCATTGTCCCTGTTCATAGTGGCTTTTTGGCACTTGCTTAAATGCAGCATTTTTAATGGCCCTTCTCATACACCACTTCTACCACGGGGTTTCACAAAGGAGTTGCTTCAGCCAGCCCCACAAACAAGCACGTGCCTATGAAGTAGGCACACAGTCCTGCTCTGAAGGTACATACTTGTCTGGCATGAGGTTATCTTACTTGCTTTTGATAAGGGCAGTCATCCAGTGGGACACAAATGAGGACTGGCTCATCTGCTCTGCCAGATAAAGAGAGAGATTTCTGATTCATCTGAACCACAGTGGATTCATTATCATGCTGCAAATTTCATCAGAGTTCTCCCAGGTCAATATGGATGTGACGCAGATCAACATCTCACTCAGTATTTAAATTATTTATCAAGCACACTGGCTCTTCAGAGCTAACAAAACATTGCTCCTTTCCCCCTCAAGTGTTGAGTTGGTTCAAATAATCTCCAGGGCAGCTGGCTGGCTTTGGGTTATAAATAACTCAAGTATTTCATCTCTTGCAGTTCCCCCCTTTTGCTCTCTTGTTGCTGCAGTGTAGTTTCTGAGCTAGACCTTCAATCTGTTTATATAATTGCTGGCTCTCTCCAATTAAATGCCTTATTGAGGTTGATCGATTCAGAGTTTAAGAAATCTGCTGGGAAAAGATTATTTCAATACCAACAAAGTATGTGTAAGAATAATTTAGGCCATGGAACTAGAGATAAGAGAAAAAAATTCATCATCTCTATATAGACCATAGAGGCAGGAAGGTCTGTTTAACTGTGAGTAGGATGGGTTTGCTAAAACCTTGGAGCAGCCTTGGAGGTAAATCTGGCACTTTGCAACCTCGGTATTAAAACTTGAAGAAAGGGTGTCTCTGCCCACATGTCTGTTTAGAAAGGGACAAACTACTGCCTGCAGCATCAGCTGGGTGTGAGAGATCCCTGACACGTGAGTTTTATCACTGCACTGGCTTAATGCAGTGCTAGATGTGCTCTTCCCATGTCTGCAGGGCTGGAGGAGCTCTGCCTCGGCACAGTGACTGTCCTGCTGTCTGCAGCACTAGGAGGGTGCACCCCAAGTGTTGTAGCTCAAACTAGGCACGTAATGTTCAATGTCCTGCTTGTCCTGGGGTTAGGTTTTTTGAGAAGTCTGATTATAAACACTGAAAAACAGGGCAGGACTGCTGTTAGCCTTAGGCAAGGCAGGCAGTTGGACGTGGTCAGCAAAATCACTTGCAGAAGTGAGAAGGGGAGAGGCTCCCTGTGTATCTGTGTCAGCAGCAGGTCCATGTCCAGGCCTTGCAGGCTCTGCTGCAGAGGGAGACTGACTCCCAGACATCCTTCTTACTGAGACTGGGGATGCAGAGCCCAGCACAACCTGCAGATACATCCTACCCTGTGCCTGATAGCTTTGCAGGGCTCCTTGTCCTGCATTGCACACCCGGTCTGCTGGATGTGCTGAGGGTTGGGGCTCTGTAGATGTAAAGTGTAGCTCCTGAAATCTCCTCTTACCACATGTATAGGAGAGCATGGAAGGGGACATGTCTGTGTAATAAAACTATTCCTCTAGTTAAACACCCAAAGCATGCACAGAGAGGGCAGGATATCTACATCAGTCAGCATGGGATCAACAGCACCAGGTTTCCAAGCAGAATTCCTTTTTGTCCAGGACAGTCTTCAGAAGTGGCAGTGTCCCTGAAAAGACTTCTTTCATGGTAGCACTTGCCTTCTTGAAAATTTAGTAGGGCAAGTCTTAAGCAAGAATTTCTCCTTTTTCTTCCTCCCTCTTTCTTCTCGACAAAGATGGGTCCAATGATTACACCTCTCTTTTCTTGTTCACCATTAGCCTCTGTGGATATCCCCCTTTCTATGATGAAAACGACTCCAAACTCTTTGAGCAGATCCTTAAGGCAGAGTATGAGTTTGACTCTCCATACTGGGATGACATCTCTGAGTCTGGTAAGTAGTTACTGCTCCTTTAATTGCAACAACCATGCATCCATGTATGTCTGTTGCTTATATCCTCCTCTGGGCGTGAGAATGTCCCCTCCATCATGTCCAGAGCTCCTTTTGATGGAAGACCATTGGGAATGTGCATTTCTCTCAGCTTAAATAGTTCTGGGAATTTGTTTCTGCAGGACAGCAAATTAGGTACAATTTTGTCCAGCCACACACAAAGCAGTAAAACATAGCTGAGACAGACGATGAAGATGTCAGAAGACTGTCACAAGAAGAAAAAACAGTTTAATTTCTCAATCAAATCCAAATGAGGAGCAGATGGTTTAAGTGTCATTAATAATAAGGTGGCAAACTGTTTTGGCTCTTACTGACACTGCACTGCAGCTCCAACGTGAGACTGCAGCGTGTGCAGCAAAAAAACCAAGAAATCATTGGCTTCCAAATGAGGTGGGTGAGCTGATCCAGAAACTGGGAGGACTGTCCATGTGTTTGGATCCAGATAGCTGCCCATATGCTTGCCCAGCTCCCCACCCAGTGCAGAAGAAATTTAAGAAGAAATTTAACCCACAGTGCCCATCTGTCCCTGCTCTGGTCAGTCTGGCAGAGGGGCAGATACACCAACATGTTACAGGCAGATGTGGCTAAAGGCTTCTGGCTCCAGCATGGCTCATGGCCTGCCAGGATCAGTGTCCACAGGTGACAGCAGGAACACATTCAGCATTGCACCCTGCATGTGCCACTGACATACTGTGTGGCCTCCAATGCTTTTAACAAGCTCAGTGTCCTTGCTCTTTCCAACCCAGGGAAACATCTTCCATTTCATCCAGGAGAAGAAATTAATTCTAGGAATATTTCATCATATAAAAATTTCCCTAGAAATGCAGTTTTCTGATTCATTAGTGCTACTGATTGAGGCAGGGGAGATAAAAATTGTTTTTATTATAGGGACTATTATATATGCTCTTATCAGCACACAGAGCAACATTTCATGCTGCTTACATCTGCAGTCCAGATATCGTTGTGAAGGATTGCTTAAAAATGTATGTGATGAGAAGTTTTTTTAAGCCCATAAGGGTTTTTGGAGAAAATATGAAGGTCTGCTGGCAGACCTCTTTGCCTTTTGGGGGAAAGTCCAGCACCTAAATCAGCACAAAGATTTTCCTGCCATATTTGGCTGTGCTGTGGCTCCTTCAGCTACACTGTCCTGACGCTACTGGATGCATGCCATGCTGCAATCTCCCTTCCTTCCATTATAGTGTCGATTAAAAACACACTGCCTTGTGCTCAAGGGATTCTATTTTCCTCGCTAAATTCCTTTTAAATACACAACAGTATCCTCACAGCTGTCCATGTGCGTGACTGCTTGGAGTGAGCAACATGAAGCTTCTCTTGCTGTGGCATCTGACCTCCTCCCTGCTTTTCCCACTCGATTTACCAACATGTGCAATGATGTGACCACTAAGATGACCAGAGGCACATGGCTGACTGGGGAGCTGTGAGCTGCCAGGCTTGTACTCTGCTGACTCTGAATTATCCATCCCACTCCTTAATATACCTGCAGGAGTAGATGCCTTCAGCTTTTATCTGCTATGCTAAATAGTTTGGATTTGTTCCTAAGTCCCTTTGGTTATATCTATACTAATGATAAATGGCCTAGGGCCATTTTCTTGTGCTGTGGCAGTGTGGCACTTGGTAGCCTGATCAGTGCTGTTGGCTGATCACCCATCAGCAGAGCTGGGCATCATCTCTGTTGCTTTCATTTATTCTCTCTTTTCTTTGCAGCTAAAGACTTCATTCGCAATTTGATGGAGAAGGACCCTAACAAAAGATACACCTGTGAGCAAGCAGCACGGCACCCTTGGTAAGCAGCAGTCACTGGTGTGTGAAGCCCTTAGGGTAGAGGGCATTGTTTTACATTCGTGGGTGGAAGTGGTTTTCCTGTGAGATACTCCACTAAATAATTTAGTGCTTTTATTGAAAAACCCCACCTTTGTCCTCCAGTTTTTCCTGGAAGACTGTGATGGACTTTAATCTCACACACCAGCCTGTTGAGCACCTGTGTAAGGATTAGTAAAATGCTGAATTGTGTATGTTGACTGTAGTGCAGCAGTGGTGTATGCCCAAATGATTGAACCCAGAAATCATAGCTCGGGACCAAAGGTCAAATTCTGCAGGTGTTCAGAAGGCTGGATATCAACCTGCTCATGAGGTCTTTGCCAAGGTAGTATCAGAGCCCTTTAGAGCATCCCATGAAGTAGGAAATCCTCATCTGTGCTTCACAAATAGTCCACCTCCTGCTTGCAGTAAGGAGCTGGTTCCACATGCTGGTTATCCTCTGTTGTTGAATGGAAGAGATGGATTAGAGAGGGATGAGCTGAGTGTGAATTAGCAGTAGCAATGCTGTCTCTCTGCAAGGCCTACAGAAGAGTACTTGATCTGACTGCATTTGTAATTTAGACCTCCTTAAAGTGCTTTAAATTAGATGATGCCTTTTTATATGAGTGACTTTACCGACGTTACCCAAGGTTTATGTAGTTGGAACAAGAGTGGGTCATTGATTTTTGACTAGCCCCAAATGACTGAGAGCATCATCCCACAGTACACACTTGCACCCTCACATGGGCTCTGAACCCAAATCTTTTAGGGAAGGGAATGTTACATATGAGGTGAGATATTATTTTTGTTGTTATAATAGCAGCAACAGAAAAAAGCCAATGGCATGACATTTTCTTCCCAGGTGCATATTAGCCTGTTTTTATAGTACCACAATTGCCCCAAATACCATTTCCTTTTGCATTGTTTGTNTATTTTTGACTAGCCCCAAGTGACTGAGAGCATCATCCCACACTACACACTTGTACCCTCACATGGGCTGTGAGCCCAAGTCTTTTAGGAAAGGGAATGTTACATATGAGATATTATTTTTGTTGTTATAATAGCAGCAACAGAAAAAAGCCAATGGCATGACATTTTCTTCCCAGGTGCATATTAGCCTGTTTTTATAGTACCACAATTGCCCCAAATACCATTTCCTTTTGCATTGTTTGTGTGACAAAAAGAAAATTTGAGAAACAAAATCCAGTTTTTGGGAGATGAAGAAAAATCCAAGGTTTGGGAAATTAAACATTACAGAAGTCAATATTAGAAATACAGAATAAACAATGGGAATGTAACTCCCAGCAGGGAGTGAGGTGACCATTTCTACAACTGAGAGGCAAATTTTCCAAAGCCTTACATCCAAGATACACAAAAGGAAAGAATCCAGCTCCTGGCCCTGCTACATCTGTGTTGGTTGCTGGAGTGCAACAAAGAAACGTGGCACTTGCAACACACACAGCTTTTGGGCCCTCTAAAAGGAACAAGATGATAAAAAGTATTTTCATTCCTTTTTTTCTTGGTTTTTTTTCTTTTTTCATTTGCGTGTCATGGCCAAGGGCCAATGGAAACTCAGACTGCTCCATAATTCTTATTAATTTTTACAGAATTCATTCTTTGATGTATAAACAATCTCCCAAGAGGGTCTTCCCTTATTTCTGTGTCAGGGAGTCTTCTTCTGCCGGGCTGACTTTGCCAGGCAGTGGTTCATTTGCCAGCCATGTAAAGCACAACTCAGGATCAGCCTTTGAAATGTCAGACATGCAAATGGCACTGCACTGGAGAGGCTTCAAATATTCACCATGTTTCCACCCCACATCCCGAATCCACCTCCCTTTGACACAGAGGGAGTATGTGCCAGTGGATTACAGGTCAGGGAGGTGAGAACTAGATGATCTTTAAGGTGCCTTTCAACCCAAGCCTTTCTATGATTCTGTGATTCTGTGGCAGTTGTACAGTGGAAGCAAAGCATGGAGGTTTCCAGAGCTATGGCTTCAGATCTCCCTCTGCCTTCCCCAGTGCGCTCATGAGGAAAACTCGATGGTTCATTCCCCTTTGCTCTGAAAAGCTTCCTGTAACATAGATGTTGCTGTTATGGACCTCTCTGAAGAGTGGTGCAATGATCTTATGGAGGGTTTGGATACTGCAGTGATAAATGCCTTTTTGGATGATCAAGGCTACTCATCCAAATATTATCTGTTATTTCAGTGTTAGTGATAGGATCTCCTTTTGCCAAAGCATTGCTCAAGAATCATTTTCCACACAGATTGCTTGTGCCAGGAAATAGCGAGGTTTTTGCTGTTTCTTCTCTCTTTCTAGCCATTACATCTGTTGCAATGGCATCCTCTCCTGCTCTTGGAACGAGGGAAAGGCCTTTTTTGTGGAGGAGATCTTTGTGTTTCCTCTTGATGGTCATCTGTGCCCTTCTCTCAACCTGGTCATATTTAAGTTTCCAGCAAGTCCACATTTGAGTTCCTCTCATGATTCCACCTTTTATGATGGGGGCATCCCACACCACCTTCTCAGATGAGCATGTATTTTCCAGTGTACCCATTTTCAAACCCCATTAACCACATCACCTTCCACAGTGCTGACACAGCACTGTCTTCCCTGGTAGTAAGACTATTGGTTTAATGGGAAGAGGTGATCAGAGCAGACTTCGAGGGGTCCCATAAATTATTTGCTTTCAAATAACTCCAAAGTGCTTGCACTGCAAGTAGCCCTTAACAGCATCTCATGAAAAGCACTTCTTTTGTCTGCACAAGCAACATAACTGGAGAAGCATCTTTGAACCCCAGCATTGTCATGAAGTGAAATCCTGATTCCACTGAGGTTAATGGGAGTTTTGGCAGACTTTAGTGAGAGTTGGGGTTTGTCTCCTTGTCTCACCAGCAGAACACAGACCTTACCTGAGTCACTGGTGCTGTGCAAATGGTAGATAATTAACACATATGATGAAGTAGCTCCATGTAGTAACATTTTCCAGCTTTCTCTTTTTCTTCCTCCTGTGGTAGTATCCCTTGCAGTATCAAATCTTTGCAATAAGCCACAAACAAGGAAGAAAACTATCAAATCAAGAGTGCCCAACACTAATTTTATAATCTGATTGTCATAAAAGTGGTTAACTGTGCATGTCATTGCCATGAGGCTTTGTTGTTTCTTATGTAACATTTGTGAAGAACAAGCCAACTCCAAAATACACCTTTTATTTCAATTACCGTGTTTTAATTTAAAACTTCCAAACAGGGCTTGCAAGAACTGGATCTTGCAAGATATTAACATTTATGCCTTTAAGGTTAATGATCTCTTTGAATTTTGGAAAACTGCTCTAGAATAGACAGCTATTTGCATGACTAAATGTTTGCATAGGAACAGACCCTAATAAAAGTAAATACTTCTTCCCAATGGCCTGTTTTTCTGTACTGTATCTGCTCCCCACATGCCTGCATTTACTTGATGTTTTGCTATTTATAATCAAATGGCCTTGGCAGAGGGACGGTATGTTAAACTCAGAGTTGGCAGAAAAGGAGGCTAATAATTGCAGTGAAGTATGGTAGCTGAAACAGTACAATATGTGAGACTTGTTGGTATAATGATTCCACCCCAGCCTGTACAATCCATTTATACAGATTTCTCCAGTTTAATATAGAGGTGATTTATGCTTTCCATTGGGAAAGTTGCTTATTTTATAGTGTATCTTTCAGTGAGGCTTGCACTGTTCATGGTGTGTTGCAAAGGTGCAATGTTCTGCTTGGTTGTTCCACTGATGACCTTTCAAAAAGGACATGGAAAATACAGGTAACTAAAGAGTGGAGTAATTTTGCTGCAGCTTGATACATTTTAATGTTTCCCTGGCCCATATTAATGACAGCAATTAAGTTTATTGAATATATTTCCATGTCAGAACCCACATCCTGTTTAGGGCAGTGGCTCAGTCTGAAGTGATTAAGGGTAAGCAGTAGAAACCTGAGAATCTCTAGAATCATAGAAACACAGAATAACTTCAATTGGAAGGGACCCACAAGGATTACAGAAGTGTGTTCCCCATCAGGTCAAACTAGGCCCTGCAGAGCCAAATTCAGCCTCCAGCCTTGGATCAGAAGGAAAGAAAAGAGTGCTCAGAGGGCAAGGACAAAGTCCAGCAGTTAGGAAGCTAATATAGAAGTTGGAAGAGGTGCCATGAATTTATTTGCTCTATTGTGCAAGTTCACCAAGTAAACTTAAATGGGATTTAGAGCTGTGTGCTGAAGCCGGTTATGGCATGGAAGGCAACCTGGGACATCTAAATTAAAGGGTGATGTATATGTTGCCTCCCTGTATGGACTGTATAAGGGAGAGGGAGGTTGTGGCACCAGTTAGACACCTGTGTCTGCAGGTACAAGTGTGGTTCTCCCCTTTCCCTGTTGCTTGTGCAAAGGGAGAGAGGATACTTGGGATGAGCCGACGTCCATCCACGCCGACACTGAAGAATCACAAAGCTTTGGCAAGGACTGAGTCTCTGCAAATGACCCTGAGTGTTTATTATGTGCCAGAGAGCACAAGCCAGATAATAATTTCCACCCAGGGAAAGGACATGGTTTACAAAGAGCTCAGTTCTCAGACGGTATTGTTTGAAGTGTGAAAAGGCCTTCCTGAAGGGAGCTGCTGGTGTTTACAACATTAAATCAAACTCTTATCAAGTTCATCCCTGCACTCTATTTATTTTGGAACATCACTGATACAGTATGTGTGTGTGTATATTTATACACATACATGCATGTACATGTAGATATATATATATGTGTGTGTGTGTGTACATATAGAACAGTTATGATCCTTCAGCGTTATCCATTACAGCTAACTCCATGTTTCCTGTCATCATATTGAAGAGTATTTCCAAGCACTGCTTGGCCAGCACAGCGTTTGAGTTGGCTGCCTTCAGTATGGGGGCTCAGAAAATAGTGGTAGATGAAGGACTTTGCCTGCTGTCAAGGGCAGGGAGAATGAGACATATGCTTGCAGCATGTTAATAAAGAACTGTCCAAAAGGAAATTTACTGGTTTTGTCTTTGTTGGAGGTTCCCCTCAAAGCTTAGAAGTGGTATGGCCAGATAAATTGGTGTGATAAGTTTGAACTCAGCTAGAGAGCTAAAATAAATTAGATAGTATGAAATAATATTTGATCATTAGATTAGATTCCTCTCATGCAGCATGAGATTTGTTATGCTTATTCATGAGAAATAAGTTTTCTAGTTTCAGTGGACATATTTGGGAGGGAGAGTCATCAGACTGTGGCTCTTGGTATCCAATTCTGTGCCCCAAACCATTGTTAGGATGTAGCTGCTTTCAGGTGCTGCAAAACTGGAACCCTGAGAGAAAAGTCAGATTCCACTTAGACTAGTCAGTCCTTGCTCACTTCTGGATGATGCTCAGCATGGTAACAGATGATGTATTATTCTGATTAGTTTAATTTTACTTTTGTATGTGTGTGTGGTGGTTAGAACCAACTACTGGGCCAGCTAGTACAGTTGATAAAAACAAACTTCAGTGCTGACACAGTTAACTTCAAAGTTAACTGCAAAACCAGGAACTGTGGCTCAGGGTTTGACTAGATATGATCAATTTGATCAGCTCAAGTTGATTATTGTTTCACAGTGAAAATGGAGATGATTCCTGCAGGCAAAGGATATGTTGTGATGGAAAGGGAGAAAGAAAGAAAGCAAGATGGTTTATAGCCTGTGGACTTGAAGAGTTAGGGAAATGGGGAAGGGTAATTATAACGTGCATTAAAACCTGTTAAATTTCATTCATTATCTTCTCAGCAAGGGAACTAATGTTCATGATTAAATACATCCAGTATAGATGTGATGATGCTCATGATACCCATCTCAGGGTAGGTGCTCAAAAGGCTATCTCATTTTTCCAACTCTACCAGTTAAAAGAAATGGCTTCTCCCTGCTCCTCTTCTGTGTCCTCAAACCACCACATCTCCAGCAAAACACCAACAAACAACAAATGGATGTTGACAACGGTCTTATTTTCCAAGAAGTAAAACTATACTTTAAAGACTATAACACCACAAGTGTTACTCTATAAAAGCTTCAAAATCTTCCAAGTGCCAAATACAGTATAAAAGCTCAGTCTTCGTGTTACAGAATCGTAAGATTAGCAGGATAGTTCTTCAGAGGCAGGTTGGGGAACAATCCCACCCCTGACTTTGGCAGCCAGGGCTGTGTTTTGAGCCACACTATTCAACATACCAGCACGTGTTTGAACAGATCCTGCTGCACTCAATTACCCCAGAAGGGCTGTTATTTTGCTCTGATTAAAAGCTAGCATCTGCAAGGTACTAAGGCTTAGATGTAGGATGGTCACACCACTGTGGCATCTGAGGGCTTCACAGGGTGTCTGTCCATCCCGTTGTGAAGTAAACAAGTACTGTTCTGCCTGTTTGGACAACATCCAAATACCAGTACTATTTTTCTGGAATTACAAGAATTGCATAGTGAATATAGAGTTAGGGGTGGTAGAAGACAGTTTGTGAACTATTGGAACCAGCGGTTTCTTATTGAAACCACTAGCATTTCAGAAAATGATCCCTAAACTAAAAAAAAAACAAACAAATGTAGCCTTTATTGGAGCTACAGGCCTGATCAGAAGTTTCATATGGCAAAAATGCATTTTCAAGTCCTTGTACAGACTGGCAAGAACAATCTTCTGGAAGAGCTGGCTAGGGTATCATGCCCCAAGAACTTGGTCCAAAATAAAATTTGACAAGTGGAAAACAGGATCTGTGTTTATAGAGCTTGTTAACCAACTTGTTCATAAAGGAAAATGCGTCATAAGCTTTGGAGGAAAAATGTTCTTTGCAAGTATAAGTGAATTTTCTCTCTTGGTCTTTTTGATCAGTTACTGAATGGATGGTTTGGCTTGTAGCTGTCCACGTATTAAGTTGTCAGCTTAGTTTTCTCCTGAGATCTGTGGTATGATGGCCAGTGATCCCAGCTGGTGTGTGTTGAGGGCACCTGCCTTCACCAAGGAGGTGTTTCTGCAGAAAGCAGAGTGCTCATGACATTTTGGAGTGACTCTGACCAGCAGTTTGCATTCCCACTGGGAAACTCTGCTAGGGCCTATCTGGGAGTGTATACAGCATGGGATCTATCAGGGTCTGTGCTAAGGCTGACAGTATTCACGGTGCAGGACAGAGGATGAAACAGTGAACATGGTGCTTAACTCAGATACTGCCTCATCAAGCTTTTAATTGCCTGACCCCAGAGGGAAATCCACAGTAACTTGTCTCCCTGACACTGGGAGAGGTGATCAGAAGGAATCACCTTCAGAGAAAGATGTGAAGATCATCCAGTTCTCACCAAACACCTTCTCTTCTCCGTCAACAGCACAGGGACCCAGGGGAGGAAGTCAGGTGCCATTTGGGAGCCATGCTTTGTCCAGTTCTTCTGTTGACTTGAGGCAGAAGCTACACGGTGGTGGCAGTCAGACAGGGCCCTTCCCAGCTGGATTACAGTTATCCTGAATGGGAGCTCTGTTCCAGCATCCTGCTGGCTCCAGTACTCTTGAATGACCCAATGTAGCTGAGCAACAGGATGAGATTGGTGGGTCTCCACTCTTGGGAGATGAGGATTTATTCCTTCCTCCCAAGAGTAAGTAGTTCCTCTCACCTCTCTGATGATGACCCTGGGGGATTGTTGCTGGCAGGAAGGAAGGCAACAGTTTGGAGAAGTCTGGTTTCAGGGAGTGCTTCTTAGATGTGCCATGGACACGAAGACAGGAAAAGCAGAAGAACAGGGTTACAGTTTGGAATGATCTGGGCAAAGTGGAAGGGATGTCTCCAATTCTTGGGACACATAAATGGAAACACCAGGCTGGGGTATTTAAGCAGTTTCATCTCTTAAGTAAAAAAAAAGCAATGCTGCCATTCTGCTGCCTTAGTTGGAAAACAGAGAACAGTTTGGGTTCACCCCTGGAAGATGTGGACTAGTTGGAGAAAATCCAGAGGAGCTCAGTAGATCAGAGGATTAGAAAATATGAGTTATGAAGAAACAGTGAAAGAATCAGTTTGTTTAGTCTAGAGAAGAGAAGACGGAGAGAAGTCACGATAACAGTCTTCAAATATGTGAAAAGATGCTTCAAAGACAAAGGGAATAAACTACTTTCCATGTCTTCTGAGAGATAGTGAGGCTCTGGAATTGGTTGCCTGAGGAGTCTCTATCTTTTGGGGATCTTTAGGGACTGGTTAGCCAAATACTTGTCAAAATTATTTTGACAGAGCTGGAGTGGGGAGAAGGACTAGATGACTGCTGAGTCCCCCAGACCCTCTGATTATCTTACTGGAGCTCCCCAGACTGGGAAACTCTGGTTGTGATGGATTATTCAATTTCTTACAATTTTTTATTGCTAAGAGACAATGTTTTTCTACACTGGGTCTGAAAAATGGATTTCTGAAAGCATCACATACAACATAGAAGGCAGTCTTTGCCTCCTTGCATCACCTGCATTAGAAGGTGCTAATTACCCCAGCACATGGCCCAACATCAGTTCACTGTGGTGCCTGCTCTTCCAACAGATCTCATGCCTTGAGGAGTTAAATGAATCAATACAATTCTCTTGAAATAATTGTGTTTAGTGAAGATTTGAATGTGTCTTTATCTTTATATGCAAGATCAATCAGTTTTTTAGGTTAAGTGTTGTTCAGTTCAAGCTTTTGTGCAGTCTGTTCTGCTTTAGTGAGCGTCCATGTATCTGCTTTATTGTAAATCCACATTAATCATGATGAACAACTATGTACATTGCAGGGTGGCAGGAAAATCTCCAGTGCAAACAGAAATCAGACAGGTTGGAGTGGCTCTGGGAGCTTCTGCATGGCTGAGGCTAAAAGTAGTCTCAGCCTGTTAATGTTAAATCTTTAGATGTCAGGAAAAAAAAGGTAGAATGTCTTCATCCAGGGTTGTGGTGGTGATAGAAAGCAGCCGTACACCAACAAAATCAGGCTATACCTCTTTGTAGCTGCCAGACCTACAAGCCTTATCTGCACTTGCATTTATTGCCCNCTCAAGCTTTTGTGCAGTCTGTGCTGCTTTAGTAAGCGTCCATGTATCTGCTTTACTGTAAATCCACATTAATCTTGATGAACAACTATGTACGTTGCAGGGTGGCAGGAAAATCTCCAGTGCAAACAGAAATCAGACAGGTTGGAGTGGCTCTGGGAGCTTCTGCATGGCTGAGGCTAAAAGTAGTCTCAGCCTGTTAATGTTAAATCTTTAGATGTCAAGAAAAAAAAAGGTAGAATGTCTTCATCCGGGGTTGTAGTGGTGATAGAAAGCAGCCGTACACCAACAAAATCAGGCTATACCTCTTTGTAGCTGCCAGACCTACAAGCCTTATCTGCACTTGCATTTATTGCCCCAGATTTTCCACCACTGCTGCCAGCAGAGACGGTGGTGGGAAGTTTGAGCCCTTGTGTGAATGAAATAATCATCTCTGCAGGTGCAATCAGGTGTTGAGGAGAAAAAGTAAAGAGTACTCAAGGAGAGCAAAAGATCTCTTAAAATGTGCCTGCTCTGTCCATTTCAGGATTGCTGGTGATACAGCACTCAACAAAAACATCCACGAGTCGGTCAGCGCTCAGATCCGGAAGAACTTTGCAAAGAGCAAATGGAGAGTAAGTGACCTGTCCCTGGGGGTGACACTGAGACACAGCTCTGCTAAGGCAGCAGCCACACAGCCACCCTTTCAGCCTATTAGTGCTTTTGTGGCCCAAAATTCTGGTCAAAATATGTGGCCCAAAATTCTGGTCAAAATAGTTGGTCCAGACTTAGGTTACATGACCTTTTATACAGGGTGGTATTCACCAAGCACCAAACATAATGGGGAGAGATGGGGCTGTTCATCGCTAAAGAACTCACGGTTATATGTGAAGTTGGAGTCAGCACCACAGGGGGGTAGGAAGCAATGTGTTTTGGGACAGAGGAGGATGTGCCAAATATGGCTTTGCTTGTAGGCTGCCAGCTGAGTACTGGGAGTAGTGATAGGGAGCAGGACCAGGGCAGAGATGAATATGGTTTGAAAACGCTGTTCTGAGCTTAGAAACGAGAATTTAAGAAAAATTTAAAAGATGATGGGCTCATTCACCTCTGACATTCTGAGCGGCCAGGAGAGCAGCAGAAGTAACCCTTCCACCTCCTTTTTTTTTTTTTTAAATTAGCCCCCATTTCTTTCTTGTTATTTGTCCCCAGCAAGCGTTTAACGCCACGGCAGTCGTGCGGCATATGAGGCGGCTACACCTCGGCAGCAGCCTGGACAGTGCCAGTGCTGGCGTGTCCAGCACCCTCAGCCTCGCCACACCTCTTCCTGAGGCGGCCACACGGAAAGATTGTGAGTAGCCAACATCCCGGGAAAGCTCCCACCATGAGCAAATCTGCGGGATCTCTGTTTTTGCCTTGACCCCCCCAGGCTGCAGTCCTCACCGCCAGTAGGTTTGGCTTTGTGCAAGCAGGTGTTTAAAATAAGGACTTTAAAGCCTACATAGGCTGGCCTGAGAAACAATGTTTCAGTTGCAAAAGCTTATGCCCCCAAAAAAAAAAAAAAAAAGAGGTTTTAGCTTGGTGCATTTTTGAGAGAAAAACACTGTTTCTTGTGGAGAAAAAGGACTTTCGCTTGGGAAAAAACCCAGACCCCCCCCAGCAACAAAGCTTTGTATTTGGTTGAAATCTGAAAAAGCTTACTCAAATTGTTTATGTTTGAGTTTCCAGTATTATGATAGGGCATTTTTCTGTAAAAATTGGTTTACTTTCCTTTTCCATTTTCCATGGAGGAGACTGATCCTGCCAGTCAGACTCAGCTTCCCTCTTCCTGTGCCAAGTTAAGCTCCTGTGCAAAGAAGTTCATTTGTCTGAGCAGGACTTGGGCTCTGTGCGCCACAACGGGACTTGGCTCTCTGCCACTTTTGTTATATGCTAAAATTGAGATTTCCAAGCTGCCCAGTGGACTCAGATGTTTGGGATATATCTTTTTCCTGAATGCCAGAGAAGGAGACATGGCAGCAAAGGGATTATTTGGAAGACAGAAATGAGTCCTTTGCAATGAAGTCTTTTTATTCTCTGGCTTCTGATCATTCACTTTATTCCCTTGGGTCCATCTGTGGAGATTTTTATATCATGAAATGGAGGGATGTGGAGTTTATAATTAGAGGAGACTATTTTAAGGTGTGACACCAAAAAGGAGTGCTGATAGATTTTGGTATTGCCAGTCAGTGCTTGCTTCGCTGTGGACTGAAATGGTAATTCTAGACTAATTTCTGCACTATTCTGGAACTGAAAACACCTGTTATTCAGGATGGATTTTGGATGGTGCTCCTGTCTGCTTCTGCCACCCCCTGCTTGGCAACCCTTGCTTCTTGAAGAGGTCACACCACCAGCCAGAGTCCCTGTGGCTCTGTGTGGAAGCTGTGGTTTTGCTTGCTGTCACAGGCACAGTTTCCCTCATGGCTGGGATGGGATTGGCCTTCCAGGTGCTCTGTGAGATGTTTTTGCCAGCTTGTGCTGTGGCTGAGCCAGAGGAGAGCCCCTTCCCTCTGCATCCCAGGCCTGATGGGGATTCATGCCCAGTGCCCAGTTTGTGATGCCCAGTGCCAAATCCTACAGCTGTTGCCACAAAAACATCGTTGTGCTTCTGGCACCCATCTGGCACCTGCAAAGGAGCAATGCAGTGCTGACCATCCTCAAAGCACTTCTAACCATGCACTGGAAATGCAGTGATGCAGAAAATCACTTACAGGGCAGAAATATGCCTTAATTTTGGTTCCTGCTGCAGTATGTCAAGGCTGGACCCCAGTCAAGTCTAGAGCATCTGATACACGCTTTGCTGTTAAACTGGTGGGTGATTAATGCTGTTAAACTGGTGGGTGATTAATCTCCATCCCTCCATTTAATTAATCTCAAATGCTGTTAATTAATGGCACTGAATAGTCTGAACAGTATAAAAACATGTGTGAACAAGAAGGATGGGAGACCAAAATCTGTTTAACCACTACAGAAGCCAGCAGGTCCCTGTACACAATCCAACCATATTTTGCAGCGGTGTTGATGCTCAGTCAGGACAAGAAGAATTAAACCATATGTGTTAAGATAGGATGAGTTTTTATATGCCACAAATATGAGGCAGAAAAATATTGAAATATTTCCAAACATCCCAGGCTAAGTCCAGCTTGGTGGGCAATACAGAAGAGCTTCCCTTCCTCAAAGAAATTATTTAAAGAGTTAGGAGATGCTGGAGCCCCAGAGAACCAATGAGGAGAACCAGCAGCAAATACAAGGAGTTAAAATGGATCTGACAGATCAAATGTATTCCACCAAATACCTCCTGTTGGGGAAAAGGAAACCTCTGAGGTCTCTGTCCTGCCTCTTTCAGCAGTTTTCTCTGGGGGATCTTTTCTCTGCACGAGCAAGATCCCATGCAGCAAGTTACATGAACCAGCTGTGCTACCATTGCACAATAGAGTGCTGCCTAATGCTATTAATAGACATTTAATGAGCTCTCCAAATAGTTTTGAATGCAGCAATTTCACATCATTGAAGACAATTAAGTGCCTGAGAGTAGGTTATGTCGGGCTGCATCCCAAGCCTGTTCTCTACAGTAGGGCAGAGCAGAGATGATGCATTAGGCTGGACTATGCTACCTGTTAGGACAGCCTGAGGGAATCAGGATTCCTCAAGTGTATTGATCTGATTCTCAGTCTGTGGTGGGTGTATTTAGTTTAGACATGATTGGACTGCTTCGATTAATTACAGGTCCTGGTTCTCTATATTTTTAAGGTAGTAAATAAATTGCAGCGTGAAGTCAAGGTGGCAAATGTCAATGGGAAATGGGATGTGGCCAAGTATAGGTACAGCATCATCATCCCTGAGGTTGAAATGCCATCTTGAAGCATGGAAAGAAGTCCTAACAAGCATCAAAAAGATCCTGAGTAGTCAAAAGACCATATCAAACTTCAGTCTGAGCATATATTAATATAGGTTTCATCCATCCTTTATTCACCAGTCTGGAAATATGAACTGTATTTCTAATTTCTCTGGTGCTGCATCTTGTCAGAGCAAGGTGACCAGGCCAGGTCTCCTCTTGTCAGCTTTTCTTGAACCAGAATACTGCTACTCAACAGATACTCAGCTTCCATCAACCTACATCTCAGCTGGAAGTCCTGGAGACATACCAGCAAAGCCTGGAGCAACGTAAGCTGTCGCTAGAATGATGTTCAAGTCACACAAATTTGCATTCCCTCTAGGCTTACTGGAACTCAGCAGCGAATTTGACCCACTCTAGTTCTTTATCAGCAGCTTGATGCCGGGGGAGATGTTTTTAGTCCAGGTGCACAGCCTGTTCATTTAGTTAGATGGCCATGATGAGAAGTTTAATCATTTTTAATATACCCCCAAGGAAATTATTCTGAGCAAGCACAATGCTGGAGGGATTTTGGAATCCCACAGCTCTTTGTCTCCAGCCCCAGAAATGTGGAATCGGTCTGGTTGAACACGTACCAAAGCTGGACATTGAGTCACTGTGACGTGTGTACGCACTGCTGGCGGTGGCCGTAGGTGGACAGACTTGGGCCAGGAGGGCAAAAGATGCCCTGTGGAGGCTCCCAGCCAACCCACCTCTGCAGGAAGAGCAGCAGCACCTCCTCCAGCTGCACTCCCCTTCTCCAGCTGCAATCCCCTCTGCTCTGTAGCACGCTACGCAAGAAACTCAGCTTTGCCCACACCCCCGCCTCCAAAAAAATAACATTTCTAACTGTGTTTCTGGCTTTCCTTTTAGGTATGTCTCCATCCACTCTCTGTAGTTTTGTTTCATCTGCTTCTTCAGGCGTTTCTGCGGTCGGAGGGGACCGGAGACCCAGACCCACCACAGTGACCACAGTGCACACAGGGAGCAAGTGAGAGCGGGGCCGGCGAGGAGCGGGCAGGAGGCCGGGCTGGCAGGTGGCCCCGGTGCTGTCCCACCCTGAGGCACACGCTCAGCGGAGGACTAGAAGAAAGAAGAAATTTTTTATGGCCATATTTTATACTGCAATTCTGAAATGTTTCATTTATCACAAACTGCAAATGACTCCAGGGGGAACGGATCTAACAGTCTCTGGTGCTGTACATATATACATATATATATATATAGGTATATATATGTATGTGAGTCTAGCAATGTTCTAACTAATGAACACTCATTCTTTTCCCCAGTGATTTACTCTTTTTTCAGTGTAGGTAACAGTATATGTTGTATTTTTTTCCATTAACTACAAACATCTCAACTGGATTATTTAAATAGAGATACTTTTCTGAGCATTATTTTTTTTCTTTTAAAAATTACTTCCAGTAATGTCCCTCCTTCCAGTTTGCTGGGGGATAGGCTATTTCTGTAGGTAGGAATCAACGTTAACTTTGCAACATGGGAGGATTTCAGTGGCATGCCATTTCTTACTCCTCAAATTGGATTGCAAGTCTGTCTGGCTTTAGCAGAGCTGTTACTGCTCAGATTAAGAAACTGCTGCTTTCCGTCCCATCCTTCTCCTTCAAAGACATGGTGAGAGCTGGGTTGCCATCAGATGGGAGTCAACTCATGCTTGGCCTCATCCCTGTAGTGCTTGGGATCAGCACCCTTATTTCAGAAGAGAGGCAGGTACATGGTGTCAGGCCAGAGCTGAGCAGAGCTGAGCAAAGGACATGGCAGAGCATGGTCTCATCCTTCAGCTCCTCTCCTTTGAGTCACCATGTGTTACGAGCAGAGTGGAAGTAAAGGAAGATGTGTGGCTGGGAGTCACCATCCTCTGTCGCTGACTTGCTGTGCTACCCTCAAGCACAACAATTTATTCACCAGTCTGGCCTCTGGCATGGGGTGCATCCAGTCCAAGGGTTCCATGACAGAGATGCTGAGCACCCGCAGTTCCTCGGGGCTTTGCGTGGCATTGCTGATGCTCAGCACCTCCCAGAGTGGCCAAAGCTGTGTATTGGAAACCAAATACAAGAGCGCAGACTTTAATCTCTGTGTGCCAGGTTTTCACCCTGGGCCGAGGAGAGAGCTGATGCTTGAACCCCTCTGTGAAGCACTGGCAGGTTCTTGGGTGTGCAGGATCTGATGTAGTGTGGCTCCATCGTGCTTAGCTCTGGCCCAGGGTTGGCAGGGAGTGCTGAGCTGGGAAAGTAGGACCTTGCTGAAAGACACAGGCACAGGTGAGGTGACACTGGCTCCCTGTCCTCCCCAGAAACTCATATACCACAGCAAGCTCAATTTACCCATTTTTTAGTTACTGAGTGCATGCACTTCCCAGGCTCTTGTTGTGGTGCATCCTTTAGCAACAGCCACTAGGACTGTTGCATCACTGTTCATTAAAGCAGTTTGAAACAGAGAGGGGTGCAAATCTGCCCAGATGTGCTGAAGGGCTCCAGGTTACTTCAGCACCATTCCCATCTGTGATTTTCCTTTGAGGAGGTGAGAAGGGAGGCAGGTGACAGAGGCAGGCACCCTTCACTGAGCACTGTGAACATCTTGCACCCCAGACAGGTCCATGCCGTCAGAGGCACAAGCCATTCCCCACAGTGTGCTCTATTGCCACACTTTGCCTCATTTATCCTGCACAGAAGTTGTGAAAGCCAGTCATGGTCAGAGCTGAATGTATCAGGCAATAGTGACTGTGCTGGGCAAAGCCATAAGATACATTATTTGTCATTGAGACTTCAAAATCCTACTTCATCTTCAGTCAGTTTGCTTCAACTGTAAGAGTCAGGATTTTATCCATTGTCCTTTGAGCGCTAAAAGCTGGAAAACCTTATGTCAGTGAGCACTGACTTTGTTTGAAATAGCCACTCCTTTGGTGTCACTTAGAGCTGTTGCACCAGGTAGATCTCTAGTTTCCTCAGTATTCCCATTTGCAGAGGGCCGTGGCACGTCTGAGTGAGCCCCTGGGACCACTGGTGCACCCCACCATGTTGGAGCTGGCATGGATGCTCACACAGAAAGGGTTCAACTTCAGCTTCTCATTTGAGGAATGATATCAGATACTGAACTCTTGGGGTTTCATAGCAAAACTCCACAAAATTTACTACTGTCCCTATCCCCTGGCCATTGCCACCATATACTTTTATCAGCGTAAAATTGGAGCTCTTTATGTCTCATTCTAAGGCTACTTTATTTTGCCAGCCTGATTAAGAAAGTTTTAGTTTCGAGAGACTCCAACCCCAAGAAATTCAAGGCAGTTTGAACCCCCATGATTTCACAAGCCCAGCTGGTCCTATTCTATTCTGCTTTGGCTTCAGGGATATAGTCTCCCAGTTTGGCATCAGTGGAGTTTCCCATGTTTACACATGTGCAACCAAAAGCAGGATTTGGTTAGAGCCATAGAATATAGAATCAACCAGGTTGGAAAAGACCTTCGAGATCATCAGGTCCAACTCTTGATCCAACACCGCCATGGTTACCAGACCATGGCACTGATGCCACATCCAGTCTCATGTTAAAAACCTCCAGAGATGGAGAATCTATCACTTCCCTGGGCAGCCCATTCCAATGGCTGACTACCCTCTCTGCAAAAAATTTCTTTGTAATATCCAACCTCCTAGGGGAAAATTTTGTGTTTGTACAGCAGTTTTAAAGGTTAGGGCTCAAGCATTACCTCGGCTCCTTCTCTTCTGAAACCTGAGGTCTGGTTTGAACTTGACCTCAGCTGTTGCTGTGGCCACTGGTCAAAATAGAGCATCCAAATGTATCTTGCAGAAAAAAAGACAAGCCAGTGGATTTCCATCTCCAAAGAGCAGTGACAGGAGCAAAAGCAGACATGCTGTCCTGCAGATGGGGGATTCCTACACACTGGCTGCCCCTCCTTACTGGATGCTTTGTGTGATTCTTTGTTGGGAGGGGTATTCTTTCCTTCCACATGTGGAATTAGTGTGATTTGGTTTTGTTTCTGCAAGTAATATTCTGCCTTAGTTGTGTAATTTATCATCATTCTCTTTGGCTTGCTATCAACTGCTGGGATCTTAAGACAAGAAACAGAAGCCCTTAAAAGCAAAATTGTTTCTATCTGCTACAGTTTTGGTGGTGGGAAGCTCTTCTTTTGTATCAGTGATACACAGCTGGAGACCTGACTGGAGTTCACTGAATGCTTAGAGATTTCTCCTTAAGTATCAGTTGGCTAAAACTTCTCCATTTATTTCTGGGTAGATCTGTTAACTGAGATGACTTGGCAGCACCCAGGCCAGATTTTTGGAAGGGGCTGGAGGCATTTGCCCCTTAGCAAGCACATCCTGGTAGGGCAAACACTCCAGCATTGCTTTCCAGTGCCATTGCATGTCCTTCCCCCAGCCCAGTCTGCCTCTGTTCCGCCACTCTCACAGGAGAATGCAAAGGTGGAGTCAATAATGTGTACATGGGGAGAAAGGGCTGATAGCCCCGCAGTAGAAGATTCAAAACAAATCCCCAGCTGGCCTTGCCATGAAGGAGTAGGTAGAAAAATCACTCTGGGCTCTTTTCCAATGAACCGTCCTACTAAACAATCTGTGATTTGCTGCTTGCATGAGGACTTCAGCCTGGACTCTCTCTATTACCCTTTTCTGCTTTACTTTACTGGTATCTATGTGTTTTTCCTTTGTAACTTGTTTTCCTCAGCTCCTTCCCCTTCTTTTTCTTTGCTTGCAGCTTTGATTGTTGATTTTTACCTCCAGAGTCACAGAGGCCACCTCTGATGCCAACAGCAGTGCTCTTGCTGGGAAAACAAAACAAAACAAAAAATCCAGAAAAGCTCCAGCTGGTCCCTTAGCCTGCAGAAGAAATTGTGAGGACAGGCTGCCCGTGAACTCTGCGAGCTGAAAGTCAGTATTGCAGTGGCAGGGGCTTCTGCTGCTGATTTTGCATGTGACTTCATTCCCAGTGCATCCTAACTCTCTGCTGGATCACCCCTTCTGCAGCACGAAATGGATATTGGCCCTGCAGCACAGCTAATGGGGAAGTAAAAGTATGGGGAAAACCTGGAAGTGTTGCTTTCTTGAGACTGTGTTACTATGCTGCTGATGTCTCTTCTGTCCTGGTTGCTGTTGTACAGGTGCCATTAGAGTAGTGGGTACAGAAAAAAAAAAAAAAAAGTAGGATTTTACCTATTCCTTGTGTGTGTCTGTTATGGTTGTGGTGCCGAAATAAAACCAAGCGATGGTAGAGGTTCATTCCTGATTTGAATCAAACCACAAAAAGAGGTGTCAGCTCACTGGTAGACATCACCATGTAGTTCTGCAGTAGGCATTGGATGGGGGTTTCCACTGTGCATGTGTCCTCTGTACCTCCATGGCTACTGGCAGTATTTTTTCTATTACCAGTTCTCCTTCTTCTGGGCCCCTGCCTGGCCCTGAGGGAGTTTGGGTCTTGTCCAAAGGGTTTTTTCTGCCCCAGGAACCAACGTAACCCCTGATTTCAGGCTTTTCTCCCCAAACCCTCTGCAAATCAGAACATGGGCCTCCCGGGTGCCCATGAAATGCAGTGGAGCTGGCCCTGAGAATATCCCATTCCTATTTTTGGGGAAACAAACCCCCAGGGAAAGCCAGATACCTTTCAGCCCTTGGCAAGCAAAGAGAATACTGTTCTTTGATGTGAACTTGGCACTAACTAGTTCAGCTCTAGGGAAACCTGTGCTATTACTTTATCCTGTGATTACAGCTTCATCCCTGAGCAGCACCAGATTGACTTTGCCAATAAGATTGTGCAGGCTGTAGCCTGTTCCTTTTGCTCTTTCCAAAGAATCAGGAGATTCATCTACTGGCAAAATGCTTCTAGGCTGAGCCCCAAGGTACAGAAGCAGCTTTCATTCATCATATGGAAATTCTCATTTGATGGGATTACTTGCATTCTTGATCCCATGCGTATTTACCCGTTTGAACTGTGGCCCGAATGCATCCCAGAAATTAGGGATTATTCATGGGAAGGGAGTTTTTCCTTTGTTGTCATGCTTATGTACACCAGAAACTTGATGCTAAGAGTTATACTCATCGAAGTAAAAAGCAGAAGCACACATGGAGACTGTGGTGTCCAAGGAAAACAGAATCAAGACTGAGAGCGGAGGATTAGTTGGCAAATCACTGTCAGGCTGAGTGAGGAAACAGCAACCTGCTCACAAACACTGCACGAACAGAATTTCCCCTGGTAAATCAGTCATCCCATATTTTGTGCCCAGCAAAAAGGTTCACACAGTCCCTTTTGTTTTCCCTCAAATCCCTGCATCTGGGTCCTGCCTTCCCATCCTGCCTGCCGGGGTGGTCTGGTCTCTGTGACACACGTGTGTACACATGTATGTGTGTGTGTGTGTATGTGCATTGTGGCCCCGGGAGTCATAGGTCCCACCAGTGGGAGATCATGATCTGGTTCAGGTCCTTTGGTCTGACTTTGCACAGTTGGGTCAAAGCTGTGTAAATAGTGCTCATAATAGAGGATAGAGGCTCTTTAGCCCAGACTCTGGTTTTCAAGACCCCCCTTCCCCACCACGAACCATACCACTTACCTGTCCAGGTAGCTTTGGTTTTTTCCTCTTCTTCATAAATGCTAAGGTCAGAAGAACAGCTCTTACAGTTTTTCCATAGTCCAGAGTGGAATCAGGGCATGTATGCTCGCAAGCATTGTGAAAAAACACTGCTGAAATAATGATGACATCAACTGTCCAATAAATGCATGATACTGCACTGCATGTATTAAACTGCTGTTCACTGTTTCTGTATTTCCCAAACCTTTTCTTCATGCACATTCAACCCAACCTTTTCTCTGAGGGGATTACTTCTGTGTTTTGCTTTTAAATGACTCAATGTATCTGTAACTCGAAATCCATCATTAAGTTTGAGTAAATGCAAAAGCTGATGTTTTGTAAACAAGATACTGCAAAGCCTGGTAATGTATTTTGTCTTTCTGTTGAATGCTCTGCAACATGTACAGGAAGAGTCACCATCCAGAGCAGCTTATAATTATGCAGCAGTCACATACACATGTCTAGAAACAGGGAGCCGAGGAGGTGAGAACCCCTTTTTTAATACAACACTTACAAACTTGATCTGCATCAGAAATTCTTTCCCTGGGTCACCAACACCCAGGGCTACCAAGAAACATGTTGATGTGTCTCTTTGTTTTTCTTTTTTTTTCTTTTTTTTTTCTTTTGTTTGTTTTTCCTAGTGAAAATTTAGGCTGGTTCACTCAATTCTTAGTACATTTCTCTTCCTACAAGTTATTTCTTTCTCACCTCTTGCAGAATGAATTGCATTTTGGGGACCAAGATGCTGTGATTCTTTGCCTGCACAAAATAGGGCAGAGAATTGAGCTGAACTATCCCATGCTTTCCAAAGCATCACCACCTAAATATTAGCATTTAATCCTTGAACATCCAAATAGTACCACCATTTGCCCATGGAAGAGTTTGGCATGGTACTTTGCCTTCTTCCACATGGAAACTATGCCCTTGCCTTCTTTGCCCTTAATCATTGACCCATTTTCATTTGTGCTGGTGGTTTCCAAGGTGGGGTACAGGATGGCTCCATGGTGCTTGTATTAGCTCCAGCCCAAACTTTTGTGGGCATCAGCAGGGCATTGGTCTCAGGTCCTGAGTGGCTGCTGTGTCAAAGATGCTCAAGTTCCCAATACTCAAAGCTGACCCACCTGAAAGGACTAGGAAATTGGTCTGGGTTCCTGGCAAGGGCATGCCAAGCAGCAGGGTTGGAGAGCAAGCACCACGGGGGTGGCACAGTCCCTTATGCAAGGAACTGCTCCATGGTGGCCAAAAGCACCAAGAAGCCTTGAGCCCACCTTAAGGCTGGTGCTTAGCTAGGATGCTATGCCATCACTGAATCAATATATGGCAGCACAAAAAACCATCACTAATAATGCTTGTAAATCAGCTTGAATTCAGATTGCTGAGGCAGCACCTGGTGCAAGGCTCCACGAGGAGGTGGATTGTGTGCTGTGGTGGGTGGGAGCTCCTAGGGGGTTGCTCAGAGCGGCTCTGAGCTTTTCCATCTCTCATCTTGCATCCCCTGAGCCCAGCGTGGCATCATACATGCTACGTCTTACTAGATCAAGCTGTAGCATGATCCCCAAAGTGAAGAACATGGAAGGGTTGCAGCTCAGTCAGAGATAATGGTGCAACTCATGTTTCTGGTCAACACAACATCAGTGACATGCTGTACATTGGCCTCTAGTTGAGAAACAACATTTTGGTCCATCTGGACCTTTTTTAATATACATATTTTATTTGAGTGAGCAAACAATGAAAAAAAGCCTAGTCTGCCATGAACAGTGACTCCCCAAATGCACCCAACCGCAAAACATCCCTCGGTTGACTTCTAAAGAAAATGCAAGCATGTTTTCTACAAAGGCTTAAATCCTAATCAAGGAATGTCAGTGTGCCTAATATTGCAGGTCTTGTGATTGATACAAGTTCATAACAGCATCCATGTCCAAAAAGAAGGGAGAATGTGTATTTACTCCATGCATGTATTAAGGCATTGCAAAAGTTTTATCTGCATAATGAGTTTGCAGTACTGCAAATTGTTAATGGGGCTACATCGCAAGTGGTTCTCTGCCTTGACAATCATGTATACATATCGAGATTTCTATCATAATGACAATTTAAAGGGATGACTAATTGTTTTCCTCCAATAAATCCAATTAAATCACCCTGATGTTAAGTCTGATGTTTCTGAGTGCGTGAGTCTCTGAACCCATATGCAAGAAAGGGAGTGAATCATTTCTATGGCTGCTTCACTGCTCCGTTGTGTTTTATGCAGTGATGTTCCTTTACGACCCAAAGGGGGATAGTGAGATTTTCTTCCTACCCAATTCACTCCATATGTACATGGACAAAAAGGGTGATTTGTCCTTCAGGTGTTTCCTAAAGCTGTCATTTGAAATTATGTTGAATGTCAACATATGGAGACATGGCTGTCTCCTGGGCACTGGGAATATCTGTACAGGGCTGGGGAAAGGGAATGTAGTTGTTGGAGATTGCTGTACCTTTGGTCTGGTCCTGGTGACTTACACACCCTATGATGGGAATCATCAAAGGATACAGGATTTTCACTAATGTTTCTGACTCCCTTTGCAGCCAGCAATGGTCTCTATAGGTTTTTGTATCTGCTCTGTCATTGGTTTAATTTTCTCCCAGGTTGTGTTCCTGGTGTTTGTTATGACTTCCTTTTTATTCTTAATTTTTTCCACTGTTATTTCTGCTTTTCTGTCTTTCACTCACTGACGCACAAGAATTCCTCCCCTCTTAAAACAGGTGGCAAAACCAACGTGCCAAGCAGGGAGGTAGGTCAGTGCTTGAGGTCAAAGTCAGGTGGGTTTAGACATATGGTTCAGTAGCAGAGCTGAAACAAACAGCAATGGCAGTCACCAGCTCATGGCAATGTGAAGAGAAATGCAAATTAACTTATAAAGCTTTCATATTGTGAATGAAGAAATAACCCCCACAACCAACCTGATAACTCTCTGAAAGTTGTGGTATGCAACTATGGTCACAGAATTAGGATTTGATAGTGGGCTGTACCAGGACAGATGAAACAGCCTCCAACTTGTGCTCTGGAAAAGCACATCCATGGTGAGGTACATACTTGGAAAAGTACATCCATGTAAAAAAGTGCTGGCTGGGAGTGTGTTGGAGGTGATGTGTGATACTGAAGGACAGGCATACAATCTGCAGTGTCAGGAGGAGCAGCAGATCCTGTAGGAAGACTGTACAGTCTTCCCACATGACACAAGCCTGAACTCTGGTCATCCCTTCATACTAAGGACCACACTCCCACCCGTGTGTAAGTTAACTCTCTGGGTTTGGCTCAAATTCTGCAGACTGACAGTAGATAAAGGTCTAGCCCACGTTTCACAATTAAATTAGAATCTCAGCCAAGAAAACCTTCCTCTCATGTCTTGGTTTTAAAATCACGGGTCCCTCTGTAGGTTCAGTGGTCACTCAGTGTGCACTGAGCTTTTCCTAACTCCCAGTGAGACAGGGTGGAAGATCAACCTCAGGACCACTGAAATCATGATGCATGACATCCTGATGTTGTCATATCAGTATTTACTTGACCTTTGTACGTTTTCTTCACTGCTATGTGCTCAGCCACAAATTCTTGGCTGTTTGTAGCAAATGAGATAAAACATCAGTACAGAGAAGCCAGAGGGACAACACCAAGATGTGGCTGCAGAAAATGTTTTGCTTGCAATCTTGCCAAAATCCACAGCCATGTTTGCACTGGAGCGAAGGGGACCATCCTTATTTTGAAGGCTTTCAAAGTGTTGGTATGCACTTACTCCATACATCAGCCTTTCTTCATGCTATACCAAGCCCATTTCGCAGCTCCTTTGCTCTCCAGCACTGTCCCTTGGCAGAACCAGGGCTCCAATGGGCTGTGTGCAGCTCCTTTTGCAGGCCAAGAGGAGTTCTGCATAACAGTGATACCTGTTGAAGCAGAGGATGTGCAGGTGCCCAACCTTGAAGACCATCCAACTTTAGCAGGGATAGACCCCTGTGGTTCAGGGCCCCCATGTTCAGGTGGTGATGAGGAGCAGATATTCTACACAGGGCTTTCAACCACAGCTCTTGTGCAGTGTAGACAGTCCTACCCTCTCTGGTTATGCCTACACCGAATTTCTTCCTTCAGGCCAAACCTACCTCCCAGTTGGACTGGGCATCCACAGAATAATATTGGTCTTGTGAGGATCTTTTTCCATGAGGAGACAACATGGGCCTGTGCTGCCCAAAAGCTAGGACACTAGGATTGCTGTCACAGTGGTAAGAGGACATGCTGTTCCCAACACATTATGCTTCCTCACAGCTCTGGACATCCCTGAGAGTCCACCTACATCCCTCTGGGTACGTACCCTGCCCAACACATCTGAGTCCATGTGTTGGTGTGGCCTCTCAACCACACTGAAGAACTGTGATGATAACCACTTTTTATAGCTGTGGGGGTTGGGAAGAAGGACCATCTGGATCAGCACTGCAAGTATTCAACTGAGTATTTCCAGATTGTTTGGCATTTGGGCTTTCTGGATTACATTGGGATAAATTCCTGACTCTCAAAATTTGTTTGCTTATCCTAAATTCAAAAGTTTCTTTTCTTTTTTAATCTTTGCAGGTTTTCTTTTTATAATTGCAATATTGTGATAAAGTTACGGTCAATTAATGATTCGTTTACCATCTTCATAGATGTGTTTTGTTTAGGGAAATTAATAATAATAGAGCTGAGAAGCAATTTGTTGTTCCCATCAAACTCACGAACATTGTGCTTTCTTTGGCGCCACATAGGCTCTTGTATGTTTTTCATTTTCTTTCTTTAGGGCAGAAGCAAGAGCTGTGTTCACATCACAGCTTGCAGTCTAACAGTGACCAGAAATGCATAATAAGTCTCAAGCTAATACTTCTTGTTGTTGGAGGCCAGGCAGGCAGATAACCTCCCTACTAAAGAATCACATTTCACATCTTCAAGTTTGCATTTGCTCGAAGTAGCATCTGAAATGCAACTTTTCCTCCCAGTCTCTGATCTGCCACAGCTCAGCGTAGCACCTAAGCGGATCAGATCCCTGTTCCAGGGAGAAACTGTGCCACCAAAGTTATTAGTCATGGGGAGCCCATACTGACCTTCAGTGGGAACTGATGGATAAACTCCTGTTCTCAACAGGGACACACACTTGGAGTTGTATACAATACAATCCAATGCAATTTCATATTATCTACATTATACTGCAAGATATTATTTACGGTGTGTCTGTCAGACCAAAGCAGAGGGCAATATGACATAAATGGAAGGTTTGGAACTGGGCTACTATGACTTTTCAGTACTCAAATGATAGGATTTTATCATGTATTTCAATTACTTTTTGGTCACAATATCTAGAGAGGGAATTCAGTTATGTTCAGGCTAAGGCTGAGTTCCGAAGACAGTGTTTAACTTTACTGCCACCAAACATGAACAAGTTCATGGCTGAGCCCACTGACAATCACCTTGGAGATTCCTATTCCCTCCCTAAGTATTTGTAGTACTTATATGCTCACTTTTGAGGGATCTCAAGATAGAACTGCAGAGGTTGGTAGGGACCTCTTGGAGATCACCTGCTCAACAAGGAGAATTGCCTAGAGCAGGTGTTCCAGGACCAAGTCCAGACAGCTTTTGAATATCTCCAGTGATGGACACACCACAACCTCTCTGGTCATGGGCTTCACCAGCCCAGGACAACAGACTTCAGCATTTAGTGAGCCTTCACTAACAAGTCCAGATAATGTAAAGTTAGTTAAACATCCCAAGAAACAAAACAGGATTTCAGTGCTTTTTTTCAACCTTTTCCCTCTGTTTTGCTTCTTTTTTTTTTTCCATGAAGAAGATGAGCATCTCTGCAAATATGTGTTGATGTGGTTGGTAATCTAGATGCTTCCCTGAAGGACAACCTGCCATGATCCTGGACAAATGATCATTTGGGGTAAAAGAGTCACATTATGCAGCAGCCACCACAGGCATGAGTTTATCAATGGTTCACATTAAATCTATGGACAGAACGAATTGTTCATCAATTCCTCTGGAAGGAAAACAAAGACCTTCAGGAAAGAGCCAACAACTGTGGTTGAGAAGGGCTTGTTAGCAGGGCACCTGGGGGCTTTAATTGTTTATGCAGAGAAGCTAGTGACAGACAGATGAGATGATTTATCTCCAAATGTGGCTGGACAGAAGGATGGGGTCCTGACACCACTACCTGGAAGTCACCATGCCCAGGGCTACCTACAGCTCCTGGATGGCCTGGGAGGGCTGTTTTGCTGTGCACCCAGGCAATGGTTCTCAGCAGGCTGTGCCATGGTTGTAGTAAGATGAGCTGGGCACTTCAACTGGAAAATATTTCATTCTTTAAATTCTCCTATGGCGGTGTAATACAGTAATTCTGTTTAGCCTCAGCCTCATAACTTGTTTTGATTGTCTTTGGCCTTATGGTGGTGATTTAAACCTACTGATTTATTGGTTCAGTCTTAATTGGGTCCTGAACTGGGTCATTGCATCATTTTATCTTTAATTGTTCTAATGAAAGTCTAGCAAATTAGGCTGGTAATATGATTGCTTAGAGGGATTCTTGCCTGTTCATGCTTCTTAATGAAATCCATAAAAGTGAAAAAAGGAATGAGCTTATCCTACTGAATTGACACTTGTATTATGCAGTCTGAGCAAAACTCAGAAAATCAATCTTCAGTGCCCTTGGCTCTTCCTCCGAATTCATGTCCTCAGAAAGAGAAAGCTTAGCACCTTGGCAAACATCCCCACAGAGAGCAATGAAAGGAAGAAAGCAGTAAAATATGAAACTAAAGCCTGGTTCCAGTTCCCACTTTTCAGGTTTCCTTTAACTTTGCATGCAAGTGATTTAGAAGACCTAAAAACCTACTTATACCCCCAAAGTGAATTTCAGCCCACAGGTTAAAGTACACCCTGAGAATCCCTCCTGCTCTGGGTGCCCAGATCTCTGTGCATTTTGAGGTCTTTCATCAGGTCCCCAAAGGTTGACTCATACCCCCTTCTCTTTGCTGTCAATTTGGTGCCCAGACAAATATTTTAGGCAGAGCACTCAACAGTACCTGTGAGAAGGACCCTTTTCTCCCTACTGTGTGTTGTTCATCCACAAGAAGCAGCCTTGGCCATCTTGGCTGTCCTCCATCACCACTGGGCACTGCTTGTTACCTGCACAGTTCCTTAGCACATCTTCCCCATGGATTTCCAGCAAGGCTGATGCATCTGCTTTGCTATTTTCTACCCACTGGGCTAACGAGCTCCATGTTGCCAAAACTGCCTGTAACTTCTTCATGTCCCCCTGTTTTATGGAGGGAAATATGCTGCTTCCTCCCACTCCTTGCTCATCAGTGAAGACATTCGCATCTCACTTGACCCTGGTTCCTGCTGCAGAGAAAACATCATTACTTATCAGCAGTGAGAAGCCCCCCACCAGCCCTGCTCATACACCCCCAAGCCTATTCTATAAAGAATACAAAGAATCTGCTTCAAAGATGAAGTTGCGAAACCAAAGAAAATCTGCAGTCAATTAAAAGCAGTGAGAATTAAGAACGCAGCAGATGAGGAATACAAAGTTCAGATCAGCTTGATCCCCAGCGTGACAATGCATTTTATTTTATCTCTTTAGCAGAACAGGGATTTTTGTCTCTGCATGGGCTGTAATGATGTGGCTGGAAAGCTTCCATTATATTTTAATTAAACAGCGTGATTACATTTTCCTTTCTCCAGCCTGTTTAGCCTCAAGTCAGCGCACAGAACGAAGTACCTGTCAGGGGTGCTCTGAGTGCAGCACTAACCACACTGCATTGGCCAGGGCTGGACCTGGAACCCCGATAGCCTGTCCCCGGGCTGCCCACAGCTCCAGCTGCAGTGCCACGTGGTCTCAGCCTCCACAGTAGAAGTCAGATGTCCTGAGGTGGCTGCATCTGAACTCACAGAATAACAGAATCATAGAATGGCTTGGGTTGGAAGGGACCTCAAAGGTCATTCTAGTTCCAATCCCACTGCCATGGGTAGGGACACGTTCCACTAGACCAAGTTGCTCAAAGCCCCTTCCAGCCTGGCCTTGAACACTTCCAGGGATGGGGCATCCACAGCTTCTCTGGGCTACCTGTGCCAGTGCCTCACCAACCTCACAAGAAAGAATTTCTTCCTTATGTCCCCCCTAAACCTGCCCTCTTTCAGTCTAAAGCCATTCCCCCCTGTCCCATCACTACATGCTCTTGCAAAAAGTCTGTCTCCAGCTTTCTTGTAGCCCCTTTAGGTACTGGAAGGTGCTCTCCAGAGCCTTCTCCTCTCCAGGATGAAACAATCCCAAATCTCTCCACTTGTCTTCATAGTGCAGGTGCTCCAGCCCTCTGATCATCTTCATTGCCCTCCTCTGGACTCCCTCCAGCAGCAGCTGGTACAAAAGCCTCCAACCATGTCAGACCCACCAGATCAAAAGGAGATATGTTGTATTTGCCAAGACAACACAATGCACAGTGGTTCAGTTTCGCCTGGACAACAAAGAGAACAATTTTTGTGTCCACTGCAAAATGGCTTCATATTTGCTGCCTTTATGTGATGGATTTTGCTCTTTACTGAATGTGGTTTGGGAGCTGGGTAAACAAATGAGGAGAGGATGGGCCTGCTTTTCTTCCATCACACCAATATCTGGTAGCTGAGACAAGGTGCTGGGCTCTCACAGCAACCACATCTGTGGCAGCTGGTTCTGGGGAGGAACCTGGATGTTGTGTGGACATATCTGCAAGGCTGGGCTTGCGTGATTGCACTCACAAGGACAGCAAGAGATGTCTGAGGTCTTGGGCAGTTGTGTATTTCCTGGCAATCTGAGGGCAGTGCTGAAGCAAAGGTGCTCTGCAGCTGGGGCCCACCAAGGAACCCTGCTGAGTGAGCCCCTCCAGCTCAACACACGGGTTGGGTTGCCATCCTGCTTTGCAGGGCAGGAGGGTCCAGTTCCATGGATGCTTCCTGGGCAATGTTCTGTTTGTCACTCTCAAGGCTTTGCTGGAGGTGTGAAGGAGCACTCCCCGCATCAGCATGAACCAGGTGGATTCATTTTAAGGAGATGTGTGAAAATTGTTTCCCTTCCCAGATACCCTATCCCTGGATGACCCATATGTCTTCAAGGAGAGCAGCCCTTGCACCCAGCATTTAGCTTTCAATCAGTCCATGTCAAGCCACTCTCAATGTATTTTCTCCTCCTCCCACCCTCCTACATAGTGGTGCAGAGGCTGTGAAGGCTCCTGGCAGGTGTCAAACACCTCATTAGTGGTGCTGATCTCTTCTGCCTTGGGCTGTACCTCAGCAGGTTGGGTATTTGCTGCCTGTACTTGTCCAAAATACCTGCTGAGGTGTTCATGAAGGTGGCAGCACATAATTACATGTTATCCTCCAGATGTGGCACCTTGAGAATTTCCATATGAATATGTGTAATCACGTGGAAGCTGCCAATACTAAGCATCAGTGCTGCTTGTTCCCTTTCATATGGAATTGCTCTTGGCTAAAAAACATGATGAGCATCTGAATCAGACTTTGGCATGAAGGCTTCCCCCTGCTTGAGTCAGTGTAGGTGCCATTGGGCTTCAAAATCACACTCCTTGTTTTATACTCCTGGTTGTGTTTTGGTTGAGGCCTGGGTGGAGGGTCCCTTCCTCCTGGGTGGAGGGGCCTTCAGCTGCAGTTGGCAGCTTGGTGAGAGAGATGGGTGCTGAGGAGGGTGTTACACCATGGTTTCCAAATTTCCATCATCCATGTGTGCATAATTATGTACTAAATTGTGTATTAGGTCATATGTTAAAACCAGGCACTATCACAAAGACGGCACCATTTGCTGGCTCCAACCTGGGGATTTTTTTTTTTAAATATCTATGTTGGTTATCAATGTTGTTACAAATTATTTTACAAATACTGATTTTAATTTTGTTTTCTCATTGATCATCTTACTTTTTAAATGTTATTATTTATTTTACTTTTATTTAATATTAATCATTTATCGTTTTATTTCCTTGGGTACCCACTAAAATAAAGGACCTGCCCAGTTATCTGGGATGGCCCCTTGGCCCAAATAGCTGCCATGCCTCCATCTATAGGGTCCACATGTGGTAGCTGCCTCTGCATGTGCCTGCCCATGCCAGCTGTGCCCTCTACATAGTGAAAGCACTTGTTTGGGAAATCATCCCACCAAGGCTGTGCTGGAAGGCAGAACTACATCAGGGTTTAGCCCAGCAGCTTGGTGTGTCTCTGTAGGGTCCTGTCTCCCTGCCAAGGCAACTCTCCAATTTGGGAGGAGCTTGCCAGTGATTCAGTGCCTGTGTTGACCATCTAACATTGCCCAGTCCCTGTTGAAACCCTCAAACAGGGTCCCTATGCCTTTTCCATGGGGTTTGCAATCTGCTCCCATAACCAGCTCCTGGTCTCCAACTGATGTGAAATACTTCCTCATTTCTGATTTTAATGACCCTGCTGATGCTGCAGTGATTGTTAAGCAACTCTCCTGTTCCAGATGTGCCTTTGTGGCAGGGCTTGGTAGTTTTCAGATGTAATGGAGGACTGGAGGAACAATGGAAACAGAAGATTATGTTATTATATCCTATAATATTCATCCCTTAATGTGCTCAGCAGCTCAGCTTTTGGCCTTCTCAGTGATCAACATGGGAACTGCTGTTACAACAGAGCTTGGAGAGGTGATATCATTCTTTCCTTGTGGAGGTGAGATGCTGGAAGGGATGTATGTGATTCTGGGCCTTGGATGGATTTGGTATGCTTGTGAGGTCTGACTGATGCTCAGGATGCTCAAGATGTCTGACTAATGTTCAGGAGCTTGTCCTGACAAATCTGATCCAAGTGCTTTATTGGAGACATCTGTCATGGGGGATTTCAAGATAATTCTCCCAAACTGCTCTTACCAATCTGTCCACCTTGTTGACATCACCTTTAAGTGTCCTTCTGCCTCCCCATCCAGCAGCTCTCTCCTTGATGGTGATGGATTGTTTCATTTCACCTCAGCCATTCTCCGGCTCACAGCCCTGTTTTGTGACAGACCACTGAAGTGCAGTGTGGCTACAGCACTGAGTGCCTGCTGGTCCATGTTTGGTGCAACTGTGTGCCTGCTTGTGGGAGGCACATGGAATATTCAGAGACCACCTCAAACAAGGGGGCTGGGAGCAAGAGCAGCTGATACTGCCATGGCCTCTCATGCCAAAGGGACACAAGACAACAGGAGGTGTTCTGAGCTAGATGGGATTTCCTGGTCTTGCAGATTCCCAGGTAAGAAAACGGCCTTTCTCTCTTAGATATCAGTGGAAATGAGGACAAGATGATTAATTTTCAACCATGCAGTCTGTCTTCAAGCAGTTTCCATTTGATGGTGCTTTTTCTCTCCCTAGGGTGAGGTATGAAGTGTGTGGCTGCAGGATGGGCTTCCCAGGTGACATCAGGATGCAACTACAGATGCTGCTTTCTAGCAGAGACTTTTAGCAGGTGGCACCACCTGGACCATCATGTTGCACTGTACTGCCCAGCTGTGGTAAAAGGCTGAGGATCCACCATTGACCAGTACTGGTGTGGTCTATGACACTGGGGCAATGGATCTCATTAAGAGAGATACTCAGTTCACTGTCTGCAACTGAAGAACTCTCAGCCATTCATTATAACCTGCCTGAATTAGGGTGGATTTTGCACAGAAATAAAATGCTAGAAGTAAAAATGTCCTCATCAGACTCCAGCTCTTTGCTATGAAGATGGTGGTGGTAAAAAAAAAAAAAAAAAACAGCAAAAATATTTAGAAAAATAGAAAATGTTTTCCAGTTGCAAACAGTTGACAGTTTGAAAACTACTTTTTCCTTGCACTGAGTCAGAGACTGGCACCAATGGGGAAACTTTCAACCTGAACAGTGTCAATACAGCTACTGGAAGTTCTGTAAAGTCACAACTGCTCTGTTCTTCTGGCAAGGAGTGTTGATTCCAGACACAATTATAAGATACATTTCCTGAGACAGGAATTAACACTTCATCCTGTGTTCATAGGGAGCAAAATGAAGCCTCATTTTGTGTATGTGAAAAAGAATAGATTGTAATCCTGAAATTAGCCTGAATCACCTATATATGACAAGAAAAGAGAGATCAGATTATAAGATGTTTTCTTGTACTACGGAGAAGGTCTTTGTTGCTGCCAGCTTCCAACTAACACTCTGTCCCTATAGGTGCATATTGCAGTTTCTAACATCTCTGAAACAAATAATTTGAAGAAAGCATAACCCATAATCTGTTTTCATCCAGCGAGAGCTGCTTTTCCTGGCATCAAGAAGTGGGAAAAATAATTTAGTGACAACAGCCTGTGACATTTCCTCTTCCTTATCTCTTGAGGCCAAGCCTCCAGCAACCAGGGTATTTCAGAAATAATAGCAAAAGAAATATTAAAAAGAGGAAAACAAAACAGTTGCCCCGTTCCCATGGCAATGCATGGGAACTGTTCAAGCGAGCACCTCTTTGTGATGTGATCATGTGTTTGTCCTCAGATGGTGACCAGAGATCAGGCATCTCATCCCTCCCTGGTCTGCCTGGCATGGCAGATCAAATAAAGCCCTTTTGCCTCAGAGGCCCTCTGCTTTTCTCTGGGCAGGGGAAGTGGAACAGAAGTGTCATCTGAGACATAAGTAAGTGGTTGGGACAACCTGCTGGTCTGCACTTTTCTCCTCCCTTCTTGGCTGGTGCAGCCTTTCCCTTGTGTGCCCTGGCACAGCTCAGTGCAAGGGCCCTTCTGTTCCCTTCCCAAACCACCAGTGACCCCATGGGATCATCTCTGCCCATCAGCCTCACCCTTACCTTACTGGGTGAGAAAGAGACCTTGGGCTGTGAAACTTAAAAGAGGTGTGGTTAGCAGGTCAAGGGAGATGATTTCCCCCCTCTAGTCAGCTGTCTTGACTCCAGTTGGAGTACTGCATCCAGCTCTGCAGTTACCAGCATAAGAAAGTCATAGAATATGCTTGAGCCTGTCCAAAAGAGGCCATAGATCAGAGGACTGAAGCACGTCCCCTATGAGGACAATCTGAGAGAGCTGGGGTTGTTTAGATGAGAGGAGAGAAGGCTTCAGAGAAACCTTGTAACAGCCTTCTAGTTCTTGAAGAAAGACAACAAGAAAGATGGGGAGGGACTCAGGACATCAGGAAATGTAGTGACAGGACAAGGGAATGGGTTTAGACTGAAAGAGGGAAGATTTAGGTTGGACATAAGGAAGATTCTTTCTTGTGAGGTTACTGAGACACTGGCACAGGTTGCCCAGGGAATCTGTGGATGCCCCATCCCTGGAAGTGCTCAAGGCCAGGTTGGATGGGGCTTTGAGCAACCTGTTCTAGTGGAAGGTGTCCCTGTCCATGGCAGGAGGGTTGGAACTAGATGATCTCTAAGATCCCTTCTAACCCAAACTATTCCATGATTCTACAAATAAACTGAAATGCTTTTCAGTCAGGCTGCAGCTCCCGTCCTACTCTATGAATTCATGAGACAACCCACAAGCTCCCTCAGTGCTCTGCAGGAAGCCAATCAAATGCTTCTGATGCCATTTTTCTGCCCAAGGTCTCTGATTTTTTTTACTGAGCAACCAAAAGTTTAAAGAGCTGCTTCCAGCTGCAGGTCCAGGACTGCCAGGGAGGCTGAGGGTAGAAAGGAAAATCCTGATCGTGTGGGTTCCAGCACTGACTCAGCTGAGCAAAGCCCTGGCAGAATAAAACATTTCCTTTGGAGCCTGCGTGATGTGTGCATGGGTGGAGGGAACAGAGCAGGTGACAGGGCAGACACTTAGAAACTTCAGAGACAGAAGTGACTGAGTCCTGTAAAAATTAGGTCTTGGATTATGGCCTATCTGCTAGAGCAAACAGAACAGAGAAGAAGTGTCAACAATCCTCTGTTGACAAAGAGGATGCTGTCCAAAAAGCATGTCTGCCCTGCAAAGAGACACTGAGAAAACGCAATGGGCTTCAAACCTCTGCTTGTATGGGGAACACTGGGAGAGCCAAAGGGGAGGTGCTCCAGGTAGTGGTTTTCCTGCCCAAGTGCTCCTCATCCACTGTGCAGGGCCACAGCAAAAGATGACATCCCCATGGTTCCTGTCAGGAAGGATTCCCCAGTTTGCCTCCTGCCAGTGCCAAATCGTGGCAGCCCTAGAGAAGGACCTACATTCTGTGTGAAGACCTGCAATAGTCAAAGGAAGGTTGTCAAAAGAGCTCTTGACACCGAGGAGCAGAAGAGACCTCCCTGGCTCCAGTCAAGAGTATATTTGTCCCATCCCTACTGCTGAGATAGGTGTTTTCCTGTCTGCATAAGCAATCTAAATTTTAGCACCCATTGCAGACCCCTCTGATTCACACTCTGCCAGGAACTACACCTCTGATGTGCTGGCACCTCCCCTCCCTGCCCGACTGGTGACAGTTTTAGAAACCAGAGCAGGTGCCAATAGGCAAGGACCCCTGAATTCTCTTATGCAGACCTGCCACTGAACTGCTATATGAATTGTGATTTACATGCATCTTGGTGCCTTTGCTTGACGTTGAGAAGAAGGGCATCATGCAAAGCTTTGCTTAAAGCATTTTAAGGACTCAATGTAGTCAGTGGAAAGGTGAAGTATTTTGTTGCATTTGTTCCCAGACTGTGATATATGGGCTGCACTTTGGCAGCTGGTGGCCCTCCAAAACCATGTGGGTTTTGGTTTCCTTTTGACTGCCTTTTTTGCAGAAAACATCCCAAGAGTCTGTAAGAGCAATTAGAAATGAAGAAAAGCAGCCAGGGCCCTTTGTGTACTCTGGACACTGACAGCAGCGGGTTGAGTTCATCTCCACTCTCCATCCTGCTGCCAAGTTGCCACCCCAAGGCAATGTCTCCAGGCCAGCAGCAAGCTGAACCACAGAAGTGATCACTTACCTATTGCTCTCCACGTTGGTTCTTTACCTGGAGATACAGCTGGAGCTGTGCAGCTCCTGGACATCTGCTGATATAAAACATGTCTGACAGAGGCTCTCTCTCCCAGAGGGAGCTTTGCCAAGGGCTGCAGGTGAGCTGGGCATTTTTGGAGGTTAGAATTTTTGGAGTTAGAAAAGGTTGGCTCTGATTGCTGAGCTTTATTTGCCCCTAATGCAAGTCCAAAGATATAATGTGTCACAACCTTGGCAAAGTCAGCTGGTCTGGGGTTTCAGCACTGGCTTGATTGTCATTGCTGTTCCTGCCTGATGTGAGAGGAGAACTGGGTCCACAATCTGTACATGAAGTGGAGAGCTGGGTGCTGAAGACCAGCATGTCTCACTGCAATGCCTGCCCACTTCCTGCAACACCCAGCTGTCAATCCACTGTGCATGGATGAAGGAGCTCCTAGTGAAAGTGAACACGTGCACAGATATGAAGGACTTGTCCTGGCCTCTTGTGAGCCCTATCAGCCTGCTCCAGACCTCCTGGGATTCCAGGGGCACAGTCAGGGCCACAGTTGGTGGGAATGGGGCCAAACATACTCAAGTACAAAATGTCTCACAGCATTTCTGATTGAGGCTCTACCCCCATGATCAAGAAGAGAACAACACGGTAATAATCGCTGTCCCCTGGTGAGAGAGGGCATCAAAAAACACACAAGAAGGGTCCTTGAAGTCAGCCCAGCATTTGAAGTGCAACATGAGGGGAGGTGGTGCTTGTATGTGATGTTTCCCTACCTTCACAAGGCAGAGTGGACAGATGGTAGCAGAACAAATCCCACCCAGGGAAAGGGGTAGGGACAGGGTGCCACAGGGGGACTTGGCAGAGAAATCATTAAATCCGTGAGCTGCTGCAATGCAAATATTGGTGGAAAACCCTCAGAGAACTCCTTTGGTGGAAAGGAGGAGGGAGTTCATTTGAAGCAGAACACCTTCTCTCAACAATGGCCCTGGCCACTTTCCTCTTCCTACTGGCAGGGCTTGTCTATTCTAGTGTGTGTGATTAGGTGCTTTTGACTTCATTATGTTCACTGAGGTGGGCAGTTTCTGGGTGACTTGCTATGCTGTGTGTGAGGAGGGCAGGATGCTGATAAACCTGACTTTCAGAGGGTACAGTCAACAATCACCTGTCTGACACTCAGAAAGATTTGTGGCTGTAAGAAACCTTCCACTCAGTTCCCAACTGGTCTTACATATATCTGGGTAATTGCAAGCAGAACTGAAGCTCACACACACTTCATTTCCCAACTTTTGTGGCAAGACAAAACCTGCTCTGGACCCTGGTACCAAGGTTCAAGAGGCAGGTCAGTATGGGTGGCTGCAGACCAGCCTCATGGATCCAAATGCCTTCCCTGCTGGCCAGATGAGCTGAGTGGAATAGAAGTTACAGATCCACTTGCCTGAACTAATATGTGGTTTTCTGATAGTATTTGTGGCCTGGTTTGTGGGCACAGCACCAGCTGAGCCCACAGTTCTGTCCAGCTTGTGGTTAGAGTAGTCTTGTGCTAATAACACACAATTTTGGGTCTATATCCAAAGGTAAGCATTGAAATCACAGCTGTGCCTGGTGTTTGGACACTTGTCCAGAAAACCAGAAGGTTCTGGTGAGCTTGGAGGGAGAGGATTGGATGCTCTGGTTTTTGCTCATTACCAGTGTTGTGCAGCATCCCCCACCTCCCTGCACCTACCCTGGGCACTCATTGCCTGCCAGTCCTGTGCAGATGTTTTTTTTAAGCAAACAAACACCTCTTCTCACTTCATTGAAATGTCACTGACACAACTGAGTCCTCATCAGTGGGAGTGCCTTAATGACTTGTGTATAGCAAATGGTTCTCCCCTTTTCCAGGTCTCCCATCCAGGTATTGGTGGCCACCTCTGCAAGAAAAATTCTGGCCCTGTGAGTGCTCCAGCTCCAGTGTCTCTCGTGTAGCTACTCCTCATCTCCTTTCTGAGTTTATTAGAGCATCCAAATCCTTAAGGAATCTCCCCCAGCATATGCACAAGCCCTTGGGCACTGCAGAGGCATCCTGGAACTGAAAATGCAATTAAAATCTGCTATTATGCCAGTTCTGGCATGGTTGTCTGTGCTGCCATTTATGGTAGCTTGACTGTCCATGCTCAGGAAGGTTCATTTAGTTCACTTGCTGTGGTTTTAGCAATGCAGTACTCCGAAGACTTTCCTGAGCACATGTGCACTGCAAACCCAAAACATTTCAAAGGCTTCCTGCTGATTTCTGTTGGGGCAGAGGCCTATAAGGTTGTGAAGGGACTTCTGCCAGATTTTGTCATGACTCTAAAACAGGAGCCTGCCAAAGAAAATGTAACTTCACTGATTATATTTTAACATTGCAAAACAATTATTCACCACCAACAACTTGTTCTGAGAAATGGCCCTTTGTTTGTGGAAAACTTCAGTAAAAAGAAAAATTACTATCCATGGGCAGATAGGCAGAGGGGGAGTAGCTGTGGTGTACAAACGACATTAACCAAAGCAGCAAGAACTCACTAAAACACTCTCATCAGAAGAATCCATCAATCACCTCAGGAATGATGTGATACCACCAAACTCGTCTAATGGAAAACCCACCAAGTCACAGAATCGTTGAATAATTGAGGTTGGAAAAGACCTTTAAGATTATTGAGTCCAATCATTGACTTAAAACTCCCTGGTCCACCATTAAACCATGTCCCCACATGACTCATTGAGGCTGGAAAAGGCCTCTAAAATCATTGAGTCCAACAGTTAATCCAGCACTGCTGGATTTAGTGTTCACCACTAAACTATGTCCCCAAGTGCCATATCTACATATGGTTAAATACCTGCAGGGATGGTGACTCCACCACTTCCCTGGGCAGCCTGTTCCAGGGCTTGGCAACCCTTCCTTATAAGGAAGAAATTCTTCCTTATATCCAAGCTAAACCTCCCCAGGCACAACTTGTAGCTGTTTCCCCTTGTCCTGTCACTTGTTACCTGCAAGAAGAGTCTCTCTACACCCCAGCTTCAGGGAGCTCTAGAGTGATAAGGTGTTCCCTGAGCCTCCTTTTCTCCAGGCTGAACCCCTCCAGCTCCCACAGCTGCTCCTCATCAGACTTGTGCTCCAGACCCTTCCCCAGCTCTGAACATGTTCCAGCACCTCAATGTGTGTCTTGTAGTGAGGGGCACAAAAATGAACACAGGATTCAAGGTGTGGCCTCACCAGTGCTGAGCTCAGGGTGACAATCTCTTCCTTGGTCCTGCTGGCCACACTATTGCTGGTACAAGCCAATTGGCCTTCTTGGCCACATGGGCACACACTGACTCATGTTCAGCCTGCTGTAACCAGCACCCACAGGTTTTTTCCCATGGGGCAGCTTTCCAGCCACTCTTCCCCCAGCCTGCAGCTCTGCATGGTGTTGTGGTGACTGAAGTGCGGGATTTCACCTTATTGAATCTCAGACAATTGGCCTCAGCCCATTGATCCAGCCTGTCCAGATCCCACTGTGGGGACACCCTCAAGCAGATCAACACTCTCACTCAACTTGGTGTCATCTGCACCAAATTATGATGCACGAAATGATAATTCCTCACAAAGACAGCATTGCTCCTGCCCAGCTAAATCCATGTTGTGCCTGCCAACACAACCAGAGCCAACAAGCCCTCCCAGCAGTGCCACATATGCTGGGACGTGCTGTCCTGCTCACTGTGTTTGTTTTAGGGGATTAGGAACATGCCTGAACCCAAGTGCATGTTGGAAACGCTGTTTCACACGCAAAGCAGTCTGGTTTGGAGGGAAATTGCTACATTTCTGTGATTAAATGAAAATAATTGGGGTTAAATGGGGAGGAAAATGAAATTTCCTTGCAATTACTTGGATCTGTTATAAGAAAAAATTGCATATGTTGTCATTATCTGCTTGTCACAGTTTTCCCTTTATGTTTTTCTCCTACTTTTAGGAATTAATTTGGGCTCCTTTGCCTCATTAATGGGAGATTACCTAGCTTGGCAAGAAGTTTTGTGTATTAGAAATGGGCTTTACTGATACAGCTCTAAAATACTGATGTGCTCTTCTGTTCCAAAACCCCCTTCTGCTAAAACCCAAACAGAATAACATGGCTATTTCCCTAAATTTTTGTTCAAACATATGGAAGAAATTTTACTTCTTAATGGTTTGGTGTTAAGGAACAAAGAATGCTGCTAACATTGTCTGTTCTCCATAAATCCCCCTTTACAATGTGGTTCCTCCCCAGCTACCCAGGTAGGGTTGTTAACTCAGGATGGTGCTTGTGATTTATGAGAATAGTTTATTTGATGCACTTTGTTCTATAAACAACCACTTAAAAAAAGACAACACAAACACCAGAAAATTCAGTTGTAAAGTCTGAAAACAGAAGGTGTTTTTGGTTGCAGAGCAGCATCTGAACTATCCGCATACACTCTGGTGAGACATACAAACCCTGCAAAAGTTCTCACTGAAATAGTAGGAGAGAGGTGTGGTGATGCTGGGAATAGGACAGTCCCAAAGAGGACAATTTCCCCTCTCCTGTTTCTTTCTGTTATCCTCTCCTCCCCTCCCCTCCCCTCCTCTCCCCTCCCCTCTTCTCTTTCCCTGTCACTGTTACCATGTCCTGTTGCAATTAATTTTGCTTTCAGCTTTTTTCATCCTCTGGATCCATCAGAAAAAATGGATTTGTCCACAAAAGCATCCCTAAATTCCTCCACGGTGAACACAGATGCAAAAATCCCATCCTTGTCTTCAATTCTGGCTTTGTCTGCTCTGGCAGAATAATAGGGATAATAATAATAATAATAGGGCCGTAGCACTGGCCCTGCAGATGTTCTGGCAGCCTTCAAGCTCCTGATATGTTTTGCAAAAACATATGTTATTAATTTGTAAAGCATCTTTGAACTTCTCATGGGGGGCTGAAACTTTTGGTGTTGTTTCTAACCAAGTGGTGGAGGGGGCAGTTGTCTCTATTTTTTAACAGGAAGTTTTTAGGTTTCTACACCACCCCTTGCCAACCCACCCATCTATGCCAACCTCCTCTGCATTTCTGCACCTCAATCCCTCCTCTATAACTCTTCAAGAGGAACATAATCATTCCTTTTGCATTAACTTTGCAAATTGTATGAAATTTTCACCCTTTTTACAGGTTTCCAGATTAGCTAATCCCTGAAGTTGCTATAGAGTGGGTTTAAAAATTACAATATGCGTCAGGTCATGTGTGATGTGTACCAGCCTGGACAGACATAACCCAAATTCCTCATCCCCACTTGTGTTTCCTGCATGTGCAGCCTCCCTGGTCACTCTCTGGATACTGTCACCAGCAGGGACAGGCAATCAATGGTGACACTTTAATAGCATTTTTATTTGGGCTTGACATCCCCTGTTACTTGTCCAGCAGGTTAACTTATGATCTGATCTGACTGTTACTCCTTATCTCTGGAAATGAGCCAAACACAAGCAGGAATGAAAGGAAAAAAACTCACCAGGAAACAATATTTTCGTGTTTTGTACCCAGTAATGACATTTCAGATTACATTTGGACTTTGTATTTGGGAGGGGCTGGTTTCGGTTTCTTTGCAAAGTAACAAAATTCTCACAAAACCGACAAGGAAAACAAAATGTTTTACTTTTTTTTTTAAGCTAGGCAAAGGGGGAAATAGGAAGAAAATTCCAATCTTTTCATCAAGTGACAAAAATACCAGCCAAAAGGAAAAGATACTCTACACTGTGTTTGGAAAATCTGTAAGCATAGCAAAGGTGTAACTATATCAATTATACTTTCTCAGCTTTATACAAACATTTATAAAACATGAATGAATACCAGAGGGAATATTTTTCTTAACAAAAAATTAAAGCACAAGCTTTTAATACCCATCCCAGGAATACTAGTTCATTTATTTAAACAGCAGTTTAGAAACCAGAAACAAACCAATAAAAAAGTAGTTACTTTCCTATGAGTTTAAATTTTGGGATTAAAACTCCTGATGGCTTCTAGGGAAGCCTTAGCTCTGTAGCAATTCTCAGGAAACAGCATTGCTGACTACAGCATAAAACAACTCAAATAGTGCTGATGTGGTAGGAGAAGCCTTTGAAATCAGTGGAGCTTGTGGAGGAGTCAGAATCTTAAGAAATGCCAATATTATTTCAAGGTGGGGCAGGGGGGGGAAGTTGTATTTCCAAAAGGAGCCAAACTGGAGGGTAATGAGAGTCAGTTTCTGAGTTCATCTTGGACTAAAGCTCACGTTTGAAAGCTGATATGGGCTTTTCCAAGCACAGGGATAGTTTAAGTGTGGTCCAGCAGGGCTGTAGCCTGGATATACTCTAATTTTGAGTGCCAAGACAGAGCATGGAGACCATGCAGTGATCTGGTAAACTGTGAAGCACTGGGAGCAGAGCAGTGGTTTCCACACTGCTATTCCTGAAGGTCTCACCTCTGTGTTAAAGATCATCTGGACCAGGACCAGTTCACTTTGTACAAACTGGGTTCAGCCCTGGCAGACTGTGAGTGTTGCCCAGGGCTGGGCAAGGACCATCTGCCCCTGTCAAAAAGCATGCACCATATCTGCACTTGGATCTCATGCCTAGAGTAAGAAAAACTATGTCGAGAAAGGGAATAAAACAGAAAAGTTCTTCTACCTTTCTCTCCCTATGGTGCCCTGTCACGAAGGAAAGTTGAGTGAGTACCAAGACCCAAGACATGGTTCATTAACACATGTTCATAACACATTATCACCCAGAGATACTGGTGCCTTAACCTATACTGCTTGAGCAGAAGTCAGTGTGTAAATGTCTAATAAAGGATAAGATGGACTCTTTTTTTTTACAAGATAACCAAAGAACAGGTTGTACTTCATATTTTAAGAAATTAGACTATATCAAATGTGTAATAAAAATATTTTCTATAGGATTTTAAAATATATACATATATAAACTACCTAAATTTTTAATGCCCTGTTGATATTGATGTGGTCTCTACAGTCTCTAAGTGTAACTAAGTGAGGCTGCCCAGCAACCTCCATTATACCTCAGACAGTAATTACAAAACTTGAAGCCTTATCCACACTGTAAATTAAACTTGCTTGAAAGTGGGATCTGAAATTGTCTGCTGGGCCTGATCCAACACCCAGCTAAGACAGGCTAAGTCCACTCCTGACTGCAGGAGCTGTATTAGGACCCAGACACAGTCCCAAAATTATTTGGTTTCCAACCTGGATGGTTGACCAATGATAAAGGCACCTGAGGGAGTTACCAAGAGCCTTGAGGCACTTCTTGGTAAAATGAAAATTATTAGATATTTTCTTTAGAATATTGAGAGTGATATAGAAACAGTCTTAAGACAATTTGGGTACATTTATACTTCATGTTGAAGAGCGGCTCAAACTGACTGTGTCTTGGATATTGCCTTTGCCCAGACAGTGGATGTAGATTTAAGTCAAGCTTAAGCAAGGTTGAGAGCCTGGGGGTGATGATGGAGCAAAGAGCATTCATGCCTCCATCCTTCCCACAGCATCCATGTGTATATCCCCAGGCCTGCCTTGCTCAGCCCATGTGAAGGAGGTAAGTTGGCAAGAAGAGCTCCTGTGTCAAGTGCCTGCAACGGCCCATGGGGCTGGGCTGGCACTTCCCTCAAAGACAACCTAAAACTGGTGGTGGAGGTGGAGGTTGGTGAGGAAGGAGAAGCACAGATGACTGTCTGGCCCTGTGTCCACTGAGGACAGTGAGGACTCAGCTTTAGGCTGTGCCAAATCCGGTTGGCATTCCTGTTTAACCCTGTGTCTAAAGCAAGTTCAGATTCATTCTTCATGCAAGGTTTGAAGCACAGCATAGACAAGGTGTGAGGGCCAGATCCTGATCTAATGCAGGCAAAATTCACCACTATCCTTGACCTGAGGACTTACCCTCGCATTATACTTTCAGATAGGTAGCATGGGAGTTCTCCTGCTTCAAAGAGTTAATATAGGGGATTTGGCCACCTACAGAGGAAAGTTTCTCACTGAGCTTTCGGTTCATCAGTTCCATGTGCCTGGTGTTTTTCCTGGCTTGCCGGAGGGACCTCTTCACTTTCTTCACTCGGTCTCGCAGCTGCTTGTTGCGCTTCTCCAGTGTCGCCACTTTCTGCTGCAGCTTCTTCACTCTGTCCTCCTCCTCAAACAGGGCTTTCTGCACCGAGGAGCACATGAGCTGAGGGGACAGCAGAAAGGAGACAGCAACAGGTGAGCCCTACACAAAAACTTATCAAAGCAAGGTTTAATTCAGGTGTTCCTTGAAACACCTCACAACTTTTCCAAAGGAAGAATGTTTTTTGTTTGGTTGTTTTGGAACTCTTATCGTTCTTTATTCCTTTTTTTTTAGTAAAATCCTCTCATTTCTGTGTTGAGATAAGACTTAAAATTGCAGATCTTAATTATACTAGTGATTCACAATTACTTTTATGAACTGTTTTGACAGACCTGTCCAGCCCACTGAGGCTACAATGAATTTATGGAGGAAGGCTGCCCTATTTCTGGCACGAAACTGGAGTTCAGGCCAAGAGGTGCCACTTTTGGAAAGCTCTAGATTTGATTCAGCTTAACAGCCCTTCAGAAACCCCAGATTCTGGTGAGAGCCGGCCCTTTCTCTTTATGTCAACATGTGAAATAAAAACAGCACCTGCAAAACAAAGAACTGGTTATTTTGCCTTTTCGAGAACAGAGGTGTCTTAAATATCTCATTATATGGGCTTCTTTAAGACAAAATCCTAAATGGTAAAATCTCATAGGTGCATTCAAGACCCCATAACTTCAAAAGAAGGGATTATTTAGGGGGGGGTCATTGGCTGAAAACTGCCCTCTCCCACTCTACCCTATACCAACTTACTGCAATATTGCCCCCCAGAAGGGACATTAGGTTCTTAATGTTCACTCATGCTGGTGGCTTTTAGATAGGAAATGAAAAAGAGACATGGCTTCAAAGGTGCTGTCCCCAACACATCACTAGAAGAGTAGCTCACAGGATATTTTCAAATCCAGTGGGTGGGATGATGGTCCAAATGCAAAACATCAGTTGGACAATTGTTCATCTTCTGCTATCTCATCCTAGGATGACCCAAAAGGTTTATCTCATCTCATAAACATGTGATTGCCATGTTTATGGTCGCTTGTTTCTCACTCATTTCATTTTTGTAGGGGTAGCAACACAAGTGAGAAACAGCAGCTACAAAGGTTGCTGAGCAGTTTCAATGCAAGGGAGTTAAGTTCCTTACACACAATGTAATTCCAATGGGATTCAGCTGCCTGCTCTTAAGCAGCTAAAAGTGAGACTCAGGCCTGGGCTCCTCTCTCTCTGTTTCCCCTGTATTATCTGCAGAGATAACCTTCAAGAGGTTGACCTCCACCTCCTAGGGCAGGGGGAGGAATCACCGTGGGAACACAACCCTCTTGTTTTACTGACCACAAAGGCACCAAGTTCTGTTTTTTCTACCTGGAACACATTTTACAAGCAGAAAAAGAGGAGACACCTGGAGCTCAAGGACAGTCCCACCAAAAAGTTCCTGATCTAGGGGAGCCACAATGAAGTTTATTTCTGCCCAGGGTTGTGTGCCTCCTTCCTTTCTTTTTTCTGCAGAAAGCATCTTGAGATATTTTATTCTGCGTGTGGGACTTCCATGTGGTGGCTGTACTTGTGCACTGTAAGGAAAGGCAGTGTCTTCTGATGGATTCATCTTCTAAATACATCTAGAAATTTTTTAATGTGTATCAAGCACTCCTGGAGTCTGGATGGACTTTCTCTGGCAGAACATTTGGAACAGACGGGGAATCTAAATAAACAAGTAAATCCTCACTGTGATGATGAAGGATTACATGTTTCTTTCCATCTTTGTAGTATTTTCAACAACCGAAAGTTGGGGAGGGAGCCCGCTTTGATGAATAACATTTCATTTGCTTTGGAAACCCCCAGCAGTGGGAAACCATGGCCAGTCAACACAAACACAGCAACTGCTTCCAGTCCCTTGGAACCTCTTGTTTCTTGTGCAGAAGCACTGTGGGGCTTTGCCATAAGCCAAATGCTTGCCCCTAGTGTTCTCTCACGAGGGTTCTTTTATATGTGCATACTAGGGAGATGGGGAGCTCACAGATAGAGGGCCAGAAACTGCACTGAAGAGGAGGGAATTTGGTTTTGATCACAGCTCGCTCCAAGTGCTGTTTGAAAACAGCCAGCACGTCTTGGCTTTTGTGTTTGGCAAATCCTTGCAAAACCTCAAGCAGAGCTATTCTTGAATTTAAATGCCTGTAAAGGAGGACATCGAGTTAGGGAAATATGTTTGTTGGGAAGACACGAGGTGGAAACTCTACTTCATGAGGGATTTCCTGCATTTTCCATAGATGCAGTGATAGGCATAGCCTATGCCAGAGTCCAATGCAGAGGAACAAACACTGAAGTGGAGCTGAAGTGGAAGATTGTGTGAACCCAACTGTGCCTCATCTGTCTGGGCTGGCTGGTGGGGGAATGGTAATATCTGATGGCAGACATCAGGGATGGCATTAGCCTCATCCCAGAGTCTCTCCCAAAACTTTTGAGGTTGGTCTTCTGCCAGCAGAGGTAGACTAGCCCTACAGAGCTACTCAGAAACTTCCCAAACACCATCAATAATGTAGCCAGCTCATTTGCTTATGCTATTCCTCTTCAAGGTCCTCCCTCTCCAGTCTGAAACACACAATTTGGCGCTTAAACTATCTGGAGATATCCAGAGAGATCACAGGAACACCACAGTTATAAAAAACATGCAGGGCTTTGTTTGCCAACAGGTCAGGGGACAGGAAGAGCCCAGCTTGACAACTGGATGCCTGCCTGCAATTGCAAGACTACCAGCTGGAAAATAAACTCTTTGTTCCTTCTGCATGGGGAGAAATAACAAGGTAGAGTCCTCTCATTCTCACTGGCTGATTACAAACAGCATCTTTCACAGGGCTCTGCATTGGGGATGATGCTTAAATGTGAATGGTGTCCTACCCTCACTGTTACTGCTGGGACTGCGCTTGACATGGGTGCAATCCAGTTATTTTTAAAGTGGTGCTGAGAACTGCGTAACCAAACAGCTGTGAGCTCAGCACAGCCTGTGTCACTAACTTGGCAGCTGAACAAGCAGGTGAGAAGTCAACCAGACCATACTGCTGCTTGAATACTTCTTGTTTACAGATGGATGTGAAATCCCTGCATCTTGCAGTTATTCCTATGGAGTGTATCTACAGGCAACAGTTTCACATCCTATTTTGTCTGGTCTCATACGCACACAAATGTGCACAGTTGACACTGATGACCATCAAGATCAGACCCTTGCCCAAAAGTACTACTAAAAACTATAGAAAACTTGATTTTGTTTCCAGTAGTGACCTGTGCTCCCCTTCCCCATCACAGCTCGTCATGTCAGGTACATTAGAGAAGATGGGGTGGGGTTTTTTTATGCAGCATTTAAGGGACAAGGAAATCTCCATCCAGCGAAGTAAGTCACAGAGGATCCAGTTCCATTTGGTGTTACTGGAGGAAAAGATGGGAAAGGATAGATATCTGACAATTCCTATTCCCACAAGGTATCAACAGCTCAGAAGTGCCCTACTTAGCATGGTGTACATACCCACAGACCTGGGAAAAGGAGAGGAGGATGAGGAAATGGCTGCTCAGACATACTTATGGGTTATTTTCCAAATTCCCTAAAAAATTTACATTCTGTAGTGACCCACAGTTCAGAAGAGCTGCTTGTTCTGGAGACATATCTGCATGTCTGCTTGTTCCCCAGTTTTGTTACCAAGGCATGCTCAGCAGTGGTTAAACTCAAGTCCATAGCAGTACTAGGAGATGTAACAAAAAAGGGTGCACAAGAATCAAACAGATCCTTAGGATTTATCCCAGACAGCCTACAGCTGTGAAACTGCATATTAAATACATCTGAGTGTTTGTCTGAGAGACCATATCACAAATATACCCAGTTTTAAGTTTCACTGCATCTAGGAGATTTACAAAATTCATTTGTCAAAGAAATCCTCACTGTAATAAATAGAACAGAGTCATAGAATCACTAAGGTTGGAAAAGACCTTCAAGATCATCGAGTCTCACCATTAACCTAACAACCTGATTTTTAGAGCATCACAGTATAGGCATGCAGGCTTTTTTCCAAGTCTGTACTGATAGTTATATAGATATATTTGTCTGCTTGACAGACACACATCTGCTTTCTACAATCTTGATTTGAATGGGACAGTGGAAAGTGCCCCATGGATAAAGGTGTGATGGCAGTGTTCATCTACCATAAATTGTCCATAAATGTCTGAAGTTACGGTTATAGAGCTCAACTCACTCAAAACCCAGCAGTGACACCCAAGTCTTGCCCTTCACCTACCAAAGGGAGAGATGTTGAGCCCTAGCTGGCTTCTTGTGTCTGTTCCTTATGGGCAACAATGCTAAAAAACACTGGAGCCCCACTACCTAAAAGTCCTTCATTTCAGGTCTTCTAAAAATACCTTTTACACCAGACAGCATTTTTGGACATTTAGATATAGGATGTCATCAGATGAGATGACTGGGGGATGTTTTTAAACGTGTTAGAGTAAGACCTGATATCTGCATGGACATGCTGTAGTTTTAGAACTGGGCCTGGGTCACTATTTTCTTGCCCTCAAATCTTTCTCATTACCCACACTGCTAATGGAGCAGTGTCCAGGATATTCCCTTAGCATCCCAGACACAGCATCACCCCAGCACAACCTATTGGGAGCATCTGGCAAAAGGAATAACACTTAGAAGACACCCCAAGCCCTGCAGGCTGGGAAGCACTGATACACAGGTGAGTTCACCCCATCCCAGCGAGTTCATCACACCACTCTCCTTTTGTCATTCACTGCTACCAATCTACTCCACAGAAAAGGTAAAAACTATCTGCATTTGCTGCATGTTGACTTGCTGCTCTGTGCTTTGCCACTGTTCAACTCATAGAAAACATCTTAAACCTAAACCTTATGCAGCACCAAGTGTGTACCTCCAGCCTTATTTGTGTCAGCACAGCAATATTTCATGAACTCTCTCTCAGGGTGCTCAGGACCCAAACCTTTGTCTTTAACTCCACCAGGATTTATTTTGCCAACTCCTCTTGTGCTCTTAGCAAGGGGGACAGGCTCAGTGCCCTGGAGAAGCTGCTAAGGACCCAACACAGCTCATGCAGGTGATCTTCACCTCTCCTGACCAGGGAGGTCCCCTTTGAGCCCTGCCTTGCCATGGTCACGTTTCAGACTCCAAGCATCCCTTTCTGCTTTTGTTCAGCCCCTTTGGGCAGGCTACGTGGGAACAAGCCTGTTGCATGGAAAGAAGGACAGGAAGTCAAAGAATAGCAGGAGGGGTCTGGCAGCAGGGAGTATTGGGTTTGGGATAGAGCGACTTAACCTCCAGTTACTGGGATTTTTCAGCCAAGACTAACACTCGTGCTGAAGTGTGGAAAAGTCCCTGTCAGCACTGTTAAAGCATCATGTTGGGTGAAGTGGTGGGGGCATGGCAGTGCTGAGTTAAACCACCTCTGCTTGCTGCAAGAACTGCACCTTTCAGAGGTACTGAACTGGCGTGCCATGGGCATATCCAGCACCACTGGCATTAAAGGACCTGAGCTGGGATTTCACCCCAGGGCCTCATATGAATCAACAAGATACACAGGACCTGGATGGAGAAATAAATGATTGTGGCTGTTCTTATCTTATTGAATGCTGGGTCAGCATTTGCCATGGGAAGTGTAATGTTTGTAGCACAACTCTCCAGCTCATTTGAAATATTAGAAATGGGGATTATTTGGGGGTATGAAGCACTGTCTGCAGGAAACCTTTGACAGGTTACGCCTACCCTGAGGTGTTTCACCCCTGTGAGTGGTATTTTCTTCCTCATATCACTCCCCACTAAAAGCAGATTGTCACTTTAAACTCCTAAATGCAGCTAGTCAAGGGAAGTCACCTTTCAGAGAGGAATGGGCAGCTTGCTTTGGGTGGACGACTTTTAGGTACCACTGCCTAGATAACTATCTCAAACTGAGATGAATCCAACTGTGAGACCCATGAAATAGCAGCTGGCATCACTGACTTCCTGGGACATCCAGCAAGGGTATGATACACATAGTTTTCTTGGAGTTTGGAGAAACTTCCCTTGGAAACAGACCCAAATCCATGTCTATGGGCACTTGGAGGTCTTTAAAAAGAGCTTTGTTTTTCTGATCTTCATCAAACCACTGCTTGATGTGAAAGTATCTGAGCGGCTGGCAGCTCTCATCTGCAGTGGGTGTTGCAGACATCCATCTCAAAATCCTACCCTTTGCCTTCAAACTCACAGCCCTTGCACTCTGGATTCCAGGGTAGGGGTGGTTTTACAGGATGCAGGGCAATTAGGAGGCACTTGAGGGCTAGTGAAAAGGCTCTCAGTCCTGGAGGTGCCTGAAAAGAGGTCCCAAAACCACACCTAGTGCATGTTTTCCTACCTGGCACTTTGAGCCCTCAAGCTTGAGATGCTTCTGAGTGAGAGGATACAAAGATATGAGGTGACAGTCACATCCAGTCCCCTCTGCCAAGATTGGGGATGGAGTTGGAAACGTCTCCAGAGTCACTGCCAGTACCAAGGAAGGGATCAATACCTTATTCCTTATACTTGTGAAGGAGAAAAAGGCAATGGCTTGACGAGAATAGAAACTGCACTAACCAAGAAGACAGGAAAGGGGGGAAAAAAAGGTGTAGGGTATGAGCCAGACTGCCTACCACAGGCACCTCACTCGTGCCAAATGAGCAGATAAGTCAGTCCTGACAGTAAATCCCTGAACTCCCTGCCCAGGCAGTGGGAGACAGAAGGTCTCCAGGAAGAAAAAAATAAATCAAGAGGGTATGACCTCACCCTGGGTCATCTCCAAGTCCCTTTCCTCTCCCGGCTGACCACGCAGGCAGCGAGGGAGGCACACCAAGAGCCAGCCAGCTGCTTTTCCCCGGCACTCTGAGGCGGAGGGACTCCGCTCCTGCCTTCTTTCCTTTGAAAACGTTCCTCCCAGCGGTTCGCCCTGGATGCCGCAGGAATGTGGTGTTGGATCTGGGAGGGGAGCGGCACTGAGGTCTCGAGGCTAAGTGGTTTAGCAGGAGCTGCCGATCTCCTCCTCCTCCTCCTCTTCCTCACCGGGCTGCAGCCGCCAAGTGCTGGACTCGGTCTTCAGCCCCACCAGCCCCATACTTGTGCCTTCTGCTTCAGCATCGCTCCCGGCTCCTGGCTGGGCCATGTGTACCCTCTGAGATGGGTCAGGGCTGGGGGAAGCAGGTCTTTGAGAGCTCCCAGGGCCTTAGCCCCAGGGACGAGCGATGCAACCCTGCCAGCCTCTTTGCTGAGACCCACACGACTCTCCTGTGCCTTTCTCCACCAAAAATACTAAGGGTGGCCAGTGAAATAAGGAACCGTGGGGTGGCACATGCCTCCAGAGCAGAGACAGCAGCCAGGACACTACTCTTGTCTCTCCAACGCCTCTTACAGGGGATGCACAGAGCTCATTGCAAGGACAGCGAGCTCACAGACTTTGCAGCACTGCTGTTTGCAAGATAGAAACTGCAAATACAATCCAAGGCAATGCAACGTCTGCCCTTGTTCCTTCTAAGTCCCATTCCTGGGTGGTGGATATTCCTGATACACCTCTGTCCCCTTCCTGGAGGAAGGTAAATGACCCTGAATGTTACAGTGCACTACCCAGCTCAACTATCCTGAGCTTAAAGGAAAATGCTATGAGGAAGGAAGAACAAAACCTTTTTTCTGTGGTTTTAAGCAAACGTGGATTTAAGTCTACCTTACAAGTCAGGCTGTATCAGAGATTTCTGCATTTTGCTCTGCCTGAATGCTGAAAGCATCTGAGTTACTGCTTTTCTATTTTTTATTTTTTTTTTATTTCAGTCTCAGAGGTAAAGCTGCAATTTCAGCTGGACTTCAAAAAGTCTCTGCAAGAGGCTTTTCCCCCCCTATAGTACAGAAATTTTCCATTTCCACAGCTACCAAACTTACCAAAACTTGCTATCCACTTTAATTTCCTACTCAGCTTTTTCCCACCTAGTATTATTATTATCAGAATAAAACTAATTAGGCCTGATATGTCTAAAACTACTTTGCTGATATACCTTACCTCAAGTGTATTGTTCTCTGGCTGAAAGTTGCTGTGTCTCCATCTAAACTTGTTTTACTTGGCTTGTATTTCAATAGGATTAGGTCACCATTCCCTCCTACATACACAGAGAATTAATTAAATACCAAGGAAGGGATAAAACCAGCAAGACCCAAAACCATGGTGTATTGTGTCCTTCCGTCTCACTGGTGGGAACGCAGGGAAATGAGAAATTGCTGGTCAGAGAAGCATGGCACTTTGCTCCTATTTATTGAAATGTCCGTGCTGGTTTTTAAATGAACTGTCCTTTACTTTGTGTTACAACAGCTCCTAGAAACACCTCTTAATTTAGTGGTCCTGTTAGATGGAGAGGACACACCCTATAGCACAGTAGCAGTGAGGGAAGTACAGTATGTTCAAATACACCATCCCTACATGCAGCTGAAGCTGAGAACCAGCATCAGCTGGTGAGGAAGAATATTTACTGATATTCACATGCATGAGAACAATATGAGTTTAAGCTAGGGTTGTACCTGGCCTGGGGAGTTTACATTAGGTGTGGTTTATTTAAGTCCAATGTATTACAACTCGTAGGACTTCCCTGGGGGTCCTGACCTGATGTCTCGGTGTGGCAGGTGCTGCATGGATGTCTGAAAACTGAGCTTTGGCTCAGCTAGGGTTACCAAAGAACAGGTGGGAGATGTAGACTGTAGGAGCACAGGGGGCACAAGGAAACAGTGAAACAAGGCTGATCGAGGGCTTAATGAACTGAGAACCCCCTGTGGGTAAGGCAGTGTCAGATCTCCATGTACCCCCTCAGCAGGTTCAGAGAGGAAATGCTCAGACAGACTGGAATCAGTAAATACATAATAAAATAAATTTTATATATAATATGAAGAAAACCTTTGCTTCTCTGTCATCTAAAGTCAAAGTGGGGAAAGAGAGAAGCAGAGCAAATCTCAGCAGGCAGTGGATGGGTATTGGCAAACAGCCACAGTGTGACTGCAATGCATTAAATGCTGCCTCTCAAGAAAGCAAAGAAAAAGACATTTACTGTAAGTGGAGTCTCTGTCTCCTCCCCAGGAACTATATCATACCCAGGGGCAGTCATATGCATAGGAGGAGAGCCCGTGCTGAGAAAGGCAAATGTTTAAAGTTAACGCACAATCTATAAAAGTCATGTTCCCCTATAAATCCCTCTGCTCTGGACATCTTGGCTTCGTACTGCACATAAGTTGCTGCAGCTCAGCTGCCTTTACAAACAGATAGGATTTCCTTGGCTGCAGGTTCAGCTGGAAGCCCTGACTGTGTCCTGCTGCTGTGCACAGCTTCTGGATTTCGAAGAGCAATTGCAGGTGCCCCAGGGCAACGTGGGGAGTGGAGATGTGGAGATGTTTGTATCTCTTCTAAGCATCCATAAGAACTGCTGGGGACATTTCACTTCGAGTCCAGAAAAGCAGGAGTGAAAAGGGCATACTCAGACTTATATTTGTCTGTGCTTGGTGGGTCCCTTGGGCTAGTCTTTGCACAAGCCTGCTTTATGTATGTAACCTAGATCCTGGGTAGGAAATGTTGGCTTTCTGGGCTCTTCTACAATTGATGGAGACATGGAAATTCCTCTGGAGGATGAGTCAGAGAAACTAATTTAGAGCAGGGAAGCAGGCACTAAAACTGAGTTGAATAGTATGGAAGCAACTCTGACACGGTGCTTACGCACACAGCAGAGGTGCCCTGCCATGGCAGGAGCAGGACAAGAGGCTCTAATGAAGCCTTTCTCTGCAAGCAGTGAAGGATCTGTGAAACCTTGATGGAAATGATGGCAGCAGCATTGAAATCAGGCTGAGCGAAATGCAGGGGCTTGACAAAGGCATCCACTCCTGAGCTGCTCTGCAAAGGCCAGAGCAAAGAGACCTCAGCAAGAAGCTGTTTGCTGCGCCCCAAACAAGCAGCCCTGGGAGAGCTGACTGAGCCAGAGGTGATGAACAGGCACAGGCACAGCTGAGGAGCAGGTCCAGCCCTCATCCAAGCACGGAAGTGCCACAGGTTGCCACAGCGGTGAAGTGGAAAGGCCTTGGTGAGGTTGAAGAAGCAAAGACAAAGGGAAGGAAAAACAAACATCTGTGATCTGCAGGCGCTCTCTGACTAATGTCAGCATGCGGAGAAAGGAACCGAGGGGGAAAAATGCCTGAGAGACTAATCAGCAGCTCTGAATAACAGACTCCAAGCACTAACATCTGGGAGCTCACTGCTACTCACCAATATTCCTGTCCCACCAGGCAGCTCAGAGCAGCCTGTCCACAGCTCTGGCTGCTGCGTGGGCTGTAAATCCTGAAAGGGCCCCAGACCACCCTGCATGCAATAAATGGGCAACAGGCTACTCTGAGCATGGCAGGATTTGGAAAACAACCAGTATTCAAGGTGGAGAGGCATGGTATTTAGGAGACCACCCTCCTGCTTGCATGTGCTCAAATGGCCTAACATATTTGGGGCATTAGTGGCTGTTTCTATAGGAGACAAAAGCTGCTGTTTCACTCTAATACAATCCCGTAGATCAGGTCTTGTTCCTGAGCCAGTATTTTAATTCTCAATAGAAATGCAGGATCATATTTGTAAGCCAACATTTTATTTAATGGCCAAAGTGTCTTCTTGCTGTTTTGATTCATTTCATATAGACGCAGAAAGCATCAGAAACTCCCATCACATGCTGCACAATTTACTGCCTTATACAGGGAAAAGCTTTTCTCACAGGGTTGGTTACAATGCCTGTGGAAAATAAGGTCATAAGGGAAGCATGAATCAGGCCTCCACACACACACAAGCCTGGAGCACTCTTTCTGGCCTGATTTCAGGAGAAGGAGGACTGCAGCCACAGCTACACATGACAAAATGTCTTCAGGGCTGATGGATGCCCTGTGGTGAACTCTTCCCTGCAAGCATCTAAATTATAGAGTACGCACTCCACTGCTGGTTAATGTTACAATGGTGGCTCTCAACTGTTTAATCCTATGTTAATAATTGTGCTGGAGTGAGATAATTACATAGCAAGTGCCACACCACTGCACAGCAAACACATGAGAATACCTCTGAGCTACAGTTCAATCATGCACTACTTGGGGGTTTGGCTCTTTTGTGAATAACTGCATCATGGTCTGCAAAATTTTGTAATATCCTGCTGTCATGTGCATTTACCTGTAAAATCTGCTACTGTTTCTGAAAAAATACTTAGGGACTGGTAGCAAATGTATCCCGTGCAAATCTGTGTTACTGTTTGTGTATGGGAGGGCTTTAAATGCGATTATGAAATTAATTTTCTGTATCAGTCCAAAATTCTTCTGTGGATATTTGTTTTGCTTTTCTCATATTTCTCTGACAGAGAAGTTATCTATACTTTCACCAGCTTTGTATTGCATCATTTTAGCAGTAGCAAGAGCCAGGGTCTGGATAGCCCCAAGGAGCAGATGATCTGGATTGCCTCCCACCTCTCCTGCAGCAGCAATCACAGTATCCACATCAGTTACCATCCACACAACTCCATAAGAGTTTTGCATGAGAGCAATTAAAACCAAAAGAATCCAAAACCCACTGTGAGGAAGCCAGGACCTGGGTTCCAATCTAGTCCCATAACTAGGACACTTTCCTTGTCTTTTGGCAATGATAATGTTGCAAGAACGAAATCTCTATTATTTTGAGCTGTGTTATCTGAACAGCTTGTTCTCTTTAAGTAGCACGTGCATTTCGCACCTCATTGAAGAGGACAGATAAAATGCATGTCCTAATCAGAGGAAAGGAACTGGATGTCTCCACTACAGTGAGGGCAACAACCAGTTAGGGGAAAGCAGCCTCCATGAAAAGTAGTGTTGTTGTGCTTCAATTCCCTGTCTCCAAAAAATGGGGATTGCAGGACATCTCTGATTTACAGAGTTTTCTGAGCTTTTATAGTCTAACCTAGAAAGGTCTATATTCGAAGTCTGGATAGTGTGGGGACTGGAGCAATGGGGAGCCAGGAACCATGCTCAGATACTTTACTTGCATGCAGAATGGTCTCAGTGCTTCTCTGTGCAAATTCAGAGTGTGAGCCCAGAAACCACATTTTTCCTTGAGGTACTGCTTGGCATTGCCCATAACCACAGCTTTGTCTCCACCAATCTGGAAACACATTTTTCAGTAAGGATCCTGGATAAATTCCCAATCTGGAGCATGTGACTGATTGAGCTTTCAGCATTTAGAGATTTAGTAAATAAAAGTTTGCAATATAGAAGTTGTATTATCTTTCTGTGTCACAGATCAAGGCATTTAAGACCACATTATCCAAGAAGGGGGAAATACTGGCTATGTGAACATTTGGCTTAGATACATGAGCAATGTCCATGGTCCCAAGACCAAAGGGACAACTTCCAGCAACTGCCTTTATTGGGTCATGGAATACAAACCCAACTGTTCTTTAGGCACCAACAGGGACAAAATGGATGCTACTGGTTTGGCAATGAAATGCCAGTGATCACACGTCTTATTCTTCTGGACCTAAAGGTCAATAAACCAGTAGAAAAGCCAGCAGAAAAATACACAGGGTTTTTTTACAGGAAGGGAAGGAATGTTTGTTCTCACTCATCCTGCAGGTATTTGAGGCCTCTCTCCATCAATCAGATGTAGTTTAGGGTTAGTACATGTCAACTGCAACACAAACTCAGCTGGAAGAATGAGTCTGGAAGAATTGGAAGCAACCAATTTCTTTAATCTGATCCCCATCCAGATGGATCTCTCAGTTCTGCCTTGGTCTGTTTAATCCTGTTAATAAGTACATCACTGCACTGACACAGAGCATCTACACTTCTATTGGCAGCTGGTGTTACTAAAAGTTGCTGGTGCCCTACACTGCTCCCTCCAGATATTTGTGAGGCATTTCAATTGAAGAAACACCAAGAAATCCTAAGAAGTTGCATAATTCCAAATGTTTTTCCTTCCACATTCTCCCCACCCTAGAGAATCTGCCACTTACTAACATTTCTTTATTTAATCCCTTCCTAAAATACCCTTTTACCATTGAGAACTTTGCAACTGTTTGGGAGGGGGAGGAGTTGTTTGCTGTTTTGATGGAAAGAGTGAAACTAAATTATTTCCTGGCTGAGATTTACGTGTCGAGTTTTAGCTTGCAGCCAGATTTTTTTAGCCAAGTTATAAAATCTGAAGATAATTCCAACTCTCCTTGTCAGTGACTTTTATGAAGCAATTCATGATATATGCAGAAATTAAAGGAAACTCTACACCATGGAAGTTTTCATGGAAATCAAGAGACATATTCCTGCACAGAAGGAAAGGGCAGGAACATATATCAGCCTAAGTAGAGCTGTCAGAAAGCAAATCCCAGCTTACTAAAAACCAATGAATATCTTGATGAACCTGTATTTCTTAAATGCTTTGGATGCAAATTGAGAGCAAGGGAGAGGTTGCACTTGACTTTGTGGACAAAAGGAAGCTGAGTTTTGCTTAAGACATCAGGCTTTTGGAAACTTAAGAGCAAACTCCTTGATGTGATACCCTAAAGATGTTCCTGATCTGGTGGGACTATTCAGATGCTGGTCAGTTGGAAGGTGTTAAGTCACCCAGCAAAAGGACACAGAAATCTCTCACATGGAATGGGCAATGCTGTGCTTCTCCATCTCTTCTGTCACATTTGCCATGCCAGACCAGTGCAATGATGATGGTCTGACCCATGCCTGAACAGTAAGGTGGCCAGAGCAGCTGCCTGTGAAGAGGCTCAAAGCAAAGAGCAAAGAGGCAGCAGAGACAAATAACTGCACGTGCCAAAAACCCACAGTGAGACCTGTGTGTCTAAAATTTAAGGTCTCAAGTGAGATACTGCAAGAAGGCTGGGGCTGTTGGCTGTGTCCACATTAGCAGATCAGTGGAGCAAGAGGAATGTATCTGTAGACTGAAGCTCTAGATGAGTTTGGGGTGAGCAAATAGACAGGGAAAGGGGTTTTGGAAGGTGTGTGAAGGACCAGTTGTGGATCCCATCTGTTTCCATTAGGAGATGGTGCATACCAGAGCAGCCTGGCTGTGTTTCTCTCTGGAGGAATCTACTTGCTGTCAGCAAAACCTCCTTGTGAACTGAACTAACATTTGTCAAGCAAAACTATGAGTCTCCTACTCACCAGACTCATTCCCTGTCGTGACAGAGATTGCACTGATTTGACACATCTTGTTGACAAATCTAAGCTGGCTGCTGTTCCCACAGGTGTTTTGCCTGAGCTCCATGGCTTGGGGAACTTCGAACAGTAGACCTCACAACCATTGCACAGCCTGCAATGCAACTGGTTTTGCATTTGCCTCCCATCCTTCCTGATGGGCCAGCTCCAGCCTTTGGGGGTCTCACCATGGGGCTGGTGGAGGCCCCTCACTGCTCAGTTGAGGACAGGAGGTGGTGATGGGTGTGTAATGAGGCTCTGGATTTTGTAATCCAATTATGGCTCTGGAATAGCAGCTGGTGGCTCCCCAGAGAGCCATCTATTACCATAGCTTGCTGTGTTTCTCTCCCTGAAGTTTCACTTGAAGGCTCAAGCAAAGAGTCTGGCTGGGCTCTGAATTAACCCACCGATTTCCCTCTACTTGACGCACTGCAAATCTTTTCTGGTGCTGACATCCATGGTCTCCCAAACTCCCATATTTCTTAAGAACAGTTGAACTAACAAGTGCTGCAAGAACACAGAGCCTGTGAAGCCACCTTGGCTGCATTTCAATGCCTTCTGGAGAGATCCTAATGCAATACAGACGTTTGCATTTGTACCTAAGCACTGGCTACACTTGAGCATGGCTATAATGAGCTCTCCCCACAATATCCCACATGAAATACAGGCAAAGAGAAAGGAATATTGGTTTCAGAGTTACCTGTGAAGGCAGATGTCTAGAAGCAAGAAGAACACAGTAGATATGAAGATATTGCCTCCCAGCTCTGCTAGTGACTGTCCATGCCTCAAAGCCAGCTAAAAATTGTTTTGATACTGAACAGCGTCTGAAGTGAGTCCCTCAGATACAACCAGAACAACTGTGAGGTTGAATCTGGACTGAGTTCAGTAAAAGCCACAGGTGTTCTGATCTACTGAAAAATGCCAAGTAATGTAGTTTACCCTGACCCTTTGCTTTTGGGGCTGGAGAGGGACAAATCAGAAGATGTTCTGCTATGGAATCAAGGCAATGAGTCTACCTTATATGACCAGGTAGCAATTTGGGAAAGGCAACAGAAAGGAGGTCAAAAGTAATGTGATAGCAGCTAAAGAAACTGCCATCTGTCCAACAGCACACGTGAGATTAGCTGTTCATGCCTTTTGAAATCAGTGGTGTCATCACTAGGTAGGTGTAAACTCATGCCTTAGGTCAATAACTCGAGTACTTAAATTTAGTGAAGACTATTGAAAATGCATGTCACATCCTTTGATTGCTGAGGGAATATTTCCCAAGCATTTCAAAGCTGAATTATTCAAAAGCCTTTTAATTCAGTTAGAATGGAACTGATGCATATGCAACAATAATCAAGAAACACAAAAATTCTGGGGATAATCCAATTTAAACATCAGTTTATGTCAATTCCTGGACTTAATCCTGAAGTTCAGGTGAAAGAAGAGCTCACAAAGCAATGTTCCACCTCTCCCACTTATCAGAGTAGACTAATACCCTAAAATAACAAAGCTACTTTGATCCAAAACATTCTGAAAGTGGCTTCAGATTTCAAACTCGTTTATTACTTAATTTTCTATGTATGACTCATAGTTCATGAGATCTACACAAAGCTATGAGGGAAAAGGAAAAGGGAGGGATACTGTAATAAATTCTGCATTACCTGAGAAGATAGGCAAGTATCTTGTCATATAAAGTCCCCCCAATATTAAATCACAAGAAAGGGTTATATGCAGTTATACCTCATCAGGTCTGAGCTGATTTTTGAATCTTGGATGGTGACACAGTGGGTGCAGATGTGGGTTGTCCAGACTTTCAAAAAATTATGGTTAAGATACAATAAAGTTACAGTAATGGCCATGACAAAGCATGTTTGTAGCAACCACAGATGGGCACTCCTCAATCCTCATCCTGTATGTGTGTTATGTATTTTACCTCTATAGGCTTTACAGCTCGTAAATAATTCTCACACAGCATCTGCAAGCCTTGCAGAAGTCCAGAGGAAGAGGATACACTTCTGCTGAGCTCTGACAAATTACAATCAATTCCATGTCTTCAAGGGCAATATGGTGTTACCGGGCACTTTCACTCCATATAGTCAGCAGAGTTAACAGCTTCCTGAAGGCTACCCCAAGAATCTGTCTCCCTATTTCATCAGGACCAAAAAAATAAAAATCAACCCCCACAGCAGCTGTGAGCAGATGTTATTCCAGCCTTTCTTTCAGCAGCTGCTGGACACCTCTGAGCTCAGGCTGCACCAGCAGAACCAGTGTGAGGCATCACCGTGTCCCCAGCCGGTGGTGGGTCAGCAGCGCGCCGCAGACGTCCATCTCCTTCCTGCTCCTTTTCTAAACTTCTCCGTGTCAGCTGAGTTGAACCAGTTTTCTGGATGCTTTCCCACTTCCTCAATACTTCGGCAAACAGCACTAAGAGTGCAAAAGGGGTCAGTGCACATTTTTGAAGGAACCCAGGCCTGACAAGCACTTCTTGGCTGTCACTACTGTGACGGAGATGTATTGGCCCTTGTTTTCCCCTTGTTTTTAAAGCTGCTCTACAGTGTGTTTTACTGCATTTGATGGGGAACTTTAAAAGGCTCCCGTGCTGAAGCGATTTTAGAGGACAACCTCCATATGGCAATGCTTTTTCTCACCCTGACTTTTCAGCTACAGTGTAATTTGGAAAAATGGTGCCGTGGACAGCTTCTGACCTTGTTCTCAGGGCTGCTTCACTCCTGTCATTCAGATTTCCTTGTAAACATGGCTGTACATGATTTCCTATGACCCACAGGGAGAAAAATCCCTAAGAATGGGCTTTGGTGCAAGGATGCTGAATTCTGCATTATGTAGCCTGAAAACCCACATTTTCTGTTAGCCAAACTCGAAAATAACACACTCTCCAGTATGGGGCAATGAGGGCAAGAATCTGTTCTCTTTAAATCAGATTATATCTCACTTCCTATATGAAATTGTTGAAGCCATTCCTTATGCTCACCAAAGGACTTCAGCAGGTGCATATCTTTCCTAGGAAGGAGATCCAACCTCTTTTTTGATGATGGAGAGTCCATCATGACCCCTGGCAAACTAAAGATTATTGATCTACTTCAAAAAAACACTGCATTTAAGCTGGGTTATATGGATGCAAAATGCTGACAATTCGAGTTGCAGGTCAAAAAAGAAAAATATTTAAGGCACAACAGTCCTGGTTTGATTTCTGAGTCAGGAAATCCTTGCTGTAATTGCAGTCTCCCGGGTAAGTCACACTCCCCCTGTGCTCCCACCCACACCACATCCAGGTGTTTAAGGAGGTTCTGCCTTCCCCTCCAGAGAAACATGGTGGCCTCTAGCAATGGCTAATTACCACTTTGCTGATTGACAAAGTGCCAAAGAGTTAGCACTGCTCACTCCATAACTGATAATTACATTTTTGTCAGGCTGCCAAGGTCCTCACACACACCTGCACACTGCCCACATGGTTGTAACAAAGAGATTTATAATAATCAATTATAACATTCCTAGCACACATCTCCCCACCCACTTCCAGCAGTGGCATGTAAATCCAACAAAGGGCATGTCTAATTTCCACTCCTTGTTTTGTGGGTTCACAGCATTAAAGTCAGATAAGAATGTCTCCTGTTTGCATCCTTTGAAGCTTCTATTAATTTAATTCTAGGTAAGGAATCACACTTTTTTCTTCTTCTTCTTCTGTTTTACCCTGGTTATTTGTTCACGCCTTCCTGACTAGTCTAGACAGCCCCACCACTTATGATTTTCCCAAGGTGGACGCTTTCCAAACAGTACAGATCTCCTCCCACAGAATGTGGGCCAAGCTTCACAAAACCAAACCTCTTCCCACAGATCACCATTTCCCTGGCCAGTAGCTGACTTCCAGAACTGAAGAGGTGGGAACTAAAAGCCTGCAAGATATTCTTCACCTCCAGGATCATTCCCAGTTTCCAAAGGCATCTACTGGCCGTGTAGCATTCCCCTGAAGCTGCATCTCTCATTCCTACCCCTGCTCCTCTTTGTGCTCATCCTTGGGACCTTCCAAGCTGCTAACAGTGATGAGTCCCTGTTATGGTGCTCCTCTCCCTGGTCTTCATGCTGCCCTTCTGTGGGAAAGCAAAAAAGCCCCATTGAAGTTTTCCTCCTCCCTGATTTACTTCTAATCTGTTTTGCATTTTATTCCTTCTTTTTTTTTTCCCCCACACCATATTCTGTTTTTACATCCTTCTCAGTTTTCAATTTCTCTCACAGGTTGCTGGCACTGTTGACATTCATCTGCACTTAATCTTCTTGGGGTTAAGTCTTACACACAAATATTTGCTTTCCCTGTTGGCACTTCCAGCAGTCTAGGCAAAACTTTGAAATTTCCCTGTGGCAATAGCAGTGGGAGGTCCCAGACAAGCAGGGAAGGGGCTTTGCTCCGTCTTTTCTCATGGACTTGCATTGCAGAGCATTAGTGGTAGCTGATTCCTATCCAGGATAGGGCAGAAACAATCTTCTTTAGAGCTCAGACATCAAGTGTGTTCTGTAACCTTGAGTCCTGTGCTATGATAAGGTCCAGGATAGAGGCCTATGCAATCATGAGTGCCATGGAGAAATTAAAGAGAGACTGGCAGAATCATCCAACAGAATAACTGGGAGTATCAGATGATACAGTAGGAAACAGATTGAAGGCAATCAAAAAGTGGTGATTCTCAAGAGGAGGCTGGAGCTTAGTGAGCTCAAGAGGAGCTTAGTGCAGGACTCTGGATATAGAAGTCACTGAATATATAGAAACAAATAAATATATGGAAATTATTTCTCCACAGAGACTCCTTCGCCTGAAAGCACTGAAGGATGGGAGAGCTTCAGCAAGAACCACCATATACCTTTGCCCTTTTCTTGCACTCTTCCCTGGATACTTGATTTAGATACCTGTCCGTATCCTGTGGGTCTTGCCATGGGGCCAAGGGAGAATGCTGGCAGTCTTTTACTTTACTTCCCCAGAAGATCACTGCTTTCAGGACTCTGGATATTGAAGCACCTGTCAAAAGGACTCCTATACCCCACTCTGCTGTTGGCTGCACCACTTCAGAGTGTTATGCAATAAAATTCAGTCTTTCCTCACATTCTGAGGTCAATACTAAAGTAAACAAGCTCCCTAATTCCATTCAACTAATACTTAAATACATCCAACCAAGAAGCCAATCCAAACCTGGAATATTTATACATAAAACACAGAGAAAAATAGGTTCTATCTATAGTGTATACTTGAAGTCCAAATACAAAAAAGCCCTAAAATCAATGTTGAAATAACTCAAACATCCCCCTGTAAAAAAGCTGTCTTACATGATGGTTCCAACAACGTTGACTGATTATTCCAGTTGTTACTGCAAGCTTTGGAGTCTAAGGCTTTTTATGTCAGAGATAATGTTACATTTTGATAGAGTATTGACAACATATGTATCCTCTTTTTTTTTTCCTTTTCCTAACATCATTTTTCAAAATGCTTTTAATTTCATTTGCGCATTTTGCACCCCTTCCTAAATCAGTCTGTAACTGACCACAGGCATTTAAAAAAAGGGGGGCAGAGGTTTCAAAATTTCAAAACACAAGGATTTGCTTAAAAGGAGTGTATAGGATTGTATTTAAATCCACAAAACAAAACTCAACATCTTACATGCATTCAACAAATTTTATCCAAAAGGCTTTATAAGCTAGAAGATAAAGATTCCAAAATGCATCATAAGCTCCAGTCAAATTCAAGCCACCTGCTCCACACAGGAATAAATATGGAAGGAGGGCCCCAGACATGTCGCAGGGCTTGTTTCAAGCTCTGGATTTTTCCAGAATCCACTGAATCTAAGCCAGAAGAACTGCTATATCCAGGAAAAGAAGACAGCGAGACAGAGCTACAGTCATGGCCAAGGTGGTGTAGCATAAATAATCCAGGACCAGGTCAGTCTGTTTTAGACACTGATAAGTTCATACATGGCCAAGGCCAGATCACAATGTGAGCTCAAATGAGCTCTGTTTCTGCAACTAATACATTGTCTTTGCCCAAAAGACAAGCAGAATCTGAAACCAGTTATTTGCAGGGTTACCGTGAGCACAGGGTGCAACATAGATCTTCCCACTCACATATTGTGCTGGGCAAGGATTTCCAAATCACTGTGCTGCCCTAGAGGAGTCAGAACACCAACTGCAGCTGACACTGAAAACACAGTTCGGGTCACAGGAAGGACCAGTCTCAATATTTGGACTAATGTCACATCATGTTTTATGTGTCACAAGATACACACTCATTAACCTGTCCCTTCAGTATCAATTATGCCTGGAGAAAGCGTCAGTTTTGCAGAGCAGAGGATGCATAGATATGTTTTCTCCAGCATTTCTGTAAGCGGAATTTCTGTTGGCACTCCTCATGTTTAAAAGGCATTTCTCACCATTAAATAAAATGAAGTCTGATTCAGCTGCCCACCCTGTCACATGTAGTGTGAAATGCCCATGAGGGGTCCAACTGCAGTTAGAGTAGGTGGAATCTCAGTGTTGAACACAAGGTTTCCCCAATCTTTCACATCTCCTATGGAATCTCAAAAGGTGACAGGTAGATGAGTTGCTTCCATAAAGGCAGGTATCCCTGTCAGAGTACTGGAGTCCAGGAGATTCCACTGAGGATAAGTTCTGAAGCCAGGTAATAGACAGCTCTACCAGAGAAAATGCAATATAAGACCTTTTGATTACCAATTAAGGGAACTAATCAGCGTTGTCAAGATTGGAGGCAGCCTGGGCTGCAGTGATCATGCACTGGAGGAGTTCACAGACCTGAGGGATACATGTCAGGTAAAGAGTAAAATCAATACCCTGAATTTTGGGAAAGTAGATTTGCAGCTCATCATGGAGTTAGTCATATAATCATAGAATCACAGAATCATTTAGGTTGGAAAGTCATGGAGTAGGAAGGGCACAGGATTTAGACAAATAAGTTTACCAACAGAAAGTGTTAAGACAGTTGTTCCTAATCGTAGTGGGGGTAAATCCTGAGTCAAAGAGTATTGTCTCCACCGGACTGGGAAGATCTACAGATGTCATCGATCCAGACTTCCGTAAAACCCCTTCTGTAAAACACAATCCCCCATAATAGTCTTCTCTCTAAAGTGGAGAGACATGGATTTGATGGGGAGACTGTTCAGTGGACAAGAAATTGGTTGGATGGACACATCCAGAGGGTAGAGGG
>VYXB01002533.1:126113-139528 GCA_013397135.1 Pachyramphus minor
AGGGAAGGGAAGGGAAGGGAAGGGGAAATTTCTTAGAACCTGGAAAAGAGGAAAGATACTGCCCCTGATAAAAACTGAGAGGAAACATAAACACTGCAATAACCATGTTCCCAGCTCAGTAGTTCTGGTGTTGAGGCCAACCCAGGGTGCTGCCAATATGTATGTTAATGTTTAAAGATACATGCGGGCTTAGGAGCAGGTTAAAGTACACAATTAGCCCTGGGCAAGCCTGAGATCTCTCCATTTCAAAACATAGGAAATGCTGTAAATACCACAGCAAATGCAATTACCAGAGCGTGATAAACACCACTTCATTAGCAGGGACCACGGGAGGCTTCTCCCGTTCCAGACATTTCTGACAATGAGCAGGAACCAGAGGCTGATCCTGAAGTCCGGACACAGAACAGGCAGGTAAATGTCTCAGGGATGCCTCCAGTCTGGGATTTTGTTTTTAGCCCTTCTCTGCCCTGATGCTGTGATGGAAGGGGCCTGCTCCTTCACATCCTCAACATCTGCAATGTGTTTCTTGAGCAATGACTGTCTGTAAGGAGCGGGATGTGTTCCAGCGGCTCCAGAGTGCCAGTGACTTGGAAGCATCAGGACATTTCCCATCAGTAGTTCAGCTGCCTCTAGACACGGCTTAAATATAGGAGGTTTTTGTCACTGGATGTGGTTTCAAGCCATTTTTATTACAGTGGGAAAGATTTGAGCATAAAGTATTATTTCCAAGACACATTTAATCTACGATTCTGCACCTTTGGGAAAAGAACCATTTGTTCCCTTGCCCTTTGAAATCAAGACTTAAGAAAATACAGGCTCAATTAGGATATCAAGGGACAGAGCGTGAAGTGTTCGCTGAACTCAGACAAAACGTGCCTGAGCCTAAAATGTGTAAAAGGGCAGAATCCCAACGACTGATGGTGGTAACAGCCCTTCCCCAGGGTCTTCTTAAAACTGTTTGTTTCCAGCCCACAGGCTTTTCCCACATCAGCATTCACATCCAGCATGGCTGTAGCTCTCTGAAGAGCTCACGAAACTTGCAAGTGATTTTTAGAGAAATTCACCTCCAGGTTGTCTTTTTGAATCCAGTTGGTGGCTGTGGGCTTTGGATGATACCTGGTACCTTCTGGAGCTGCTTGGCCACAGCGTGGGGGATATAAACCCTCTCCAGAGAGAGTAAGTCACCCTTGTCAGCACAGACATCCAGTTTGAAGAGGAACAAGTGGACAAGGACAAGGTGCTCTGAAACCCTATATAGCCCCTCCCAGAGCCATGTCTTGATCCACACAATGGATCTTCCTCCAGAGGCATGCAGCAAAAGAGCAATGTCTTCTTCTGACCAAGAGATCTACCACAATCTTCCAGCTTGACCCAAGCCTTGTAAAAGATGATTTCACCACATTACTAGGCTACATATTTTGGTGGATTAGTTCTTCCTTTCCTGTCTCCATGAGCTTTTATTTTTTTTTTTTTTCATTTGAATCTGTTATTTTTGCTTTGTCTCTACTTACAGATACTTCTCCAACAGCGGTACTTACAGACCAAGTACATTTCCTTCCCACAGATAAGCCATGTACACAGAGATTCTCTCCTAAGACATCTTTTATAGCCCATGAATAAATTCTCTCCAGCCATCTCAGACCTTGGAGCTCTTTTAAAGTACAAGCAGATCCCTGGCAGAAGTCCCTCATGGCCACTGTAGCTAATCCCCTTCCTCATTATCCCTCCTCTTCCACACCCAAAGATGATGCTTTTAAGGTGGAAAAAAGCTTTCCCACTCTGCAGCAAAATGGAGGATTTTAAGTGGATATGGCTGCTATGTTCTTGCTTCAAAGGCTCTGAAACAGGACTTCTTTCCCCATGTAAGGGAAATTAGGACCTACAGTATCCAAATTTCTATTCCTATCCTGAGCCACCAACAGTACAAGCTGTTCCTTCACTTTGACTTTCCTTCCTTTCTCTCCTCAACTACCATCCAGTTAAGCAACAAACTGAATTGTTTTCCACAGCAAAAAATCTAATTACAAACACCCAGAAGAACACAGTTGTGTTCAGACCCTGTCTAAAGGCTCTGAAAATACAAAAAGCAAGCCAAACAAATGATTGTGCTCTGAAATGGGTGTGCAGCAAAGACAAATGAAGGCAACAAACTCATTGCATTTAGAAGTAATGAAGAGGATACAGGTCACCATCAACCTGAAAAGGAAGCCAGACTTCATACCACCAACATGCTTTTGTTTGAATAAATAACCAAACCCCACTTGCTCATGTGTCACCCATCTGAGGAAAACTCCTTACTCAAAGTACAACACTGCCTGTGCAATAGGACTGGAAGTCACAGAAGGGGAAGGAGAAGGGCACAGGATTTTGACAGATAAGTTTACAGACAGAAAAATAATTTACACAGTTGTTTCTAATCCCAGTGGGGATAGATCCTGGGTCAAAGAGAATTGTCTCCAATGGACTGGGATGCAGAGCCCAAGATACCTGCCTCTCTTTTACCATCTGCAGAATGGAGATAGTTCTCCTGCTGCCCCTGTGTGGTGATAAGGATGGGTCATTTTGAGGATAACTATGTAAATACTAGATTGCATTTTAGTCCCTCATCTTGTCTCAGTATAAAACACTGCACTGACATTTCCGTTGCAGTAACTACTGGTTCCCTACTGATCTAGAAAATGCAAAAATACTGCAGAACAAGTCCATTAAGTGCCTTTAGATCCCAGGAAATGTTTTTTGGCTTGCTTGCTCTGAAGTTTCTTGGGCAGAAATTCAGACCTGGCTTTCTGGTCGTATTAATTTCCCTTTGCACTATACAGTGTCATGGAAACTTGCTTCTCCCTCAGTGTATTTCTCCCTACTGTCATTCATTTCACAGATAACTCGACTAACAGTTGTAGCAGCCTGCTTCTGTAAAGCCCACAGATTGAGGCAGCAAAAGGAGTTAGTCACTGCATGAGCTGCCAGAGGCACCTGCAGTGATTTGAGCAGCAAACAGCTGCAATTGGTCCACCAAAACCGTATGTTCCCACTCCCTCAAAACCAGCCACTCTGGTTTGTCACTTCACATCAGCTGCTGCAAGGGGCTGTGTGCTTCCAGGGCTGGTGGCAAAGCCAAGCCTGGCACCTCAAGGCTGCTTTTGGCCTAGCACAACAGGGCAAGGACACTTCTCCGGGTGAATTTGGAAAGGCACTTGGCTGGCAGAGGCAGGACGGGTTTTAAAAGGCTCTGTCTGCAGCTTCCATTAGGGACTCGAACTCCTGCTGCCTCAGAGCCAACTTGGCTTGTCTTTTGTGAAAATAAACATCCAAATGCATAGGCTGGGAGAAAATATACAGCCGATGAAAAGATCTCGTCTCCCTTCAAGCCACAATGGCTGATCTGGTTACAGGCAGCATTACGGGTGTCCTGTCTGCCAGCTGCCAGATGGATTTTGGTGGGTGTTGATTTTAATAAATGTTCTGCTCCATCTTTTTCTGTATCTATCTGACAAGAGGGTCAGCAGAGAGAGAGAAGTTGAAAGAAAAGACTTGTCCCTGGATTCAAGATCAACTGGAGCCAGCAACTAAAACAAAGGCTAGATCTGCCTACTGTGCCTGTAGGAACAGCACATGCATCAAGGATAGATCCTGTTCCAGGGCTGCTGATCCACATGAATCATCCTTCTCACCCACTGACCAACACAAACTATGGATTTGAACACACAAAACCACCCAACACATCTACAGACTCACAGATTTACAGAGGAGCATGGTTGCTCCCATAACTGGCTAAGTCAGTACCTCCACTCTTTGAGACTGAAACATCAAGGGACAAGTATGAATACTGGAGCATGACTGGATCAAAAAATACCCATGATCTGCTTCTTTGAACTGGACATTTTGTTCTGCCTCAGGTTAATAAGATAATATGTCCACCTTACAAGAACACCAGCCTCAACACTTCCCCTTGGATGTCAGGTCAGATATCTGGGGAGCACCTTCAGTACGCAAACCTGTGTTGAGGAAGGTGATTTGGCCATGGACACAAGCACTTTCAAGCACGTATTGCCCTTCATTTCACAGCCCAGGTCCACACCAGCTGCCTCTCCTTGCCAGCCAGTTCTTTCACCTTTCGCAGTCTACGTGTGGTGGGATGTCCCCTCTCACTTTCCCACACTGGGGAGGCTGTGAACAGGAGGGCAGAAAAGCAGAGGTATCACTCACACAGGGAAGGAAACAATGGACTGAAGTCAGTCTCCTCATGTCTTCTTGTTGCTACTTTTCTCATGACAGTGTCATGTCCAGAGGGTATGATTGAGAGATCCACCTCTCACTGCAGTGCTGCAATTCCCCAGCCCACTTTCAGATGGGGATGCTCAGGGTGGGCTTCAAACTTTCCAGTGCCCTCCCCGGAGGGAACTATCTCCCCCCTCAGCCACTTCTGTGCTAAAACAGAAGGAATGTGACCAGCTCAATGTCACCATCACCTCTCCTACCTACACAGTGCCTTGGCCCTTGGCTAAGAGGCTTCTAAAGGTCAGGGGATCCCAAAAAACTCATCATCCAGCTAAGCAAACACTACAGCAGGATTTGTGCTTGGCAGCACTACTGCATGTCCTTCAACCACATCTGGGCTGGAAACTTCAAGGATACAGCATCCCTCCAAACAGCCTTTGTGTCTCAATGTGCAGTGCTCAGCCTACAAGTACCAACTGGCTCTGTGGCCACCAGCCACTCCCACCCCTGTGGCAGTGCAGGATGCCACATGGAGAACCAGAAAGGTGTCCTGGGGCTGGGGTCAGGTGCCTGTTCACCACCAAGTTCACGTACAGCAGCAGATAGCGTCATGCCATGAAATGTGGAATGATTTAGTGCATCTGGCAGAAGACTCTGGATAATTAAAAGCAGCCTGGAGCCATGTGGGTCTCCATTCACTGCCAATTCCTGGAAGGATTGCTGCTTCGCCCTTCAGAGGAGGCAGGAGTGCACACACACACACAAACCCCTGGCTGTCCTCCCTCGGCGGGCTGGAAACCGGATATTTTTAAGGATATTATGTACTTGGATGTGCCTGAGACATAGTCAGAGAGAGTTGTGCTCTGGGGTAAGCTGCACTACTTGATAGGCAGAAAGTCAGTCCAAACACGTTCACCAGGGGCTGTGACACTATCTGGGGCTCCCCTCACATCATCCTGTACCTGTGTTGGTACCAGGAGGGTGCATCTCAGCAGCTCCCCACCAGTCTTGGCGGCCAGTGGGGACAAGAGTGCAGCTGGGTGGGGAAAAGCTCCTTTTTCAACCCCAAATTCTGACTGTTCACAAATGATATCAAATTCAAGACTTCCAGGCTGCATCAGGTCATCCCTCCTGCATTGCATATGGCAATCAGCCAACCTGCCCCCCATGAGAAATAATGTGCCTATAAGAGACAACCAAAAAACAGAGATATTTCCCCATTTTTCTCCTGGGGAGAGCTGCTCAGAACACCTTCCATGTGCTATAAATATGATAAAGACCATATGCAGTGGAAACATCCTGTGGATAAGGCTGTTGTGTATTCCTTTGTGATCTTTTATTCTATATTTTATCAGCCTGTGTGCACGTGGGAAGACAGAAAACTGATAGGGAGATGCCAATCAGAACTCTAAGAATCCCCTACCACAGCCTGGGTGGGAAGATTTGGAAATGAGTCAATGCCATTTCCACGCCAAAAGACTCTTGGGGATGTTACCCAAATGTATCAACTGTCTCGTGGTCTTCCCTTGTCCCAGACACTTGTCAGCAGTTCTCCATTTCACCTAATATTGCTTACATGTACTCAAATTAAACACAGATCATAGGGAGGGGGTATGATCTGGGTGGGTTTCTGGGAGGAAAACAAAAGCACTGTAAATCACTGTGAAAACAACCCAGAAGCAATGGCACTTTCTATCATGCTGTTAGCCTGATGGGGAAACAATTCCTCTGGCAAATGGCAGGGCAAGAAACCACATGTAAAAGAAGATTTTCAAACCTCTAGATATTGGACCTCACTTCTATCTATTTTGAGGTCTTTTTGCCCTGCCCTTGCCATGTACCATCATTTTTAACTGAGATTATTTTCTATTTCCCTAGTGCCTTAAGACCAGAGAAGGGAGGATCCTTAATGCAGCTCATGACACAAGCAGACACAAAAGACCAATGGAATGGGAATAAAAGACAACTTCCCCCACCAAGCCAGGCTGCCACCTGCTCTTTTTCAGACCAGTTCTCCTAAAACTGCTGGCTCTGGATTCCATGACCAGCATTTTCCAGTCTTACAATTCATCTCCCAGCACTCAGAGTAGAGAGGGAACTCCAAAGAGCAGAGGTTCTTAGTGTTTAGAAGAGAAAAAACAAATTGCTTTTTCATTTTAACTCAGTGGATAACATGGATGAAATCTCAGATGAAATCCAACACAGTTATCAGCTTATTTTTTTTTTCCTAGAGTTTTTTTCAGAGTTTCCATGATTCACAGAGCAGAGTCACCTTTGGCTTCACTGACATCCGTCTCAGCTGCCACCCAAAGACCTCTGATCCATGTATCCAAGGCAGATTGGGCTCTCTCTGGACATGATACTATTTAATCACTTTCAAAATCAGAGTGGTCAGAAAATTTATGGAGATGTCTCCAACTTTCCTTTCTCCTTTCCCCTCTCCAGGGGCATGTTCCCTGGGGAGATGGATCAAAACAAGTCCCCACAGGGAACATCACTTGAACAAGCCCTTCTCTGGTAGCCCAGAGAGCTTCAGTGTAAGTGGCTATTTCTCTGCAGTTGGAGCCCTTGTGGTGCTGTGAAGTGTCACTGAATGAGACCTGCTAGAATTCAGGTTGAGAGCATCAGGGAAGAGACAAGTTGAGACCAATACCAAGCAAATGCATTGCTGCCTACAGATGGACTCAAGGATCCAACCCACACGGTTGTTGTTGAGGCATAAGTAGTTCTGAAACTATTCCCTCTACTTCCTCCAAGGAAGAATGCCATTTAATTTAATTTTTGCTTTGCATGTGCTGCCAAGGCCATTTATGCAATTGCTTTTCTTATCCGGTTCCCTTTTCACCTATTCCAAAAACTTGCAGGTGTCCCAATCAGGTCATCAGGTTGTTACAGCATCCAAAGTGCCACCTGAGAAGAGGATCCAGGCTCGAGGATGCTGAGCAGATATTTGTAGACTGCCAGGCTAACCCAGTAATTACCTTGCTTTTTATTTGGGACGCTGACTACTCTCATAAAAGCTCTATTATTACCCAGATAAAGCTCTGGAGGTCTCTCAGAAGGCAAGTCCATTCATCTAAATCAATTGAGGTAACAGCATGATTGTGGCTCTGTTGCTTGAGAGGAGACAAGTCAAGGCACAGAGAGAAACTTAATAAAAAATATAATCTCCCCCTGCAATCTCACTGAGCTTAACTGAAGTTATTGGGTTCCTTAATTTCCATGGGATTTATCTGAGTGCTAGGGCTCTCACTGTGGCTCATGACTGGTTGGACACTGCCATTATTCCCTTGTTATGATGCACTTGGGGTCATTTTGCAATGGTCCTGCAAAAATAAAAGGGGAGACCAAAAGACCACATCTCCCTATCAACCTGTTGATAAAACCAGGAGTTAAAGCCCCCCTGAATAACAAATATCTACAAGTCCTATTACACACTTCTATAGCCCTTATTGACGCCACACCTCAAGTCACTTCGGTGTAATCTCTCCTGCGCAGGGAGGGAAACCAGGTCTTCTTTATGAGACCACACAACTCTGCAGGAGGCCAAGTCAGGAGCAGAAATTACAGCCCCTAGATTTGCACTAAAAACTCTTCAAAGGGGCGCAAGATTTCAATCCCAACGTACTACATCACCCCCAGGCACTGTGAGAGATAAAAACAACGGTTGTCCCCACCCCCCAGCTTGAGCAAGCAGAAATCAATCCCCTGCGTGTAGAAAAATGTCCTTTATCACTTCAGTCATATGAAAAGTTTGTTGTGAGAAAGAAATATTGGAATATGTGGATGCTACCCAGTCCTTTGTGATTTTCCCATTCCCCCTCTCCATCCCCGATAAAAACCTGACCCCCTGGACTCCTTTTGAGCAAGAAAAGGTCACAAGGCTGCTCCCTAAAAGTACCAGCAATGAAACACCAGCACTGCCAGTTGCACAAGAGAATAACTGGGTGGCATGCAGGGGTTTGAGAGAAATTTTAGGAACACTGAGGGAACCAGAGGGGGAAAAGATAAAGGGATGTCTGGGGTGGTTTCCTGAGGCAGGGGTGACCCAGAGTCTGCATGCTGGCAGGCACAGGGCAGCCTGTCATGACCACTGTCACATTTCACAAATCCCTTGATACATCTGCAGGCCTTCCCTCGGGGATTGACATGAGATATGGGCTAAAATATGGAACTACTAAGAATCTGAGTTAGGTTTTTATTGCTGCTTAATTTTTCCTTTCTTTAATAAAAGCATCTTAATAAAAACTGCTGTCTGCAAGGTTCCCTGGATTGGTAAATAGTGCCTTTCTGCCAGGGGCAGAGGGTCAGAAAAATCATCTAAAACTGTAATCCCAAAAGGGAGTATAAAGAGCGTTCCTGTGTTATCACTTCCATGAACATGGGCTCTGGGACTGGACAAAACCTGGAACCCAGATACTTGCAATGTGCTGCAAGAAGGAGCCCCTCACTCTGCAAGAAGTTGCAGCCACTCATTACAAACTCAGCTCCAACCCCAAGCCTGGTGGGACCTTCGTGTTTTAGCAACAATCTTGTGGAAATCACTGCAACAATGAGATAGAGTAAAGCAGGAGGTCTGCAAAGATCACTAAGGAGCTGAGATAAAAGTCAAGATGGAGTTCAATTAATTATTGCTTCTGCAAGTGCCAAAGCCAAAATGCAAGTGTCAAAAGAAATGACAGCAGGAGCTATCATTGCTCTCTGGAGTGGCCATAACAAGCACCTGAGTGGATTTATGAGATTGTGGGGTTATTGGAACTGGAAAGCAGCATCTGGCCCTCAGCCCAGACTGCAAGGGGCTTAAAAAGGCAGCTGCAATTAGCTTCCAGCAAGAGCAGCAGGCTCAGGATGAGGAATGTATTATCCCCAGTGAGATGTGCCTTGGGTCTGGCCTCCTTTCACCACACACCATGGGGCTTTCTGAAAACTGGAAGGGTTTGCCTGTGAGGGAGAAGGCAGGTGGCACATCCCAGTGCATCAAAAAGTTCCTGCACATCTCTTTGCTCTCTTTTGCATCATCAGACACATTTTCTGGAAGGAGGAAAAAGAGCTGTCAGTATTTTCCTCATTTCACCCATTGGGATAGTACAGACAAGGCTAGCTGCAACAAAGAGCACTGCAGAGAGAAGAGGCCCAGCAGGAGGACAGACAACATGTCAGCGGTCACCTTTGGATCACCTGCTCTGTGGCCAGCTCAGGAACACCCTGCAGAAGGGACTGTTTGCTGGGAGCAGCATTACATGAGGCAAAGACACTCATCCATCACAGGGCTCTCTGACATTCTGGCTGAGCACCCCAGAGCTCAGACATGAATTATTCATTGCAACTGCACAGAGCTGAAGTCTCCTTTGAAATGACCACCCCAGAAATATATCAAGACCAGGGCACAGGGCCATAAGCAAATAAAGGGATTCAAAAAGTCTTTCAGAGTATGGGATCCAGCTGTAAACAGGAGACTTCATCCAGACCTACTTGGGCCCACTAGTTTTTGACAGAGCTGCTTTTTAGGGTATCCCTGCATGCAGCTGTTCCAAGACCCACAGGCAGGACCCTACCTACTAACTCCTGGAATGAGACCATCATCTCAGCTGCCTTCTGCTCTGAGGATCTCAATATTTCCATTTCTTCTCTCTGACTGCACAAAACACCCATGATATATTTTAACTGACAATTTATGTCACGACACCGCAAATAGTGAGGCCCCTGACTCCTCACTGCAATGTGAGCCTCATTGGAAGACCCTTCCCTCTCCGTCCAAACTCTCCATAACTTGACATCATCACAGAACTCCCCTTTGGATGTCCCCAGGCTCCCAAAGGGCCCCCTTCTCAAAAAACTTAGAGATTAATGCTCTGAGTTATGCTCACTTTCTGTGCCATGAAGTGGGGCAGCTCAGTTGAGCACGTTTGGAAATGGAAATTGTTCACACTGAGACGGGATGTGAGCAGACACGCTGCCAATTGGGAAAGCCACCTCTGGATGTAACAAGGCAGAGAGAGAAGCAAAACACGAAACAGAAATGCACCCTGGTCATGGACACCTGCACTGGGAAGATCTGGGGAACAAATTCCTAATATCATAGAAGCCAGAAATGCCATCCTCTTCCCAGGCTGGGGCACGCAGGCGCCAGGAGCCGGCGCTCGGCTGGGCAAACACAGATGCAGGAGCTGAATGGGAGCACAGTCAGTCTGAACTATTTTTAACTGGTGCAGAGGAAGTTTTCACTTTTTATTACGAAGGGGAGACAAAGTGTCCGTCAGTTGTGCTGAATTTATTCCCTGGATGGATGGGTGTTGAAGCATGCAAAGCCCCCATCCCCCGTCTATAGGACCAGCAGCTCTAATCCCTCCCTGGTCTGGTCACAGCTGCAGGGTCAAAAAGAGCAACAGCTGAAATGCACTTTTGATACATGTGCTCAGGGTTGCCCCAACTTACCCTGGGGGGTTCTGCCTTGTGATTTCCATTAAATCTGACTGGCGAGAGTCACTGCTGGCATAAATGAGCACCAACCCATCAAGGTCCCCTACAATGAGCTCAGCACGACTAAATAAACAGTGCAGAGGCATCACAATCAGGCACTGGCAGTTGGATCTGGTGGTCCCCCAATGACACTTTGCTCCCCTGGAGAAAAATCTGTGGCTTTGGCGGCAGCAGCACTTTTACTTGCCAAATCTGTAGCTTGGGGCACTGGGGAGCCTGGGGGCTGGCACGGAGGAGGCAGAACTGCAACCAGGGCTCTCCACCTCCCTCTTCTTGTCCAGCCAGGGTTACAGCTCTGTGATCTAATTGTAAGATGATTAATTTTTTCTTAAACATCAATTCCTGCTGCTGTCCCCATATATATATTTGAACAGCACTGTTCCACACTCCCTCCCCAAAATATCAGCAGTGAGAAAACACTCACTCATGGGGCATCCCAAGGAGAGGGGCTGTGTCACCAGCCAGATGGCCACACAGCAGCTCAAACTTTGTATGCTGGCATCCAGCCAGCTGGTGAAAGGAAAGGCCTCAGACAGCCACTGAACTCCCTCCATCCATCTCCCAAACAAGCCACTAGTGCATCTGCTGCCATACATAAACATTGTGCCCTGGGTGAAGCCACAGAGGACACAAGCAATGACACCTGTCCTGTCCATCCTGACCTGAAGAGATGCTTATCATGTTCTCAGCTACCAGGGGAAACCACACACCTCACAAAACAAGGTTTGGCACTAAAACAGCTCTCCAGGTTCCACTTCTTCAAAAGTACATGCACATCCAGAACATGCACACACAAAACAACAGGTTGTTGCTCTCTGGCAAATAAGTATTTATTAAAGCCCTGCATTTATTACACATACTACAATCCCATAAAAGGGGCTCAGAAGCCACTAACAGTGGGCATTGTTGGACTTTATGTACTTTCTTAAGGGAGGATTGCTTGGTGGGTGAACTACTCGCTGTGGCCTCCCTTGAAAGGAGAAAGAGACATTTCTTTCAGCTTGTTCAGAAGTAAGTGCTGGCATCACTCAGATGAACCGTGCCCTCATGGCTCAGATGAAACGTGCCCTCAAGAGTCTCTTTTCCCCCAGCTGCTACAAAGACAGCTTAGGGCAATTAGTTCAGTAGATGTTTATGCTGTTATGTGGAGTCAGGCAAGAATAATCCCTTACAGTCAGTTGTGGTCCAGGCACTGCTCTCACTACATGAGATGAACACAAAACTACAAAAGCAAAGCTCTGCTCTTGAACATTTCCGCTGAAGTTAAAGAATGGGGTCTAGAGATAGCAAACCCAGGAATGATCTGGGTGCAGTGGGACAGGATTGCAAGCAATACTGGTTTTCAACCTATTGCTCATGAACAAGTTGATGCCAATCTTTGCACAGGTCCATGGGAAGCCAAAGAGCTAACACAGAGTTTGAAAACAGAGTTTAATATCTTCCCATCAGTGTGTTACTTTACCAGTGATACCACAACCCAAGGAACAGGAAAATCAGGGACCTGCTGCTCTACATTTGTACACATATGTTAGCAAAGGACATGGGAACGCCTGCGGCCCACTTAGAAAACAAGCACTGGAGAGCAAATAAATCCCTTACCCGGTTATCCTCTTGAATCTCCCAGTCACTGGAGAAGCTCAGCACATGCTGTGCCTGCGAGCAGTTCGAAAACTGGAAAAGGCTGGCAAACATCCTTCTGTTCTCCTGGGTATCGGGGAAAATCGCCTCCTGGAAGTTGACTCCGTGCGGCAGGAGAATGTAGTTCTCATCCATTCTGAAACACAAACTGCACTGTGAAAATGAACAGCACTTTCTCTCCTACAGAAGTCACCCATCATACTTCAGCCTGACTCAACAAGTGCCACTGAAGTCACATAGACTTTTAGCTGACAAGTGGCTCTCAGGTCTCCTGGCACTTAAGTCTCCAAGATGGCAATTTCCACCATGGGGACTGGATCAGGCAGCAGCAGTAATGAACTAACAGGCTCCTACCGCCTCCAGACACCAGGGAAACCCCCTGAAGGAGGCAAATCTGCATTTTGAGCCATAGCTCCTGCTGAATTTGCATCTCTTTGCCCTCAATCCCAGAGTTTAAGTACTCCTTCAAACAGTCAATAAATAACTCCTGTAAAATGTGTTTAAAGATATTACTACAGACTAAGCCCTAGACAGCATCAAAATGAGTTTCATTATGCACCCAGTGTAAGAATATACCAAGTATTTCAAAACAAGCCACTGAATAGTATTTCGCAAACGCTCTTGGATTGAAAGGTCATGGTGATGGCTCTGTTCCAACATTGTGGTTTATTTTCTTAGTCTTTCGATGAGCCCAAAGTCAGGGTTTGGCTGGGACTCGGGAGAGTCGATGGAAAGCTATCGGGTGAGTATTTGGGGATGGGTTTTAAACTCCAATGCCAAACTTCAGAGCTGGCCTCTCTCCAGATCCGTGACCGTCCCGCCGTAAAAACAAAAGCAGCAGCATCCAGGAGCTACTCAAGAGCAGCTCCCCGTGCATCTGCTGTCCGGCAATACTGGAATATTATGGGCTTTTGGTGTTTCGGTTTTTTGTTTGTTTTTGGGAGGTTTTTTGGTTGTTTCTTTTTTTTCCCCGGTGAAACTGTAGGTGGAAGCGCAAAGCAGAAGGCGCTGCGAGGAGAGCGGCAGCGGGGCGGAGAAAACCCTCCGGGCAGGGGCGGGCGCGCATCCCCCCGACCGGA
>VYXB01002533.1:140099-253817 GCA_013397135.1 Pachyramphus minor
GGGTGAAAAGGGGCGACGGCGCAGAGGGTCGAGGTACAGGGGGTGTGCAGGGGCAGAGATGCGAGGAGCAGAGGCGCAAAGGGGAGGGATGGGAAAAGGCAGAGATGCGAAGGGGGCAGAGAGGCAAAGGGGAGGGATGTAAGCGAGAGAGGTGCAAAGGGGGAGGTGAAAAGGGAGGGATACAAAGGGGAGGGATGCAGAGTCGCAAAGAGGAGGAATGCAAAGGGAAGAGGTGGACGGGACGGAGAGTGCCAAGAGACGTAAAAGAGATGTAAAAGAGCAGAGATGCGAAGGGCAGGCAGGGACCCCCTGGCCCCGGGGTGAGCACTGGTGACACCCAGGGCTGTTGGGAGGTGACGGTATGGCTCGTAGGGTGCTGGAAGTGTAAGGGTCCCAGTAGAGAAGAGGGCTGTGCACAGCTCCTGCTGGGAAAGGAAACCCTGGGAAACAGAAGATGGGGGCGCGGGGGGAACTTGTAACCCTGGTCACCCACTTCTCCTACTTCAAATGTGGCTGGAGAAAAACGTGCAAGTAAGGGAGAACAGCTCTTCCTCCAATCATTTTCCAAAATACATCTGGTGAGCAAGGGAAAAGTTAAAAGTTAGATCTCGGTATATTTTCGCTTCCCAATGTTTCCTCCTGGAACTGTCTGAGAAAGATTCAGTTTCTCCAGACTTCTGGCTGATGGCTCAAATCCCTTCTTCCAGGGATCCCCGGGGGCACTGCAACATTCACAGCCCCAAAGAGCTTCTTTCTATTTCAGTATTCTCCTTTTCCCACATTTGATCTCACTCAGAATAATAGTGTGGAATGGGCATGGGATGCTTAAAATCTTTTGGAGCTTTTTTTTTTTATATGAATATCGCAGACTCACAGTCCCAGTTAGATCTCTCCCTAGGTGTGATGGTTACTCAAAGTTTGACAGCATGTCCTGGCTGGTTCCTTTAATCTCACTCTCTGTCTGTCTCCATATGCCCCTCCAGTCCTCTACAAGCACAGGGAGTTCTTGGGAACAGAAGGTGCCTCTTTTTTCCATGTTCATGCTGTGCCTGCTATGGGGGTCCTTGCGCATGACCGGGGTTTGAAATAATGTGCAAAATCATGAATCATCAGTTAAATAATGCTGAGCCAGCTTCTCAACAGTGAGACAAAACGTCTTCAGTGACAAGTGTCTCCCTCTGGAGCAGTTTCACTGACTCAGCTGTGTGCTGAAGAGTTTAACAAAGTAATATTCATATTACATGATGGTTTGATACTACAGTGTACTTCATCATAGATTTATGCAAGAGCAGCAAAGTTGTTTCTTCCTAAAACAGAAACAGATTTTGATTTTTTTTTCTAACAAAAATCTCAGAATGACAGAGTTCCTCTAACTTTTTTTTTCCTATAATCTGCTTCTTGAAGATCAACAAATTGCTTACAACTTTCAGGAAAGAAGCTTAAAAGACAATTCTGAACAGAATTCCCAACAGACCAACCAGCTCAAATTTCCTTAATGTTAACCATTAGGAAACACTGCTTTTTCCTTTGGGACCTGAAGGGACTAAACTGTGGTAGAGAAGGTTTCAGAGCCTCATTCAACAGTTTTTATATATATAAATAAGGAATACAAAGAAACACAGAGAATTGAGGTGGATGTTGACTTCAGACAAAGGTGGGGCAGTTCTGGAGGCATTTTGTGCAATCCCATACGAACCTCAGGTTTCTACTGAGTCCTTCAAGATGTTGGCAAAGACATGGGGGTCATATGAAGAAAGACATGAGCTGCAAGTGATGGGAGAGGTGTTCAACCCATCCAAGGTGGTCTTACCATGTCTCTCCAAAGTATATGGCTGGTGTCAGAGCCTGGCAGCTTCAGCAACATGAATCCCGTGTTGAGTGTGGGCAGCCACATACAGGTGTGTTACTACTTCAGGGCCACTCCTGCAGAGGTAGAGCCCCAAAAAGCAGATGAGGTGTTTGTAAGCACAGGTTGGTTAGTTTTGTCTGGGGAGCCAAATTCTTAGATTGTCTTAAATGCAGTTGCTATTTTTTCTGTGTATACTTACAAGATTGGTATCTTCTGGGTAGAAAAGCCTCCTATTTAACCTTCATATCCACTTACTGTGTGTTACAAGCACATAGTGGTCAATTGTCCTCAAACCACTTTGGAAACATCTAATGTAAGCTGTGACCTGTTCTGCTGTTCCTCACATTTAATTTAGCCACCACATAACAGCTGGGAAGGAGGACAGGGTGAGAAAGGGAGGGACATAGACAGCTCACAAGCAAAATATAGATGCCTTTCCTTCATGCTACTATTTATAGTCTGAACTGCTTGTATTTGACCAGTGTTTTAATCAGTGAGCCAGCCCAGAAAATACAACAGCATCTGCTGGCATATGCTGGTGCTGGCTGGTCCTCTCCAAAATGCTTTTTTGAGGTGATTACCCACAGTGTGGAAGCAAATAATTAATGTTCTGTGGAATTTCTCTATCATTCTGATGAGTTATGTTGGCATTTTGAGGATACAGCGGGACTCCATGGAGCTGAGTTCAGAGCTGAATGAGCTGGTTGAGCTGAAAGGAGGTCTTAGCCATAATTCTGGAGCAGACACAGTAGGTGTGCAAGTCTGCACATAAAAACACCTCTCACTTGAAAGTGTCTGATTTCCTTGTTCTCTTCCATTTGCGTTTGCTGGTGCTGCGCCCACTGTCACTGTAAGGGCTCAGAGTGGTTTGTCTTCTTCTGTGCCCTCTGTGAGATGTCCTCAGCTGAGACCTATTGCTGTTAGGAGTCTCTCTGGAGATTCAGCAGTTTGTAACCTTTCCTTCCCATCCCAACAATCTGATCCCTTTGTGGTTTGAGTTCATTAGCAACTTTCAGATGAGTATTTTGGTAAAGAATTTGAACTATCTACATTCAGATCACAGTGATTAACTTGATTTTGCTTTTCAATTTCTCTCCACAGAAGCATCATCAATTTTCTCATCTCCTCCTTCATTTCTGAGGTAGTGAAAAGTAACAGGAGCATCTGAATCCATTCCAGGAGTCCTTTCTCTTCCAGCTCTGGATAACAAGGAATTAGTGACATGAAGTAAAGATTTGGAAACCCTCCCTGGAGTCCACATCCTTCAGATCTGTGTTTGCTGTTTCTCTGCAGGGATCCACCGGCTGATCTGAGACGTTCTTCAGTGCAGTGTGAATACTTTTGTGCTGTGAACTCAGCATGGGTCTGACGAGTGCTGTAGCCAAAACCAGCTAATCAGAGGAACACCAATAGAGCCAATTACTGCTCAGGCTGCACTTTGAGCCACTCATCCATGTGCCACAGTCATTCATTCACTTCCTCCTCTTAGGTAGTCTTGTAGACTTTGTGACAGGCTCATGGTTTTCCCAGGCAGGAGCTCTTCCTTTTATGCCACAACATCTTTACAGATATTTAAACCAAAGGTTTCTCCCTCTGGGCTTTGTAATTTTCTTTGTTGTTTCTGTGGTAATGCATGTGATTTAAGCCTTTTAATAAAACATATTTCTGCTTTGTCTCTGCCTTTAAAGTATTGACAGAGTTGAGCATTAGGCCAGGTATCAAACAGGAGAGCACTATGCTCAATGTCTGGCTGCCTTTCTGATGGGTGTAGGTGATCTGAAACCTCAGGCCAGCTGTCTTTTATTTACATATCTGCAGTGATTCCTTTGTAGTCCAGGGTACAAAATATCAAACCCAGATTTCTTTCCCCCTGCCCATCCCTCTTTAAACTGGGTGACCTACAAAGATGAATATTTGGCCGTGTTAGTGTCCCCACAGGAAGAGATGTTTTTGTTAGCTTCTCCTATCTATGCTTCTCTAATTCAAGTAATTCTTCTCATAGTTTGACATTTGGTCCATCACATTTAACTATTTTTGTACCAATAGCTGGGCTGGGTGATTCCTATTTAAAAAAAAATTACATTCCTTGGCCATAGTTCATTATATCTTTTTCTTTTGAAGTAATCATGACCATGAAGAAACAAGATCTGTCTTTGGGGATCAGCTGGGAATACTGCTGTCTTAAAGAGTTTGGAAAGATTTACTTCATGAACAGCAGTAAAAAGACTTTCTGTAACACCAATCAGAATTTGAATGAAAAAAGGAGTAGAAGGACCAAGGAGTTGGTATAGATAGGGATCTTTACTTACACCTTCATTCTATCTTTCTGTCCTTTCTTGCCCCCCTCTGGCCTTTACCCTTTCCCCTATCCATCTTCAAAGGATCACAGAATGGTTTGGGTTGGAAGACACCTTAAAGATCATTGAGTTCCAGTGCCCTGTCATGGGCAGGGGCACTTTCCACTAGACCAGGGTGCTCAAAGCCCCACCCAATCCAGCCTTGAACACTTCCAGGCATGGGGTAACCACAACTTCTCTGGGCAACCTGCCCCAGTACCTCATCACTCTCAGAGCACAAAATTTCTTACTAACATCTAATCTAAACCTACACTTTCAGTTTGAAGCCAATACCCCTTCTCCATCCTGCCATCACTGTGGCCACAGGGTCCTGCTCTCCTTTCCCTTTGCCTTGGTCTCTGACAAATCTCAACAATTCAAATGCAGTTTCCTTTGAATCTGGATCTCTGTCCTGTTAACGGTGTCTCCTACCAAAACTCCCATCTTAGCATGGCTCCCTGACATCTGGGGGACATCTGACCCATCATGGTTGAAGGTGAACTGTTTTTCTCATTGAAAGTGACCATTTATCCCTTTCATAATCATTGGCACTATCACTTCCTCTTATCCATCACTTGGATGTCATCCTCACCTTAGACTTTCCTCTCTGTTCTCAAAGTTGTCTAGACACTTTCCCTGTAGCTTCTCCCACATGTGCCTTTCCTATCATTCACACAGCAAAAATGCTCTTTCCTCTCATGCCTTGAGTCCTGCAGCAACTCTTTTTGGACAAGCCCAGCCTTGGCCCACCACTGCCTGCCCAGCTTGTTGCCACACCCACTGCTTTTCCAGCTCATCATGACTGATCATATTTAACACCCATCTTTTCCCTGGACTCCCTTGGCAACCCACATCCACCCCTTGCTTCATGCCAGCCTCTTTCTGAAGAGCTCTGAGGCAAGGACCAACTCAGCTCCACATTTCTGCAACATCTGATTTGTGAGCCATGGCTGAAGCTCCGAGAATAAAGAGTAGCAACAACATGCAGGCTGGTTCCAGCCCAAGCCAGAGGAGGCCAGAAGTTGCTGCCTGCGCTCATGAGTCTGTTCATAAATCAATGTGAAATGTGCTGTCTGAGCGCAGCTCCCAGTGGACACACATCTGCATAACACATACCAGTGACAAAACTGACGATGGGAAAAATATCTAAACAGATCATTCCCACAGCTGGGGAGAAATTAATAAAGCTGTCTCATTTTCCCAGTCCCTGGGGTAAACTCTGGTTCAGGTAAATGCACATCAGAGGTTTTAAAGGCAGAAGGGCTTGTTAGAAAAGTCTAATCTGACCATTCTGGCTAGATGATGTCACCCAGGGACTTCTGTGTCATGATCGTAGTTGAACTTACAGAAGAGTGGAAGACACACAACTCCCACTTTAAAATCTCAGGTGGTGGAGAAGCTAAATCATCCCTCAGTCAGTTGTTTCCATACTAAAATCTTATGCTTCATCCCATTCTGGATCTGCCTGGCTTCAGCTTCCAGTCATGGGTTCATTTTGTGCTGTTGTCTGCTACACGAAAAAAGAACCCTCTTATTAGAAATTCTCACCCAGTTTTGGCATTCATAATCCAATAATCAGATATCCCTTTGAATGAATTGAATATAGTTTCTTTCAATTGCTAGCAGGATGACCAGACTATCAGTCATTGTTGTAGCTTGATTGCCCCAGATTTTCAACATCATTTTCTCCTGCAGACACCAGAGATGAACTCAGGATTGTAGAGCCTGGTTTCCAAAGAGCCAGGGAATAGGCAACACCACCACTTCTATTTGATTTTCTGCTCCTTTTTCATATTAGCAAAGTACAATTAGCGCTTCAATCCTAACTCCACCAAGTGAAGGCAATTCTGGCCTGATTTTGGGCCAGAGCAATAATCCCTCCAGCACCCAGTCACTCGCACTGGTCTCTTTAGCTGCAGCATCACAGGGGAGTGATGGAGAAAGTGATGCCACGTGTTTAAGTCCTAATCCAACAGTGATATCGTAGGACTTTGGCTTCTCCTCTGGACAAAAGGATGGAGATGTGAAATGTTTTGGCTTTGCTTTAATATCTCAAGTTTTCTGGATTTATCTCCTGTCTCTCCTATGTTTTCAAAGAGTTGAATTTTTGAGTTGCAGTTGGCATGTTTGACACAGAAGACATGTTTGACACCGTCTTCTGGAATGAATCTAGTGCTGCTGAACAGCAACAGATTGCCTGGTGTGCCTCCCCTCTGTGCCCCCAGCAGAAAAGGGGCAGGACAACCCTGAGTTGTAGAAGGGGTTGCCTTTCAGTAGGGCCAAGATGCTCCTAAACAAAGCCCACTCTGTCTTTGCTGGTGCAGAGATGATGTGCAGGTACATCCAGCAGAGGCAGGTCACCAGATTCAACACAGACTTGTGTGGCCTTTCAGTCCACAGAAACCGCCTCACCTTTCCTTCATTGCTCAGAAACCAGCATCTGACCTCAGAGGATCTTGTGTGGATTCCACGTGGTAATGAGAATCGTGACTCTCATGCTATTACTGACTCAACAGCAATGGGCACATGTGTCCAGGAGGCTGCTCAGCCCTGACTCGGGATGATCCCCTGCAGACCAACCTTTCTTCCTACAGTTTGCCTGGATAGAACAAAAAAGGGGAAAAGGGCATCTTATAATGAGAGACCTTGGCACCATGTATAGTTAATGCAATTGAACTCACACTCTGCTCAGTTTTCACAACTGGGTTCTTACTCTGATGAGTTAATTCCCTTTGACGTCCCTTCTGTCCCGCCCCTGCTTTCATTGAGACTAAAATAACCCAACTGTCCATCTTGCTTATGGAATTACTGAACTTTTAAGAGAACACAAAGTGCTCTCACACAAGGATTTGGGATTAAACCTCTCTTGTTTGTGTTAAACATAACATCTTAATTCTTCCACTGCTGGAGGGCAAATGAGTCTCCACAACCCCAAAGAAACCTGCTTTCAAGCCCTATAGCAAAGGTCAGTGTGATTTGTTTCTCATTACAGATGTTTTTCCCGTGAAGTTGTCTTATGGTATATGACAGTTCTCCTACAAAACACCTTTATGTAATTTAAAGCATTTTTACTTAAAATATTTTTCATTATAAACCAAGAGATGCTTAATTTTCAGCACAATTCTCTTCTCTCAGACTGCACTAATCAATGAAGTACCTGATTTTTTTTTGCCCAAGGATGTGTTGAGGATAACAACTGTGTGCCATCCATGTCTCATCCAACACCCAAGGAGCTGTGAATCTGGAAGGGGGAATCCCACTAAAGCTGGCATTTCCTTGAACTGGGTTTAACTTCAATCTCCTGGCTCTGGGGGTGTGTATGCTTTGTGTACAGATGTGCATGCACATCTGGAGGGGGAGACTTGTGGGAAAGAGGGGCAAGGCAGCCCAGATTATGGAGTGGTAGATTACTGCAGAGTCCTACAGGGTTTAGAAATGCCCCTGCACCCCATGAACTCCCACAGATGAAGGGATAGGAAATAACATGAGGATGAGGCAGACATGAGGATGCAGAGCCCAACATAAAGTTAGAAACTGTGAAAAATGCAGAGGATGTGGAAGGAAGAGACTCAGTACAGGAAGGAAAGGGCAGAGAGGGAAGCAGCCTGTCAAGGAAAATTTTAGGCAAAGATGGAGCAAATGAAGGAATTAAGTTAATTAATTGACCAGTACATGGTACAACTTGAGAAACTGTGACAAAAAAAAGAAAAAAAGAACAGCGAGAATCTTAAGCCTTTTGGGTTTTTTTGCCTTGGTCACTGATTGGAGGTGTCCAGTGCAAACACCACCAGAGACTCCTGCACATCCCCAAAGAAGCTCTCAGCCCTTCTGTAATGCCAGCTTTTGCCCAGCAGTCTCACACTGGCCAGCTTGCACTGCCTCTTGTCCTGCAGAAAGCTGGGCCTACCCTGAGTGCCATGCCTCTCCTCTCAGCTCCTCACCTTCCTGAAGCCAAAGAGCTGCTCTGCTAGCCCCACCACGGCCCCACCATCGGCCCCCACCTTTTGTCTCATGGGCATCCCCACACCTACTTCTATTTCTGGGCCATTTCAAATGAAGTACCAAGAGAAGGAAAAAAGTGGATTTTTTTGTCTGGGGTGGCCTTATAAGCTGCATCTCTGACAGTGGAGGGCCATAACCTTCCCACCAAAATCCAGCAACACTCACATGAGATGTGCCCATTCCTCACAAATGACCTATGCAGCAACCACTAGGCAGCAAGATTCTCTCTTTAACAGCTACTGAGAGGGCATCAAACAATCTAAACCAATCTCACAAAATGGATGAAGGCCCTGCTCCATTAGCACATGGGCTCTGTATTTTTCCACCTTTAGCAAGTCTTGTTCTTCTCTGGTATGCTCTAGAACACAGTATTGCAGGTCTTTGACACAGTCACTCTATCCACAGAGCAGCTGACGTGAAAGCACCTCCTCCCTGCTGTTGTGCAGGAGGTTTATTTGGATTTTAGAAATCACCCTTACCAAAGCATAAAAAACCTGCTCTTAACTCAGTGAGTTAACCCAAGCATGTGGCCAAGGCAGTGAAATGGGCTCTGATCCAGCTCCCACACGGGAGGTTGTTCCTTCTTCTGATGACAATCAGCTCACTTGTTGCTGAACACCATTGTCCTCCTGACTCAGGGGAATTGCTTCCCTCAGGAGCTGGGTTAGCAATGCCACCAACATTCATGAAGGATTCACTTGAAGGCCAGCGATGAGGGCAGTTCTGCTGGTGGGTAACTGTTGGCCATTCAGCCCTGCTCCTGAATTCCTTGGCAATGAGATGCTCACACACACCATCAGCATTGCCAAGGAGGGAACAGACCCACCTCTGAACCTGTCCCTTGGCTGCCACTTGAGGTGTTGGTGACACATGTACAAAGCAGGGGGTGTTGGAGCCAATGAAGACTTCAAGGTCCAGCAGCAGCCAAAGCAAATGATTTGATGTATTATATCACCTGTCAGCAAAGCTGCCTGGCTCCTCTTTGCATTGCATTAAATATTCAGACTGAAATATGACATTTAACATGTTTATCTTGGGTAAGATTTTTGTAGAAAATGTTTCAATGGTCCCACCAAGGTAGTCTAAAGAGTAATTTTTTTTTTCAGTTGTGTAGAAGACTCTGTTCCTATGAGCAGAGGCAAGAGTTTCATATTGGACTGAAACATAATGATGGAGACAGAGATTTACTGGAAGGATAAGACTTGGGGACAAAAATGCCAGGCCTGGTAGGTCACACAGGTGGCAGCTTCTTACTACATAAAGAGATTGTGAATTCACATCCACCAACGTGTTTGTGGCACTCAGATAAGGTGAAAACAAGCATCACTGGAAAGCCCCTACAGGTGTTAATAGTTCTGTCTCTCAGTTTTGCCTCTCAAGTACCTACAGATTCAAGGACAGGGGATTTCATGGCATTTGCACATTGAGCAGTGGAGATAAAACATAACTGGTCTCGAGGAGGACACATTCCAAACTGCTGCTCATGACTCACCGCCCTGAAGGAAGGCATAGGAGACATCAGGTATTCTCGTGCTCCTGAGGATTTACTGTTGCTCATTTGCATCCATGTTCACGTAGCACTGAGACACTGGGAGACACCTCCTCTGCTCATCCCATCTCCAGTGCTATAGTTAGAGAAGAGCTGCTTTCTGCAGATACTCTGCTAAAAACCCTGCTGTGCAGAGGCTTGCTGGAGCTGGGCAGAGGCACAGCTGAGGTTCTGAAACACTTACAAGCGTCATTCACAATGCAGACAGCCCAAAGAAGTTGTTCACATTTCTTGGTGGGTCGATCCATTGCAGGAGTTTCTTTGAATAAGCACCAAGTCACTTGCTGCAGCCCTCCATCCTCTCACCACGAGTTCACTGCTGAGCTTTATCACTGAGCCTCATCTGCTGCACAGGTGATAACAACCACAGAGGGAAGGGAAATGTCTCTTTCACAGAGGTGCATGTTAATCCCTAATTCAGATTAAATATATCCTGGCTGCTGGAAACAGCTGTAAAGGTCTTTTTCTTTGCCGTTCCCAAGTGTGATGCATTCCTCCTCTTCATGATCCCCTCATGAAGGGGGGAAGAAAAGCATTGGATAAAAGCCTTGCTCCAGGGCAAGAAAAGATCCAAACTGCACCTTTGCATAAATCTGTCACTCTGAGTCCACTGAGAACAACTGCAAACATGAAAAATGGCATAGCAAAGTGAGGCCAGGTGTTAACTCCTCTTTTTTTTAATTGGGGGTGGGGGGAAGGTGGGGAAGGAGAAAAAGCTATTGCAAACAGTCCCAAAACACGATTCCTCAGCTTTATGCTTCATTAGCTCTTTCGGGCCTATCTCTGTGTCCATGAAGTCTTATTTCTAAACCAGAAAGGAAATGGGGAAATTGTCCTGTATCCGTAGCTACTGCAAAATCCACATTAACCACCCTTTGTTGTTTCTGATGTTTTATTCTCTCCCTAGATCAATTTTTGAGGGGGGAGTTTCCCTCTCTCTCACTTTTAAATGCTAATGCATCAAAGATTTGCTGGGTTGGGCTCAAGCGTGGGAGGGCAGCCTCTGAGGACGCCCAGTGATGTCTTTCACCCCAGGGTCAGCTTTGTATTCTGCACTACATTTGATTCTTATACTTGAAACAAAGAAACGCTGTTGTTACTAACACTTTTTCTCTCCTCAATCCCGGCACTTTCATCCCCAAACGCCTTGGCAACAAGTGGCCAGATTTTGTTCTGGCAAGTGGAGGCGGCCATGGGGCCCGTGTTCGTCTTTGCTGATCATGACCTGGTTGCCCCCCAGGAGGACTGACAGCACCGAGGAATCCTGGAGGCTGCCCCAAGGTGGCACCTCTGTTTAGGGCATGTGGCAGGGTCCCCCAGACCAGCAGGGATGGCACAGACACCTCTTGCCTTGCCTGGGACTCCCCTTACCCCCACCCACCCCATGCAGCCTCCCGTCTGGCTGCAGCCCAGCTCCACACCCCTACCTTTGTCCCTTAATCTCTCCTGCTCTCATTAAGCAGGAGGGGCTTTCGTTAAGGCTCCATTGTGCAGAAGGAAATTGCTTTTGCCACTGCAGTCCCAAGGGCTGTACATTTCTCAGGCAATTAGACCTTTATCAGTTGCAGAGATAAGGATTGCTGAATATGTGTTGGCTGACACAGACTGACACAGACATATAGCTTAATTAATGTAAGCAAAATGCTTTGAAGTCCTTTTTATTCTTCTTTTGGGGCTGATTCTTTTTGTTTGTTTTTTTAAGTCCCTGTCCAGTTCATTGGTAAAACTACTATATGGAGGGAATGAAGTGAAATTCCTTATGACAGTGTTGGGTACCACCAGTCAACATGTTTAAGCCTGGCAAGCTGCTCTCTCCAGGCATGATGGACTTGGTGACCACTTGTCTCCTGTGACAGTCCTGGGAGCACAACCTGATAGGACTGGAGACCCTACCAGATTGCTCAGCACTTTTGCACACTGAACCACCCTAGGACTCATGGTGCTGAGCCAGGAGACCCTTCTCTCTCTCTGACATTGGAGAAAGCTGCCCACACCAGGACATTTCTAATCCTACTCAGCTATAATTCAAGTGTACATGGAAAATGGTTTACCCACCAAGGCAGTTTTGTATTACAGTGCTGCACTGCTTGTGTTGGAAGCCAAATTAATTGTAAGGCTTGGCCAAGTTCTGCATAGGTTGAAACCTGACTTTTGGCTTAGTTTCAGTCTGACAAAGAGTAAGATTTTGGTGTCTCCATCAGCAGCTTTTGGGACTGTTGTTCCCATTCCAGACATGGGTGTCTCGCATTCAGACTGAGGATACCTCTGGGTCTTGTGAGTCATGTTGAGAGCATTACATGGGGTTGGGTTTAAATAGATGAAAAGTGAGAATTTGTGAGACTTTGGCAGCCTATGCAATGAATTTGTAATGGCAGAGGTAGGATGAATTCCACCACTGCAGTACAGAGCTGTTCCAGGGGACACGCAGAAGTTCAGACTAATGAACAGCTCTGCCTGTTGTGTGGTGAGCAATGGATTACACTGAATCACCCCAGAGCTGTGCCTGGAGTTTGTCGTTTCAATAAACTACCAGCTCTCACAGAAATCAACAGGAGGCTGAAACTGATGTTTTTAATGTGAGCTGGGTTGGCTATTAAAACCCAACATTGTTTGAGATCATCTCTCTTACATCCCTCTGAGATCAAAGAAATTTACTATGGACAAGTGCAATCACACATAGATATGATTAATGTTCCATGGTTCAGATCAGAGTTCAGATCTCTCTTAAGCAAAAGATCTTTTTCTATGCAATATCCAGAAGTGGTAGAGGATAATTTCCCAAGAGGAATCCTTGGTTCTTAAAAATCGCTTTCCTCTTGGGTCACCTTCGCTTAAAGCCATTTGAGAAAGTGATTTGTCTTGCATAGACTGGAAAGTGCCAAATGTTTTCTGAAACAAAACAGAAAGACAGTAACACCAAACTGGCCCAGCAGGCAGGGACTTGGAGGTGGGATACCAGAGTGTAATTCTCTTTCCTCACACTGTGATATTTTGGGCAAGTAACCAAATAAATACCTAAAAATATGAGTCTTAGTCCCATTGTACCCCAGATTTCCATTTGCAGCTAGACAAAACACCATTTTCTTTGATCACAGTGGTGTGATGAAGCAGAGATTTGTTGGAGTGTCGTGATACTACAGTAATGGGGGCTACCATCAATAAAGCTCATGTTATAGGAAAGTCTACTAGCAAAGAATTTATAACTAGCAAATTGAGGAAAAGAAATGCAGCAGTGAAATGTTCAGAACTGCTAACTGTGTGTTTAAAGGTTTGGGAAAATGCCTAGAGCTGTAAGTAGATGCCAGAGAAATTAATTATGATAATAAAACTTCTGGGAAGAGGTGGAAATGCTGGAATGATCAAATCATGTGTAATTATGGAGAATATCTTCTGTCCTCTTGGTAACACAGAGCTGCAAGGAATGTGTGTGTTGCCTCCAGAAATATGAGGGGCCAGGATGTCATTCTTCCAGAAACAAAACAGACAAGAACTGAAAGAAAAAAATAGAAAAAAGAAAAGAAAGAAAAAAAAAAAAAGAAGAAAAAGAAAAGAAAAGCCAAACCAAACAAATGCCTCACAGGTCAACATGCAGCAGCCAGAACTTTGAAAATCAGCCAGGGGAAATTCCCTGAGAAGCTTCCCTCTGCTCACGTAGGAATTCCTAGCCCCAAACCTTTGTTTGGGATCAGCTGAATCATGTTATATGGTCTTATTTTTCATTCCAGCTCTACACCTTCAGGCTGCACACATCTGAGTCGATTATCAGGGACAAACAGGCCTCTACTCTCCCCTTCATTCCTCTGGCTCTCATATTCATGGTTGGAGCTTTTTATCCAACCTAGTGGTCTCTGCTGGAGCCATGTTTGTCTCAAAGGCTGATGGGCAGCACCTACAAGACCAGAAATGCTTGCTGCAGCTGAGAGCCATGCAATTGCTCCTTCGCTGACACATTTAAAGACAATATTTGCTGTTCATTGCAAAAAAATTATTTATAAAAACCCTGCTCTGATGGCAAGTTGGCAGCACAATTACCTAAACTCTCTGTATAGACACTCCAGGTCACTGGTGACTGTTTAGGCCGTGCTGTTTCAAGATGAATTAATTGCCTCCTGGATTTCCCCTGGCTCTGTAAGGCTTTACTGGATTCACACATACTGCCAGCTGCTGCACAGAAAGCCAAAGGGGAAAGATAGAGCTGGGAGAGGAGATACAGATGGGCCCTGTCCAGCAAAGCTTTAGTTTCATTTGCTTCTGAATATAATGATCTCTTCATGCTACAACCCTTGTGTTGCAGGCCATTGAAAAGAAATAATTAAAATGCACATTGCAAGTCATGAAAATTAAAGTCTTTGATCTTCTTTTGCTGCTGAAAGGCTGCAAACTCCACCCTGGTGAAATGCAGCACTAGCTGAGCTTTTTGGAAACTCACAGGCTTTAACCAAACTACAAACTGGGTCCACAACTGGAGCTTGTGTCTTCCCTTTCAAGGAAGCTTTGATACACAGTGGTGGGATTTCCCCACACACCAGTGCATAATGTTTTATTGATTCTTATCCCTTACAGAAATGTCATACAGTTCTTCGGATAACTGCTTTGGTGCATCACAGTGCTCATCCTCAACACAGCACCTAAAAGCCCTGAACTGGTGGGTGTTCAGCATCATCCCAGAGTGCTGTCCTTGTGGATGCTTCCATCCCTCAGCAACATTTAAAAACCTCTAAGTCAGGCTGTCTGCCTCTTCACACTGTTTAGGATTCAGAGCACTTCTCCTGGACACATTGCAGAAGGAACCCTGGAGATCCCATGAAAGGAAGAAAAACTTTACAGAGTATTTTGTGTCTGTTGGCCCTGCAGTGATGCTATCATGTATCTCCTGAGTTGCTGACATCTTGGCATTAATCCTCATTGGATTCCTTTGCCAGCTATATGCTGAGGCTTGAGATATGATTTATGCCTTTACTGACAAGTCCATCAATAGACAGTCTGTCCCACTAAAATGAGACTATCCCTCAGAGAAGCCCCCTGTTCTGAATATTTATGAGCAGGTTTGATCTAGATATTCCCAAACACAGTACTTGCAAAGAAGGCACCTTGTGGGCAACTTTCATCATAAACTGCAGAAGCCACCAAGGTAGTGGAGCCATCCCACTGCTTGATGATTTACTGGAATTAGGAAACCCTGTCCCTTAAGCACTGTGTCATTTCACCAGGGGTGTTGGAAGTTTATTGCATTTTTTTCCAGAGATGACAGTCTTTCAGTGAGGGGATGCTATGGAACATCATATTCTAGTGAGGTTCTCACCCTGCATTGCAAGAGTATCCAAATGTCCTTCAGAAACACTTCCATTACCACTTTATTTACCCCTTTTTTTTCCCCACTCCCCAAGTTAAAAGCTATTTGTCAGACTCTGTTGTTCTTCATGTACTTTATATGATCAGCTCTCAATAACTGCATCATTTAAGCTTTAGGATGAAACCTGGAAATAGCACTCAGACCCCTGGAGAGTTCATTCCTACAAACTAAAGATGCTTTCAAACCATTCTGCCTGATTGCATCCCGATACAGAGTGATTCAGGAGAGCAATCCTTATTCAGTTCTGCCTCTCCTTTGGTGAGAATCATGACAGCACAGCACAGGGGGGAGCTGGCTGTTTGGTTTTTTTATTTTATTTTGGTGGTTTTATCCCATTTTCCACCTCAATCTGCACCTAATTCTCAGATATATTAGCTCAAGCTGGAAGTAACTGCTGTGATTTCAAGTGAGATGGGGTTTACTCAGCTGGCTGCCTGCTTTGCTCAATTATTAATGTTGGAGCACTATTGATTTTGCCTCTTTGAGCTTAGTGGAGAACAAGTGCTGAAAAATGGAAGTGGCAAACACAGGAACAAGGAGAAAACAGCATCTGCTTCCAACACGGTTCAGTCACCTGAAATCAAAGTGGCCCATGAAATATGTTAACCTGTGAAAAGTCATTCCCACAGAAGTTATTTTTTCTCTCTCAAATTCCTCTAGTTACTTTCACTCAACATGACTCCTCATTTCCCAGGTTCAAGGACGATAAGTTCTGGGGTAATGTCTTTGGGCAAACAGTACCTTTACAGGAACNAAGTTTACCTTCATGAGCTCTTCCACGACAGCCCTAAGGTACCCATTAGCTCACTCATCCTACACAAAAAATCTTCCAGGACCCTAAAGAACCCTCCCACATTGTCTGTCTGCTCTGGAACATACTTCTGCTGCCAAACTGTGTCCAGCTGGGGCAGCAGCAGCTGTGTTAGAGCCCAGATCTGGCCACAGGGAGGAACTACTGGGGCTTTTAAAGAGATTTGTACTAAATCCTCACCCAGGGCACTGCCTATAAACAGAGAGAATGGTTACAGAAGGAAATGGTTACAGGCCAAGGAAAAATCTTTACAGAAGTTATAATTGTCTATAAGTTAAGTTAACTAAGTTATAACTATAGGTTTTACCATGGAATCAAGAGGAGCCCAGATCCTATAGTGATGCACTGTAGAAAAAGCTGCAAGTAGAAATGATCTCTTAAGCAGAAACTCTGTTGGGAATGGTGCCAGGCCTTAGTGATATTTGACACTGGGCTTGATTCAGATTTTGTCACAGGTTCCTTTCCTGGGGAATAGGCTAAACCAAAGCAATGAGACAGGAACTTTGTGATTTAAGCCCTACTCTGACACTGCAATGCTAAAAAATACATAAAGTAAAAACAACATGTCAAACTAATAATATCTTAAATTAGTATCCAAATCCTTAGGGAAAACAAGTCCCCAAAAATCTTTACATTTGCTTCCCCTTTCATTGTCTCTTGTACAAATTATTAGACAGGGGCTATAATGTAACACAATCAAGCACAAGACTGACTTTTCTTTCTCTTCAGTGCGTGCAGTTGAGGCCAAGTATCCCTTCTCCTTTGTACCCTCTAAATAAATGGCGAGCCAGAAAAATCAGGCAGCCAGGGCAAAAAAGGAAGAGATTAAAAGAGATGGCTGCAAGTGAAACAGTGAACGTCACAGCAAGAGGGTTGTTGGGCACTGGAACAGGCTCTCCAGGGAAGTGGTCACAGCACCAAGCCTGACAGAGTTCAACAAGTGCTTGGACCATGCTCTCAAGCACATGGTGTGATTTTTGGGGTTGTCCTGTGCAGGGTCAAGACTCAACGACCCTTGTGGCTCCCTTCCAACTCAGGATATTCTATGATTCTATGATAGGAATTACTGCAAAGAAACTGCCTGGGTTCCATGTGCATCTGCATCATGCCCTGTACAACTCTGTTCACCTTGAGGGAGAGGAGCAACCAGCAGTAACCACAAGGGTTTACCTCCTGTACACTATGTTCTCCAATAATCTACACAAAGAAAATAATATTCCTTTAGACAAGAAAGTAAGGAAAAAAATAAAACACATATAAGGCAAGCAACAGCTTTGAGGCTACAACCTACATGTTAGCAAGATCTTTTAGCAGGTTGTTTTGCTGTCTCCTCACAGAACTCACCATGTCTAGAAACATATTTTTTATAGCTGGCTTTTCTGTAACACCAGCTTGTTCCCATCTCTGTAACCAGCTTATTGCAGCTATGATAATAATTGATAAAATTGTAAATCTGATTACAAGGTCTGCTCCCTCATCTGCTTTGTTCCTTGGCTGGCTGTCACTTTTGAAAGCATTTAGGGTGGTGGCTGTCTGTGGCATCCATCCCTTCCCTGACTTGCCATTAATGCTGCCTGTTCCTGGAAGTTCAGTCTGGCTCCAGTGGAGTGGTCAATGATGTCTGGTTACAGAACCCCCAGTCATCAACCCCATCTGGATCTGGTCCTGGCTGAAAAGAGAATATTGAAGTTGTGGAGGGAGTCAGAAAAGCTGGCAGGAGGGGTAAAATGCCTCTGTCTTGTGTTCTTGCATCCCACAGTCCTCAAGGGTCACACCTGTGAGACACTGATCTGCCCAGAAGTGCATGCCCTTCAAACAGCCCTCTGGGTCTGAGAGTTATGATGCTGCCTGGGGCATCTGAAGGCCACAAATAGGCAATACACTAAGTAGCAGATGTCTTAGAGGGATCACTTGCTACTGGGGATATCCACAGGATACCCCTTGAGAAATCCAGTTTGAATCACCCTCCTGGCAGAGCTGACAGGCAGAAACATTCTACAATTTGACATCTGGATGTCAGTCTGCACCTCATCAGGAAACTGGACTTGACTTCTACATCAACGTCTCTCCCTTGAATACCCAGGTACTTCCTTCTGTGGAGCAAACAGGCAGTTCCTGTGCTGCCTGGCTGTGCCATGAGGAATTTAGGTGTTGCCAAAGCCATTTTTTATCTCATTGGAAATGCTGAAACAGGTTGGGAATTCCAGAGCAGTAGTACCGAGAAATTATGTTTTCTCAGTCAAGAGAGCTCTGCAGCAGTGAACTGCAGTGAGGAAACCAAGATGCTCAGGGCTGGAAGGGAAATCCCACCCAGAGGGTCAATGCCAGCTGCAGCCTGACTGTGTGGTCATGGAAGACAAAAAGGAAGACATTTGTTCCATAACACAGTGTAGTTTTAAGTGCCAAGGCACCTGTAAAAAAAACACAAATGAGCCAGCCCATCCTATGAGGTCCTGCACACCTTGAGTCAGGAGCCACTATTACAACCACGTTGTCATATGTGAACCCTAAATTAAGACAATTTATCTCCACACTGGGGGAATTCACCACCCACACATGTACCTGAGAGAGGTGAGCTAAATACCCAATGTCAAAAGACCTTGCAAGTCACAGGTGCTTTACCAGCGCTTGAAAATGCAAATCAAAGTTTCTGTGGATGAAAAACATGGCAATTGGCTGACATAAAAATCACTTTCTAAGCCAAGATGGCCCTTTAGAACTGAAACAATTACAGAAATCACTGCCACAAGAACTAGATTAATCTTTCTTCCCATAATCATGAGGTATCCAACTAAGTAAGATTTTAGTAGCAGTAGTTATTTGACTTTCATAAAATAAGTGTCTGTATTAAGTGTATTTCAGCAAAATAACTAATTTTTATTCAAAACACTGGTGGTAATAGTAACAGTTAAAAAATCAGAAATATTGTTTCATGCCCTAAGGACCTTTAGAAGCACTAAGGAATTAAGGATTTTCTAATAAAAAGTGACTAAACAAAAATCACAGAAGGATTTTAAGAAGTTTTAATGAAGTACAGGAATCAATGGAAGCCAAATGAGAAACTAGAGAAATCTGATTTATATTAAAAATCCCTAAAAACATTCTTGGTCTGGGTGAAATGAAGTCAGCGTGCCTTTTTTCCAGAACTGAACAGACATGCCCACAATGCAGACCCCACCACAACACAGGTAATTTCTTAGGAAATTCAGGACTGACAGAGGTGATGATTCTGGCAAAGGTGTGTCATGCCAAGAAGCAAATCCCAAAGACAAGGATAAAACCAAGATGAGGGAAAACTGCAAGATGATCAGAAAATAAATATCCATGTATATTAGCCTAACATCTTTCTCCAGTTCTATTTCTACAAAGATACTTGAAATTGTAATAAATAAATAAAACCCTGCAGCTTTAGAAGGGGAAATCTGTGATCAAAGAGTTCTTTCAAGGTGCCATTAAAATTAAGGCATTAAATTTATGCTTGTACTGAAGCACATAAGCAGCTCTTTAATCAGCTCTGGGTCTTTTATTTTCCAGCTGTTGACAATGTTGGAGCCTGAGCCTCTACCCAAGCTTTGCTTGCCAGCAGCACTGTCTTTGCTTTGAGCATCAGTGCATTTCAGTGCTGTATCTTAAGGCCCAAACCTGCAAAACACCAGCCTCACTTAAGAAGTGCTGAGCGCCCTCAGCTGTCTGAAAAGCAATTTGATTTCTGCCAAAATTTCAAGTCTCTGTTTACTGCCTTGAACAGCCTCAGGCAGACTTTCTTTCTCTACTTTGTCTTGCAAACCAAACCAAATTCTTCCCAGTATTCACCACTCTCCCAGTGCCATGGGCAGGGACACCTTCCACTAGGTCAGGCTTCTCAAAGCCCCATCCAACTTGGCCTTGAACATTTTCAGGAATGGGGCATCCATATGGTGGTCAACCTATGCCATTGTTTCATGACCCTCCTTGCAAAAAAAATTGCTCTTACATGCAACCCAAACCTACTCTCTTCCACTTTAAAACTCTTGCCCTTCATCCTGTCACTGCAGGTCCCAGTAAAAAGTCTTTCTCTCTGTCTTTTCCCTTCAAGTATTGAAACGCCACAATAAGGTCTCCCCAGAGTCTTCTCTTCTCCAGGCTGAACAACCCCAACCCTCTCAGCCTGAATTCACAGGACAGGTGCTCCAGCCCNATGGTGGTCAACCTATGCCAGTGTTTCATGACCCTCCTTGCAAAAAAAATTGCTCTTACATGCAACCCAAACCTACTCTCTTCCACTTTAAAACTCTTGCCCTTCATCCTGTCACTGCAGGTCCCAGTAAAAAGTCTTTCTCTCTGTCTTTCCCCTTTAAGTATTGAAACGCCACAATAAGGTCTCCCCAGAGTCTTCTCTTCTCCAGGCTGAACAACCCCAACCCTCTCAGCCTGAATTCACAGGACAGGTGCTCCAGCCCTCTGTTAATTTTCATGGTCTTCTTCTGGACCTGTCCAAAGGCCGCTTCTTCACAATATTCCACCAAAGTTGTGTGGGCATGTGGTGAGCCAGCACAAGGGAAACTGATTTAGGTTTGTACTGATCCAGGTTAAAATCTCTGACCTGGTTCACTCTGATTTGGATGTCTGTATGTCTCCACCTGCACTTCTTTCAACAGGCTTTAACATTATACAAACTACTTTAACATTATACAAACCTTATACAAACTGCACCCCAAGCCTCCTTGCAAGAGGTACATTCCCAGGCATGTTGGGGTATTCCTACAGTCATCACAGAGATAAGCCAAGGCTGCAACATGAGAATGTCCCCCAAGTGATCAGAGAAATACTGCTATTTTTGAGATGTGCTTGCAAGCTTCATTTCTACTCAATGGCAGCCACAATATCTCAAGAGCAACATAAGGATACTGTCCTGTGTCCTCTGGAGCACTGTTTGGGATTCATGGCTTGTAGAGCCAGAAGATGTCGCAGAAAAAAACTCAGCTAGCTCCTACCAGGAGTGTGATCTGGGGTCTCTTACTGGGAAAATCTGTGCTGTCACGACCTCCATAACGTTCTGGAATTGTGCTCTTAGTGGTCCCATCAAAAATGCCAGTGCAGCTCAGTTCACTGGGATAGCAGAATTTCCCTCCCCCAGACTGTGTAAAAAAGGAAATAGTGAGGAGTGCACTTACACAACCCACCGAGTGATATTTCCCACACTTAGTAGGAAAGCAGCTTGTGGAGTCAAAGAGCCCTTCAGCCAAAAATCATTCCATGATATTTGAGGTAAATCAAAATAAGGGCTGTGTATGACTGACAGTATTAGAAAAGGATTTTAAAAAGGGATTTTGGTGGTAAAATTAATGAAGAACCCATTTGCCTCCAGGCTTTAATCGAGAGTTATAGCTTTTAAAATAATGTTATTCTTTCACCCAAATATTTTTTGCTTGGACCAACTCTTTACAGCCAGGAAGCAATGTTTCCTTTCTGTTATACTGCATGATATGAGCCTGGTTCATCTCTCCCCATGGCCCATATGGTGGTACAGAGCTGCAGGCACTTTCGCTTCTAATGATGAACATGAGTTTATTTCAGGATAAAGAAAATAGTCTTATCTGTGAGAGATTTTTGTCACTGTAATTTCAGAATAGAGGCTTCCTCAGCTCCATTCTGGTTTAATTTCCTCTTGTAGATTTATATAAAAATTAAGAAGTCACTTCTTCCAAGTGGAGCATGCCGTGCTGGACAGACCACTGCTCTCCCTTCACGAGGTGCATTGTCATTGCTCCTTGGCTGTCCAAGACTTCTCTATCTGACCTGGAATTCTCATGTTCCATTCTCCTCTCTCCGTGGCTTTCCAGTTCCTTCTCAATAATATCTTAAAATAGTCCCACTTTTACTCTTGACCATCCTTAGGCAAAAGTAAACCTCCCTCCCCTGTCTCTGAACCCTGGGTCATGTTTGCTCGTTGATCTGCCTGTGTTTTCCTGGAACGGCTGTACTTGGCAGCAGTGCCACATTCCAAGGGCTTCAGACATTTTCTCAGTCTGCTGCCTTCTTGGTGCAAATTTCACACTCAGAAAGAGCAGAAGAAAAGGGCAAAGATGCCTGTGTTTTTAAACTCTTGTGGTATTCTGGAGCTGCTGACCTGTTCAACCGATGATGATCTGGAAAGGGAATTGGTGCCATCTATTGGAAAGAGAAAATAAGGACAGTCGTCAGTTTGGCTTTTAGCTTTTCTGCACATTTATCCATCTTATTTTTGACATGGCAGCTGTTGAGTGAAATGTACTGCATCCTGAGTCAGCAGCAGTACCTGATGAGTGGTCACAAAGGGAGAAGACAGCCCAAACAAGAATCCTATAGCACCATGAGTGGCATTATTCCACAGCCATGAGTCAGTTCATCTCCTCTGCACTGACAGAGACAAAATCACAAAACCACTGGACTTGTGGTTAACATTTTGCTCTTCTTCTCTGAAAAACCTCTAAAACATCTTACTGACAGGGAGAAAATTACTTTGTCATCAAAGCTCCTAATGCAGGGCCATGCACCTAGAGGAAATAGCGTGGAGTACTTTTCGTGGCTCTTTTCTGCTCTTGCTAGACAGAGATAAGTGGGGATATTTTTGCCAGTTTGACTCAAATCACTAAATTTATTAGAAAAAAAAATCACAGATAATATTTTTGATCGGTGACAGAATGGGTTTGTTTCAAGAAAGAAAACAGAGCTTCTGGTGAGGAATTTCAGCAACTTGGCACAATAAAACCACAACTCACCTGAGGAAGGAAAAACCTGAAAAATAAAACTGTGACATTACAATTTCTCTACATACCAGCAGGCTCCGAGTTGGATCATTTAAAGCTGTGCTAGAGCTTCTTTACCCTTCTGTGTCATTGCACAGGGGTGTTATATAATTGCAGCTGTAAAAGAAGTTATCCATTGGGCTGTATGTGAGAGGGAAAGCGATACATGACACACTGGATTAAACTGTGCAGAATGGGCCAAAAGCAGTTATTTAGAAACATTCTTTGGCACTACCTTTCCTTCATATATCCTGCCCACAGCAGGGTTATCAGACTGAAAACAGGACCTTGGCACACTTTTGTCCTACCGTTTTATTTCTGTCATCTCTCGACTCCCTGGAATTCAGAATTTTTGATTTTTCCTTTGAAGGTAGTAATGGTATCAATAGCAAGAGGTTCAATAATGGACTGATAATCAAAAATCCATGATAATCCCTGATTTAACATATCATACCATGTCAGTGGCAGGTAAACATTCAGATCATACATCTGACTTTGATGTTCTTTGTAGCTGTTTTACTGTAAGTGATAATCTAAGGCCTGACGCTGCTTAATGCAAATTTTACCCGCTGGCTCTGAGCCCTCTCCAGGCCATGGTAGCATTTAATTGTCGGAAGAAACAAATGCATTTCATTAGCTTACTTCTCTCTAGGTTATGGTGACATTCATCACACAGTACTGCTGACTGCAGAAGTTGGATGTGCTTCATAATACCCCCTCTCCCCCACTTAATCTGCTCAAAGCCTGCAAAGAACATATTTTTATGGTGTTTTCAAATTACCTGTCAATTGGAAATTGAACTTAATCAGCAAATCTGAAGTCACAGCAAACACTGCAGCGTTTACACTGGCAAGAGGCCCAGGTATTAATCAAGTTCTTCCACAGACCTGCAGATACTTCTGTGGCAGAATAAAGCAAAGCCTCAGCTGATCAGAGGAAGTGATCCAGACTGGTATAGTGTATATTCCTTGTGTCCTGAGAGAGAAGGCAGTCTTTGGGCTATGTCTGTACATTATCTATGGGATCCTGGCCAAAACTGGGAGTTTCCTGCAGCTACGACAGCAACAGTCAGGAGCAAGAGGGCAATGCTGAGACTGGAAAGGCAGGAGGAGTAAAGCCAACATAAGAGAGTCAGAGGCAGCATGAGTTCCACATAATGCACAACAGATAGAGAGGTGGATAAAATATAAGCCCTGTGTGTATATATACAGAGATATGCAGAGGTCAATAAAGCTAAGACGATCCTAGGGGAGGCAAGAAACTGGAATGGTTTATTGGACTTACAAGTTCATATTTAAAGGGTTTAGGGTCTACATATTCAACAGGGGGTTGTAACTATTACAACAGGGGGCTTCAGGGGATGACATAAGGGAAAAATCCAGATTAACAAATTTGGGGTTTTAACAGGTACCTCATGGGGAAAAACCCACTTTATCTTAGGGGATTTCACAGGGGAGAACAGGTATTCAGTTCTACAGGATGCAAGGATTCAGGGAACACAAAGGGAGAGACAAGGTACAATAGGTCTTCTGCACAGGTGGGGACTTCAAGGTGTGGACTCTCTGGGCTGGGGCAGGGCAATCAACACCAATGATATCTCATTTGTTTCTCAAAATGAGGGTTTTTCCCCAGCTCTTGTAGCCCACGGCTTTCTGTAAAGTCCACCCAAATCCCTCTCTGCAGATGTCATATTTTGGGATCCAACAGAGATATTTATGGTTCTTCGTACCAAAGCTTTCCCAAGTTCAAGCGTTTGCCCCAGCTTTGTCTGNCCAGATTAACAAATTTGGGGTTTTAACAGGTACCTCATGGGGAAAAACCCACTTTATCTTAGGGGATTTCACAGTAGAGAACAGGTATTCAGTTCTACAGGATGCAAGGATTCAGGGAACACAAAGGGAGAGACAAGGTACAATAGGTCTTCTGCACAGGTGTGGACTTCAAGGTGTGGACTCTCTGGGCTGGGGCAGGGCAATCAACACCAATGATATCTCATTTGTTTCTCAAAATGAGGTTTTTTCCCCAGCTCTTGTAGCCCACGGCTTTCTGTAAAGTCCACCCAAATCCCTCTCTGCAGATGTCATATTTTGGGATCCAACAGAGATATTTATGGTTCTTCGTACCAAAGCTTTCCCAAGTTCAAGCGTTTGCCCCAGCTTTGTCTGATTCTCAGGATTCAGCTCCCGGATAACTGCAAAAACAGTGTCCAAGCTGTTAGCCCAGGGCCATGTGAAGGTAATTCAGCACAATCCTCCATCATTTCAGACTAAGATAAACTGAATTATCCCACATTTGCTAGGGAGTAAGGGTGTACACAAAGACTATTTCCCATGGCTCAGCTGCCACAAGGGAATTTCTTAAGTAACTTGAATGAATCTGAGCCCTCAGACCCAGAGCCGAGGGATGTTTATTTTTGCAAACAAATGTTATGGAGTAGTCTCGGGAAAGCTGGACACTTTTATACCTCTTACCTCCAAATATTTACTGTCTGTTCAGTAAAGCAAAGATAGATGAGCTACTCCTATTTCAGCCCAACAGTTCAGACCACTCACCACCAGGAGAGTTAGAACAGATCTTCCTTCACAGAGCCCACACATTTCACTCCTGTGTGTCACCCATAACCTGCAGAATGAACAAAAAAGATTCATCACATGAGAAACTGTAATGAAAAAAGTATTTGAATAAAATAGGTGGGCCCAAACAAAAAATTGTTTTATCCATTGTTTATCCAATGCTGATGTGCAACTGCAGTTTTGTGCAAACGCTTTAATCTTCCTTAGACAAAAGCTATTTTTCCTTTTATGTAAATAAATTGAATTGTCTCTTCTTTTTTTTATTATTTTTCACAAGGCCTCTTTGGTTATTTGTCTCATTTCCCTACCTACAAGGATTCTATTTTTAGTTTGGCTTTCAAAAAGCAAAGTGTTTCATTCCAATTAGAATCAGATACATCACTTCTGATTCCAGGCAACCTGCCTCCATTTTACAACTGCAAGCAAAGACTGTTCTCGCATTTGGACCTCTTCAAAGAATTGTGAGATACGTAGATCTTAGATCTTTTCAGTATTGAAATGCTAAAATGCTCCCCCAAAACTTGGGTATTTGCTGTTTAAATAAGATCTATTCCCAAAAATTAATTCTGGATACTAAACCCCAAAGTGGGATTACTGTGGGAATAAACAGCCATCTGAAGTGTAATAAAATAGCAAATGCTTCTTTAAACTCCTCTGATGAGTAAAACTCACTTTTCTTTGCTGCACATGCAGTAAGGTTTTGCTGTTTGCAAGAACTTAGCTCAGAGCTCAAATAAAAAGCCATGATAAGCTGCTAGTAATTCTGTTCCTCATTCTCACTGAAGATGCCTTTATCGTCCCTCTAACTCCCAGACACTCCTGTCTAACATCCAGTCACTGATTCAGTGATAGGAGATGACAGTAACTCCAAGATCACACTCCCTCTAGCAGAGATCTCAGTGCACCTACAAGGAGATGGATTCTGTTTGTTAGCAGTGTAAGCAGAAAGCACATGGATTAGGGGCTCAGCACGCATAAATCTGCTATCAAATCTGTTCTTTACCATGTAGGTGGTCCCAAATGTTTGCTGGTTTTATTTCTAGGGAGATTTTTAAGCTGCACCATTCTTGAAGTTTGAATGCTGAAGTCCCTCAGCTGTAAAAGGGCTGCTCCTTGCCAGCATCTACCATCCACTGCACATCTCTCTCACTCATGCTGGCGAATCCCTGGATGTGATGCTTGGAGGTCAGCTGAGGAGACTGGTTCATGGAAAGGCACAGTTTTATTAAACAGCAGATAGTTCACAACTTCTAGGAGATAGCAAAGCAATATTTTCAAATCAAAATAGTTTTTTTCCAAGCCATGAGGTAATTTAATGAAAGATTGGTATTTTTCTCATGAAAAACTGACATTTTAGCTACAACCTCATTTTTCCCATCGTAAAAGAAGGAACCAAAACATCATATGGCTTTATTAATTAAGAACTGCCCTACTTCCTGATAAGGACAGTCATAAAGCACTGGGAATGTGCAGGAGGAACTGCCCCAGCTAACCCCATTTCTGGAATCTGGCATTTTAGGGCTTCCAGGGCCAGGTACCACACCCAGGTCCCACATCATAGGACAGGCATTCATGGGCTGCATCCCCGCAGCATGGCAAACCCCATCCTAATTGATTTGATCCTGTGGCAATAATCATAAATGCCCTGGGCAATAACATTCCCTTTCATTTGCCTCATATCTGCCTCTTCATCCCATCTTTTAGGCCTCATGCCAGGAGAAGACATTCCTCGCTCTGTACTTGGCACTGGTGAGGTCACACTTTGAGTTCTGTGTCCCATTCTGGACTCCTCAATTTATGACAGGGGGAGATGAGGCTCTTCTCCCAGGCAAGCAGCAACAGGATGAGAGAAAATGGCCTCAGGACGGACTAGGGGAGGTTTAGGTTGGACAGCAGGAGGAATTTCCTCACAGAAACGGTGATTAGACATTGGAATGGGCTGTCCAGGGAGGTGGTGGAGTCACTGTCCCTGGAGGTGTTTAAGGAAACCCTGGACATGGCACTCAGTGCCCTGGTCTGGTTGACATGGTGGTGTTGAGTCATAGGTTGGACTCGATGATCTCAGAGGTCTTTTCCAACCTAACTGATTCCGTGATTTTGTGATTCATCATCCCTCTCGCTGCCGCTGTCCGATCCCTCAGCTCTTCCAGCCTTCCTCCTTCCTGTGGACCCACAGGATTTTACCCCCTGGGGAACAATGCTCCCCACACGACTTCGCTGCTCCCGTTCCCGCTGGGCTGGCGAATTCTCGACTCCGCACAGCGGTAGCCGGGATGGGGGGGTGGAATGCGTGAAGAAAGCGAACGCTTCGTGCCCAGGGCCAGCGAGGCGCGGAGCTGGGAAATCCCCTCGGAGTCGGAGAAGGAGGAGGCGGAGGCGGGGACGGGGACAGCGGGGCGGGCAGTCACTCAGTCAGCTGAGCCGGGCCGCCGCCGCCGCCATGGGCGCGCCGTGAGGGGTGAGCGGGCAGAGGGTTACCCGAGGCCAGCCCGGAGCGGGGGGACGGCGGTGGCCGTGACCGGGCTCGCCCGATGACTCGGCGGATCGAGGATGGGCCTGCGGGAAGGGAGGGAGGAAGGAAGGAAGGGCAAGCGGGGAAAAACCGGCTTGCGGCTCCCGGAGGCCGGCCCGGCCCGGGGACGGAGCGGCCGTGCCTGGGCAGCGGCGGGGGCGGGCATCGCAGTTTCCCGGGAACCCCGCGGGGTTATGTCGGAGAAGGGGAAAAGGGGGCAAGGAAGCGAAAATGAAAGTTAAAAATCGGCGGAAATGGGATGTGGGCGTGAAAGGCAGTGCCAGAGCGGTGTCAGGGCCGTGCGGGCGGCGGGGCCCGGGTGCTGTCAGGGCTGGGGAGGGAAAGGGTGAGACAGGAGGTCTCGTTTCATTCCCAGAGGAATGGGCTCCTGAGGGAGGGTTGGTTAGCCCGAGAGCAGTCTTGGAGATCCTATGTTTTAGCGTCGTGGAGGATTAATGTTTTATGGAGGCTCATGGATACTCTGGTGTACAGGGTCAGAGGGATTGAAGGTACCTGTGTGCTAGGACAGCATACGAGGCCTGCTTGTCATAGTACAGTGAAGGCATGATTATATTTTTTTCATAATTGAGCCAGAAATTGAGAATTTTCTCTTTGCAAACCTTGTAGTAACTGCTTCCGAGATGTCCAGCAAGTTGAAGGGCCTTCCTGCTGAAAATGGAGAGCATCCCAAGAGTAAAATGGAAAACGGAGTGGACAGTGGGGCTGCCCCTGCCCTTAGTACCTACACCCCAGAGGAGATGGTGCAGCAGATGAAAGAACTAATCACTGAGAACAACGAGTTAAAAGGTGAAGGCACGTGTGAGCTGGTCTTGAAATGCAAAAGCCCCAAGTCTCATCTGTAGGGTTGGGTTTTTTGTCCTGACTATGAATTCTGTGCTCATTTTCCCTTGCTGGGTAACATTTTATACCTGGGTAGTATTCGTTGTATAGAGCACTCTGCAGTAGCCAGTTTGATAGGACACTTAATAAATCAGTGTAAGTATAATCAATAAATAATACATAAATAAGATGCTTGATAGGACACATCAAATTGAATCAGTATGGAAGACTAGGGGGAGAACAGCCCAATTACTTGATTTAGAATTTTTTACATATATATATATACACACAGTATAGTGCTGTGTATGTTAGGAGGTGAGGTGGAAAATCTCTTCCTATGATATGCTTTTTGCTCATCAACCTCTAAAAGCTTTTTTGGTTAGTATGGTAGGACTGTTGGCTCCATTACAGACTAACATTTTGCCATAGCTGCATCAGGAGGGGTGGGTACTGCACCTTCTGTACTTCAAAAGGAAGTGATGGCTGTGGCAGGGTCTATCTGTGAGAAACTAATAGCTTTCCCTGAAAATTCCTAATACTGAGAGCCTTTCGGGTGAGATAGGTTTGTTTCTGGATCCCAGGAATTTAGGTGTCAGATATTTCTTCCTTTAAATGATTAGAATAAAATCTAAGGGATCTGGGAGTTTTCTGTGTAAAAGACAGAGGTATCTCACTGTTTATATGACAGCAGAGCATGAAGTCACATATCTCCTGTGTTTTATGTTAGTGTTTAAATTCTGCTTGAATCATTTTTGGACCTGGTCCAAGTGCTCTGTCTCATAGGTATCTAGGAGCAAAGTTTCTTCTAGAAGTGTCCCTGGTATTTTGCTAAAAGGTTCTGTATCATATAAGATAATGTTCTGGGACGTCTTTACAGCTGCTGTAACTCATAACTTGCAGAATCCTTCTCTTATTTACAAAACCTGAAGAATTTATGGGCAGTTTATGACATCAGGCCATAATGGAAGTTACTGGAAAATAGAAGTATAAAATATTTTTAAGCAATCAGCTTTGAGTTGTTTGCTTTGAAAAAAAGCAAGTCTGAAATAATTTCATTGACTCTGCCTAAAAATCTTGCTTGCAAGAGCAACAAGACTGATGTTGCTCACTGACTTTGTTACATATGAAGAAATAACTTGGCTCTAAGTTGTTTGGTGTATTTTTTCAATGCTTGCAATCAAATGTTTGAGTAGAGCATTGTTGGGCATATTTGAAACATTTGATTTGATAGCATCTGTTTCCATGCAGTAATTTACCAGTCTAGGCTGCCTGTTTTCCCTGCCAAGTAGTTTCAGAAGCTCAGTTCAGCTCAGTTCATTTGGGTTGATCGTGTAAATAACATGCGCAGCAAGATACCAAGTACCTCTTGGGAACAATGCTTCTGACTTGTACTTCTTGGCTTAGGGAAAAGTCAAAAGTCAGAGAGTGTGGGCATATGATTTCCAGGGAGGATTTAATGCTGTTTATTATAGTGCTAAGGGACTATGGGACGTTTAGTTTTGGTTTGGTATTCAAGGTACGCGAGGAGAAGGTTCACATTTCATGCCCAATTATTGCCAACCCATTTGATACTGAGGAATGCTGAGCTCAGTGTAGTGGAAATCTGCTGTTTCATGGACAGAGTATTAATGTGAATCAGTGTCTTGTCTCTGGCTACCATTTAGAAGCCATGAAGTTGCATAACCAAGCTATGAAGGACCGATACGAGGAACTTTCCATCTGGAGAGAGAAGCAGAAGGAAGAACGAGAATTTTATGAGTTAAAGTTTAAGGAGGCGAAGCAGTGCTTGCAGGCCAAGTGCGTTGAAAATGAACAGCTACAGCAACAACTTCTGAGCTTGAAGGGAAGAGAAGAAGGAGCTGAAATGGTAAATAAGGAATTGGTTGGATTGACATGCTTTTGAACTGAAAGTCTGGAGCATTCACTCTCTTCTATGATTCATCTCACTGGGAGGCTTGGAGATTGGTTAACATCTCCAATTTTATCCTTAGCTCTAACTTATTTTATAACATGAAGCCTCTCAGAGTGTAGTGACAGAAAATTATGCCACACCTGGGATAATTTACGTTTTCATTAACATTTAATAACAATAATAATTAACATTCTTGATATAAGGAATAAGAAATTAGCATTTCTTCTAATTTTTCATTCTTTATTTTGTTTACTCCTGGATATGTCTGGACTTTATCCCTCCCTTTGCTCGTTAGATTACCTGTCTCTCATGATAATTTAATTGCTTTTTGTATTTGTGTTTCCAGGGAGAAGCTGACAAGTAAACAAAAGAATGACAGGCCATCTATTTTTATTATATCAGTCTTCTTTCATGGAAGCTCTTTCACTGAGCTCAGATTAGATCTGTGCTTCTGCTACCCCATTTGAGTCTGACTGAGCTTCCTCCCTCTGTCCGACCTTTGGCTCTGTAACACATCATTTCTAATGTTGCAGGTGGTTGTGTTGCAGCCAGGAAACATTTTGCAGGTGGTGCTGAAGGCATCTGTGGGCAAAGCCTATTTAAACAAAACCTGCTTTGTGTCCCACATGGTCACATGAAAAGTTATTTAACAAGAGGTTCCACACAGACACAAACTGATGTGTCCTGGTACCTCCAGGAGCCATGTGGATTCTGTGTTGCTTGATGAAGGATGAGTGTGTTAGGCTTTTTCTTAACAGAGTCACTAATAGACTCTCTTTTCCTCTCCTAACTTTCTTAAGGAGCTCTGTAAGGAATGTTTCAGTGTGTAACTCTAAATCAGCTAATGAGCTCAGAAGTTACAAGGGGGGAGAAAGTCACGTTTAAATAGTGTGATTGTGTAAGTATCACTTGCACAACCTTTACAGGCTGAAAGTTGTGTTTCAGGATTGTCAGGTAAACTCAGGATTTCATAAATCTGGAATATTTTTTTAAGGGGAAGTAGGGGATTTATTCTCCTTTTATCTGTTGTAGAAGTTCATGTTCTTTGAATGCTGAAAGCATTTTATTGCCAGAGTTTTCTAACCTGCTTGAATGCTAAAAGCATTTTATTGCCAGAGTTTTCCAACCTGCTTGAATAATCTAACATCTCTTTCCTTTACTGGAGCTGACTCTTGATTGAATCCTCTTACAGCATAAGCACAAAATCATAGCAGCAAGTCAGGAGGTAGGGTGAGAGACACTGTCAGCATAGCTTGGAGATTGGGCATAATCATAGGTGAGAATGCAATTCAGACTCCAGGAATTGTCCAGAATTTACACGGGTGGTATGTGGTGTAATAACGACCTTATCAGGAAGTGGAAGGCTCAGATTACAAAATAAGAAAGAAAAAACCTCACAGGGAAAGTTTCATAATGGGGAGAGGCATTTAAAAGCAAAGGAAAAAAATGAAACTTGCGGGTTATGTAGAGGCTTAAGAGAGGGTTCTAAGGATCCTGGGGGAAAGGGAAGAGGAAGAAGGTGAAGGAGACAGGCATGATTGGAAGGAGCAATTAAGTTTGGGAGAATCTCTGAGGAAGAGAGACTTTGCAGAAGGGATCCAGGACTTTGTGTGAAGGTCAGGGAATCAGGAAGAGATGGGGTACAAAGAAGTTGTGTGGTGGGGAAAGACTGAAAATGGGGGATGTGTGTAAAGCTTCTTGCCTACGGGTCTTTTCTCCCTAAAATCTTGGTTAGATTTGGGAAAAGAGTGTTAAGGATATGAGTGAAAAAATACTACAATTCTGGACAATAATTCTGTGTGTTGGCTGATACCCTGTGTGGTAGTGAGAGGCATAGATTCAGGGAAAAATTTACATCCTAATTATCTGTGCATTTGGGGAACCAGTCCCATGTGTTCCAGAAGCACGATGCCCAGTGTTGGATTAACTTGGTTTCACAGTTGAGACTTCTTGCTGTTTGGAGAACCAAAACATGTGTACAATGGACTTTTCCAGGCAAGCCTAAACAGAGAAGAAGGGATACAGGGCACTGTTGTGTTCAGAGTCTGTGCTGCTTGGCTGGTGTTCCCTTTTGGTTGGCTGACGCGGGGTTTGTTTATCCCAGGAGGGCTGCGTGGCTCTGGAGAAGGAAGTGAAGAACCTGAAATCCCAGGTGCAGCGGCTCCAGGCAGAGAAGGCAGATCTGGTTGCCATCATTTCAGAACTGCAGGTCAAGCTGAACATGTCAGCAGAGGATTCCTTTGTGGAGATTGGGATGAATGTAAGTAAAGGGAATAAAAAGAACACAGTAACCAGCAGCCAGGTACCAACCTGAACGATTCCATGATTCCTTGGTTTCTTAGATTGCCTGCCGTGGAGTACTTGTGTGTTACAAGATGTAGTGATAAAAGACTTGGAACTTATTTTTGTCCTTCCACTTTAATGCTCAAAGTAAATTAATTTCACAGGTAGCCTCTATTGAACTAAAAATATTCTCTGGAAAAAACAACATGGACTTCATACTAGTTAAGAATGTTAAGTCTTAGTTGGAATTTCTGGGAGCAACAATATGTTTTATTAAGGGGCAACACCTTTGCATAGACAGGGGCATTTTCTCTTTGAGAATGGAGCTCTCTTTCTGCTGGCAGACATGTAGGGGTGCAGGCAAACAAAACTAAGTGCAAAACTGTAGAGTATTCCTTAGAGGTGCAAAAATGTACTTTTTCTACTCTTCTTGTATCTGAAAAATCTTCACAGGCAAACTGTGAAATGTGAAAATGCAAGCTTCTGCTTATACCTATAACCCCCACATCCCCTTTCTGGAAAGGAGACATGCAACAAGAAATCACAAGAATTGAACTAAAATTTGTTTGGAGTTGTCAGAGAAAACTTGACGCTGCAGGAAACCTTCAGGGATGTGTTCTCCTTTTTTTTTTTTTTTTTTTTTTTCTGGAAGGATTCTCCTTTGGGCTACAAAGATCAAGGAGTGAGGTTTGTAGTGGGAAAGAAGAATGATTCTTTCAGGAGGCAGCAGAATGATTTTTAGGCTTAGATTTAAATCACCTGCAGTGATGTTGGCTGTGTGGTGCCCAGTCATCTTTATAGGGGAGAGTGGCCATGGAAGTTGCTGATGAAAGGAGAAGGGCAAATCTCACTATTGTGCCTCTTCTCTAATCAGTCCAGAAGAGATACAGGGAAAGGCATGTGAAGTATTTTAAGTGAAGAATTTCCAAACATGAAGATGATCTGTAGGAGTTTTGGTTTTTATTTATCTATATTGCTATGATAGTAGTTTTCCCTGTTTTTCTTCCTTCCTTAACTCACACAAATAAAACTCTGCCCTGCTTAGTCCCAATACCAAGCTAATAGTGTTTTTTTCTTTCCTAGGAAGGAGAAATAAATAGAACTGCAAAGGAACAGCAAGAGAATAGTGGCGAAGCAACTGGGAATGTTGCTGTCTACATGTATGTAGGTTCCTGTGTGATGTGCGTGATTCAGACTTCTCCAATGTGTTTTGTTCTCACTTCTTTCTATGAGGACTGCACTAGAATATTCTATTTTTCTGTGGTTTTGGGTGCCTCCATTGCAGTAGTCTTCTTACCATGTTGGAAAGACCCTCAACTCTCTGACATTTTTCTTTCCAGTTATCACTAGCTGACAAGAGGGGGTGCACATTCTGGCCAGTTGGCCAGGCATTTGGGGACATGCTGACTTGCCAACTCTTTGGGCTTTTTACAAAGGCCAAACAGAAAAGGTAAAGATAGAGGCTGCAGGGATTCCCCTCCCTCCTAGCCTTTGGAGAGTATCTGTGAGAGTATCTGGAGAGTATCTAAGAGTATCTGTGCTCTACCCACTTATACTGATGTTGGTAAGAGTCAGAGGTCTTGCAGTCTTTCAGATCTGAACCTGTGTGTCCTGTTTGTGTGTGCTTGGTATGAAGTGTATCACGATGGGATAGGCTGACAGTGCAAGAGTCATTGCTTTTCAGGTTACTGGGCTTAGGATACCAGCATTCTGCTTAAGTTACTTCTCAAAGTTTGATCTTTACATCAGCTCCAGGAAACAAGGGACTTTCTTGCCCCTGGTTGAACCTTTACTCCTTGTGGACATAGACATCTGATACTGCTAATCTTTCCATTTTGGATACTGCTCAGTTTAGCAGCCAAATGGTTTTGGCTGAACTCTTGTACTTACTTTGTGCCTTTGCTTTTGAAAGGGAAGGATATGGAAAATGCTAAGGACACAGCAGGCCAGAAACCTGTGCTCCATGCACAAGTTGTTGCTGCTTACATCAGCAAGGAAGAACAGTGTAATGGCATAGAAATTTGGCCCTCAGCATGCAGTTAAGAAGTTGAAAGAGGAAGGGGAAAAAAAAGGTGTTATAGTTGTGGATGAAACTGAGAGAGCTGCTGACCACAGACCAGGCTGCAAGTATGAAGCTTGTTGTTAGTGGTGGCTTGTGAGAACACTTATTACAAGAAGACATTCCCTGCGGGACTCGCTTACCTTTGGTTGAGTATCTGGCCCATATCTACAAGAACAGGGGTGTACATACCTCCTAAAATATTTCCAGTGTCACCACGTGTCTTTGTCCAGTGCTGAAACCTTAGACTGGTGGTGTTAACACCTTCAGAGAAATGTGATCCACCCAGGAGGGGTTTATTTCTGTAAGAGTAGAACTCTACTAAAAATCCCCTGATAAAAGTTATTTACTTAAAATATCCTGGCTGAACACTTTCTTTGGGGTATTGAATTTTGCTCACCAAAGATTTCCAGCTCTCAGGAGCACAGAGAAGACTCTGCTTTGCTTTCTGTTGTGAGCTATAAAAACAAAGTGTTAACCACATGCTGTTTTACAGCTGAGCTGCTAAAATGTACAGAGTGTATATCCTGCCTATGTACAGAGTGTATATCCTGCCTATCTTACCATATAGTTGGGGGATTTTGACTTTCTGTCTAGATGGACATAAAAATGGAGGTAATAGTGTTTTATCACTTACCCTATTTTTCAGAGTTCTGTGTTTGTTCTGGTTTACTTTACAGTAGCATAATGTCATTTTGAAAAGAGCTATAGGATGTGAGGGAGGTGAAACGTTAAAGAGATTTCTGAGAAAGAAAGTGATTTCTGATGACCATTATTAATGGAAGATGTTTTCCCAAAAAGGAGCACGACAGAGATAAGAAACGTTCCATGTTTTATTGGGAAAAAAATGTTATTTGTAGGAACAGACAGCAGCACTTTGCAGAAAGGGCTGCAAAGAATAAGTGCATTGGGGTTTGTATTGTCATGACTGCTTTTGCTTTCCTTGCTTAAGTACTAAATTGTTCCCTCAGCTGGAAGGGGACTGTCTGAGTCCTTTATTTGCACACACGGGGGCTGTGGCTGGTGGTCTTGGTTCTTGGGAAGTGGGAATGAACCCTTTCCTCAGAGCATTGGTTTTCATACTCTGTGAAATGGTGGCATCTCAGATTGGATCCAAGGGATAAGGGAATGCTCGGTTAAAGTTGTGGCTGATGTTATTTACATCTGGTTTGGTTTGAAGCAGGAGCAGATCTGCAGATGAATCTAAGAATTTGGAGTCTGAGGAACTAACTGTGAGCCAGCTGCTATGCTCCCTTAGAAATGAAACTCAGAAGAGGGAAAGCCTTGAAAAGGAGCTGCAGGATCACAGAGAGAGGTATGAAATAGGTGCACTGTAACATTTAAAGCTGTTTTCTTTCAGGGCTGCTGCAGTTACCAAGCCTCTGGCTGATCAGAGACAAGTTTAAATAACAGTGTGACTTGGATGGGGAATTTCCTGAGCACTCAGCAGTAATAACTTAATATTTTGGTAGTTCTTATAGGGATAAACCACAGGCTCTCTTCCATGAGCAAAAGAATTTCTATGTTTTATTTTTATTTCCTATGGCGTCACAGTTCAAGAAAAATTTACTCATTGCCTCTTGAGTTTGAACTTTCCCCAGGTTATGTCAGATTACATGATGACTAGTTGAGAATGTTCTCTCTGCTCATTTCTCCATAGTTACTTGGTTTTGTATGAATTATCACTATAACTAAAACAGGGATCACAGTCCTCTTCGTGATACTGGCAGGCTACATTTGGCAGTGTGTGAGCTTGCAAAAGCTCCTTAGAAATGTCAAAAGTAAGTTTAATTCTAAACTTGTTTAAGAGAGAAAGTTTTCACAGTGAGATCTGTATGAGGGTCTGTCTCAGCTCAGTTATATCAGCACAACTGCTCAGGGGTGGCAAATTGCCCAGGCAGTAGCTGTTCCAGATCCCCACTTCACAGAGACAGAGTAAGACTTCCTGGACATTATCTACTATGAAAGGTTGGTGTCACAGTAAGTGATTCTACGTGGTCTTCCTAGAAGAGGTAATGAACCATAACCAAGCAATTCTTAGAAACCTCAGCCTCTGAAAATACCACAGGAAAACAGATGCAATGTTAATCACTGGATTCAGCAAAAAGACTGTCCTATTTCCAAAGAGTTGGTAGTTTAGACTGTACCAAAAGTTGATCCCTTTGGACTGCATGTCCTTCACCACACCTGCAGACTTACACATCCATTTTAATTATCTGTGCATGCTCAGTGTCCTGTGTTCTTAAGGAACCCTCATGGTGGTGCAGACCTTCCTGCATGTCTGTGCTTTCCATTCTGCCTCGCATCTGTGGCTGTGATGTTAGAAAGAGAGTACATCACATGCATGAAATCCTTGAATAGTCACAATCTCAGCTCAAACATAGGCCAAATCCACAATTGTTGATTCCTTCTGTTTTCCAGACTGTCAAAGCTGGAGAAGGAAACCAGCAACTGCCTGGAGAGTGGGACACAAACTGAAGAGGAAGAAGAGACTTCAGAGGCTGTAAGTACCTGTACTCCTGAGCCAAGATTTAACAACGTGCAGCTGACTTGTTGAGGTCAGCAACCTCAGGGCCTAGATTTCCACTTGCATTCCGGGAGCAAGGGGCAATTATCCTGCACAGGGAATGGAAGTGAACTTTGAACTCTCCAATATGTAGCTTAGAGGTGGTTCCAAATTACACCAGCCAAAGGGCTGAGACTGATGGCCAAGAATTAGGGAGGTATGGCATAACTGCAGGTATACCTCGTTACCCTGGCCACGCCCAGCAAACAGAGAGAGATGCAGACGCTTCTAGCTCCAGAAATCATCCAGACTGGCTGAATTTCCTGGCTGTTCCCTAGGACAGCTTTTGGATCAGAATCTTATGACAGTGTACTTTAAAACAGACTTTAAATATGGAGCTCATATGGCACCTGGTTTAGGTTTTTTGTGGTTTTAGTGGGATGTATTACAATGGTGGGGCATAACTATCTTGGATTGAGACAGAGTTTCAGGCAAAAACTCAGTCCTCATGTTTTAAAGTAAGAGTTTGAAAGGATGTTGGGGTTGGGATTCAGCTCCAGAGTCAGACACCTAAATATATGTGCCTGCAGCTCCTCCCTGCATGAGATGACTGTGCAATGTCCCATAGCCAGGGGATCCATTCTGGCTCAGTGCAACTGCATAATACAGGCAACTAAGAGTGCTTGTATGTGAGGTGGTATATGCTATAGGATCTGCTGGAGATCTATGCTCTTCTGAAGGCCAAGACAAGTATTTTAGGCCAGGGCTGGATTGGTTAAACGAGCAGTTTGCAGTCAGGCTGAGAGATGCCCTTTCTAGGGAAAGCAAATGATGTCTTGGTTAGCTGTTTCCAGTGTTCTTATCTCAGCTTTGCCTGAGTTACAGCCTGAGCCAGGTGCCCCTCACGGCAGTGCTGATACTGAGGTCATGGCAGCTGATTCCATGTGCACTGCTGGGGTTCTGCACAGGCTCTGGTCAGCAGAGCTCAGGTTACCTGCCCCTGCTGTAGAATGTAGATCTTCATTGGAACTATGGGGGGTGCGCAGTGTGGGCTATTTTTGAGGGCTCTGCATTTGAAGACATCCTGGGAGAGAGGGAGAAGTTTTTCAAATCTGTTTTGTCTCTGTTTGGAGAGTGAGGAGTGGCTGGGGGAGAAGAGGCTGGAGCTCATCCTCTGCCAGACAGCAGCTGAACACTCAGCCAGGTCTCCTGAGTCATTTGAAAGCACCGCTGCAAGTTACCACTCTGCCCTCCCTGGGAGGCTGTTTGTTGTCTTTGAGTTACCTGGAATTTATGAAAGGGTTTAGTCAAAATGGGGTTCTACCATATTTAGGAATAATTGTGAAGACTTGTAGATGGGGCCTTATTACTGAGTATACAGTGTAATGGTGCAGACTGACTTAGGCTGTTTTCTCTAGAGAATTGATAAGTTCCTGCTTACATCTCTTAGCCTGCAGCTTTGCTATCTTGAATTGTCCATATGAAATTTTCCTTATTTTTTCTCTAAAAGGTTGGCAGTGAAGTAGAAGCCCTGAATTTGCAAGTTTGTGCTCTGTTTAAGGAGCTTCAGGAAGCCCATGAGAAGTTAAAAGAAGCAGAATTGATTCAGAAGAAGCTTCAAGAAAAGTAAGGTTCAGAAGAACAAAAGTTCTGTCATGGCAGTCAGTACATATTTGTAAGACAACACCCACCTTGGGAAACTCACCACCTCTACAAATGTCAATTTAAATGTCTGTTTTATAGAAATACTGTAAAATATTGCTCTTTCTTTGTAAGTGGAGATGAAAATACAGAAATACCACAATTGTCAGAAAATCTGCCAACCTAGTTCCACAAATAGAATCTCAGTGCCTTGAAATTTAAGATTTGGGTTTTAACCTTTTATGATGTCAAGGCAAATCTTTTCCTGTTCACCACTTCACATAATCAATGCCTGTTCTAGCTGTAGGGGAAGAAGCCAAGGGACTTGGTTATGACCTTTTTCACATGAACTGTCTGGACTTTTGAAGAGCAATTGTGTAGGTTATAAAAGTGGTTACAAGACCCTCACTTTAGTTGCTTTCTGTCAAATTCCATTTTGTTGAGCTTTATAGTAGTAAGAAAGTAAGTGTTGGTTTCAATAGCTTTGTTTTCTGCTGTTCATGTACAGATTGATTTTTGCCTTTCCATGTTCTTCATCAAAATAAGCCTTTAAAGGGAACCACTCAAGGATTCTTTTTGCTATATGCCTGGTGTGCCAAACCCAGAACAGGAGAGATTAACCTGTTTTCTTTGTTCTGTCAGGTGCCAGGCACTGGAAAGAAAAAGCTTGGCTGCTGCCTCAGAATTGGAGGAGAAGCAGCAGTTAATATACACTGTCAAGAAGTTGGAACTTCAGGTGGAGAGCATGCAGTCAGAGGTCAAGCTGGAACAAGCCAAGACACATGAAGAAAAGTGAGTGTGACTTGGTTTTGTATTCCAGGCAGGTAGGGAGGTCCAAGGGAGCCTGGCCAAAGGGGAATTGAATTGGAAATACTACAATTGTGTTCTGCGGCCTTTAAAGCCATGTTATATTTGTAGCCTATGAACTAGAAGACTGTAGTCTTTCATCTACTGAACCCCTCACTTAGGAATACTTGAGCTGTCAGCTCGGACTTTTATCTTCCTTTAATCACAAAGTCAAAGGTGGAATAGAGCAGGGTATAACATAACAAGCAGAGGAAGCAGAGGAGTGACAAAAGCTGTGCCACTCACTAGCAGGGGTAAATGGGGACACATCTTGGAGGACAGGGACAAGTCAGGTGAGGGCAGTGCTGGGAAAGTGACATTAATGAAAGGTCTGTGGTTACTCCAGTATGTTTGCAGTAGCAGAGGCAAGTGTGCAGTGAAGCTGAGGTAAAGAGACTCACTGTTTGCCTTGGCTCCTCCCTCCCTTTCATGTGCAGTCCATGTAAGGGGTGTGAAAGTGTCAGTCCAAGCTGTGCAGAGAGGCTGAACTTCCTGAAGGACATGTCTTCAGCTCCTTACCTCTGGAATCTGTGTCTGGGTCTTCTGGTGAATTCTGCTGCACTCTGAGTCAAGGCTTGGATGCCTTCCCAGTTCTGTTCATTTTGAATAGAATTTGTGAGCTTGATTTAAAAATACTGGGTAATGGATTCTTCAATATGAAATGCAGACAATCATAAGGATGTATATTCACACTCAATCTGCAGATAGAGTAGCACACAATTCATTGGAAGAGAGATGTTGAGACATGGAGCATGATTTTTTTGTCATCAGAAATGCAGATTGATTTGCAAGGAACTGGGGTGGCCTTTTTCTAAGTTCTAACATTATTTAGATTTCAAAGAATTAAGTGTTTCAAACTTTCACCTCTTTTCTTGTCTTAAACAGGGCAAGATACAATACCCTGCAGGATTCATATAGCAAACTCCTTCCTCAACTCACTGAGGCAATGAAACAAATTGATGAAATGAAACTCAAAGAGGTAAACTCATCACAAGAAGAAATCATAATTGGTTAGAGGGGAACGGGAAGGGGTGGGAGAATCTATCCAGGATCAAATTTGGGCAGAAGCCAATTGTCATCCCTTCTACATAATTACATGCAACATAGCAGAACTGCTCTGATAAACCCAGATCCTATGCTGTCAGTTAGAGAAAACTTTATCCACACATCAGTAACTTCCATCATGTTTTCCAGGTAAGGTATAACCTGCAGTGCGGTACAGAGTCCAGCCCTTAGAGAGCAGTGATAGAAAAAGGCACATCAGTGTTCCTGCAGCAGCATCTATAAGTGTAGGAAGGTAGATCTCTAGACATTTTTGTATTCTTAAATAGAATGCCTGCCAAAGTGAGGTGTTGTTCATAACTGAAGCTCCATGGAAGTGCCAGATTCTTCTGTATAATTTTGGAAACTAGGAAAAAACAGCCTTTGCTGTGTCCATTAGGGAGTTCTGTTTTAACTTGATACAATGCAATTTGAAAGCTCATAACTAATCTTTAAGATAAAATATCAGTCACCACCACGGTCTTAGTCCAAGTTCCTTTGATGACCAAAACTGGGAGTTTTTCAAGGGCAGGAGGAGGAAGAAGCAAACTTTCACTTCAAGAGGGTCATATTCGGAGTTCATCTCGTAATCATAATTCTTCTTTGCAGCTGGACAGAGTGGATAAAGCTGTGGTGGAACAACTGAAAGCAAAGGTGGAGTTGGCAGAACAGGCCCTTGCTGCAAAGCAGCTCCAGATAGATGAAATGAAGCAGATAATTACTAAGCAAGAGGAAGACCTTGAAACCATGTCTGTGCTCCGTGCTCAGGTATCAGCTCTTCTTCAGAAACTGGCTACTTCCCCCACCCAATATTCAGAAACCAAGAGGTATTTAATGGCTTAGTCTGGAATACTGAATACAGTTCCTCAACTCCAAAGCAGAATTCCTTTACTTGGCTTGCCTTGCAGATACCTCCAGAGCCTTTACCGCCATATCCTAGGGCTTTGTAAAAGGAACTGTAGGCTGGAGTCTGGCAGAACAAACAGAATTTGGGAATAGATGTGTGTTTAAAACCAGCAGCTTAAGAATCACTGCATATGTTTTAGGATGATTTCACCCCAACCAGCATGTGTAAACAGTGACTAAAAAGGGGTTGCTTCACATTTAAGGCACAGAACTGGCACCCACCTTGGCCCAGTTCCACTGTCTGTGCTACAGATTTGTCAGTGTCATTGTTTGAATCACGTCCTCACTGCTTGTCTGTGCCTCGTTCCTGCCTCTGTACAGCAGAGGCAATAGCAGTGTCCCAGGTAAGACACTTGAAGTGTCTTGTACAGAATCCAGGAATGGTTGAGTCTTCTTCACCTTGTGAGTAGTGCAGGTCTTGGCTTTGCAGCGTGTGGGTGTCTTGAGTAGATACAGGCTATGACACAGATTTGTGATTTTGACATATAATATATGAATATGGTTCAGTCAAAGTTACAAATTCTCAGCATGATTTCATTTCTCTGATCAGATGGAGGTTTATTGTTCTGATTTCCATGCTGAGAGGGCAGCAAGAGAGAAGATCCATGAGGAGAAGGAGCAGTTGGCTGTCCAGCTGGCATACCTGCTAAAGGAGCAGCAAAACCTTGAAGATCTTAGCCGGTGAGAACGGACTTTGGCTGAACTGCCTTTGGACTGTCCTGTTACTCTGTGTACTGGAGTTGATCAACATTGTCTTGATAGCAGCTCAGTAGAAAGGCAAATAACTTTGCAGACATTTCTTGCTTAATTTGAATTTTAAAAGAGGAGAAAAATTAATTGTCTGACTTCTTATTTTAATTTTGCAGTAGAATGTCTGTGTGTTAGTTCTTAGTTGGGTGCCTTAGCAAGTTTTCACTTAGGATGATTTGTGCTTGTGAAATTCTCCCTGCTGATTCATGTGAGTTTCTTAAGTTCTTGCCTCAATTTTAGCAGTGAGTCTGCAGCTAATCTTGCTGCTTGTGTGCCAGGGATATCTGCTGCTTCTCGAGGTGGCAGTGGTGAGTGAATACACAATTTCAAGTACTGTGATACTTGAATCAAGTTACATTTCACATTACCTGTATACTGAGCCCTTTTTTTGGTATAACTTCCTTTTCTGCTTTAGTCAAATTTGCAGTTTGTCCTGAATAGCTGAGAGTCCTTGGAGTTTTCCAGAGGAGTGTGCCCTAGATCCCTGGGTGTGTGGCTGTCCACATCCTGCTGGTATCAGTTGCATGACCCTGATTTCAGCAGGACCCTGGCGTGATCTCACAAAGCAGTGACATTTCTAGGTCCTGTTTCTGAGCAGCAGTTGTGAACTAAATGCATGACCAACTGACATGAATCTATTTTCAGAGGCCTTGCCTTATTTATTCTCCACAGAAACTCTTTGGCGGAGATGCAGAATCGCCACGGAGCCAGAGTGCCAGATCGGGAACACTCTCCTCGCCTCGTCCAAAGAGGTACTGTGAGCACCTTTTCCAGTTCACGGGGCCAAGCCCTGCTGTATTCAGGTTAAACCAGCTTTGCTTGGCTGCAGGCAGCTTACCTGTGGGTATTCTGGCTGCTGGGTAGCTGTAGAGAGCAAAATCAGGTAGTATAGCAGGTAATCATTTATCTTCTCTGCTTGCAGGAACTGGTAGTCAAGACTGGCCAGAGCAGCGGAATATCTCAATATATTCATGTCCCAAATGTGAAGAAATTTTACCTGATTTGGACACACTGCAGATTCACGTTATGGACTGCATTAATTGAGTGCTGCCCTCCATTTCTTCATCTTCTGGAATTACACCTGCCAAACACTTTGGGTTTTTTTTTCCTTCTTGCTCAAATAGTGCTCAATTCTGCATCCTATGAAGGAGGTTTTCAGGGGTTTTCTCATTAATTCAGTGGGAAAACGGTAAAACTCTTCCCCTGCCCTGTAGTCACTAATCTTGTTGTAATCTGCTTTAGGGAAAGAATTTTCATAGGTTAACAACATGGATGTGCCACAGAACTCTCAGTGTGTCTGCTGCTATGAAACCTTTCAGGAACATTCCCCTGAAGTGCTCTGCTCTATGGCTGCCCTGCAGAACGGGGCTGACTCACTGAAGTCAGAAGAGCAATGAGATATTTGCTGATCAAGTCTAAGAACAGTGAGCCCGTTCATCTCTCATATATTATATACCAGGCAAGTAAAACATGAAAAAGCTATCTGAGAAGCTTTCAGCAAAATGGAGTAGTGCTGTATTCATCGAGCATTTGAAGTGAACCCCCTGCTCTTTCTCCAGATGGCAGTTTTATTGCTGCCCTTGTGACCATACTAATCTGATGTTAAATTTTTGATTGCTTATGTAACTTCTTGCTTTAGCCAGATGTGGGTAAGGTTTAAAGCAGATCATTTAGGTCTGATACATGTAGCTCCTGATGTATTCAAGTCACTTGGTTTTATAGAACTCTTAATTTTTAAGGTGGTGTCTTGACTTTTGTTTATTATAATAAAATAATTTGAACCTGTACAGTATTGTGGTAGAAAGCACTGAGATAGATGTATCCTAATTTAAAAAATTATAATGGATTTTCACATCCCAAAATAAATCTATAACAATTATAAAATTATCTATGCCTGTGAATACTTTGGAGGCCGAAACAGGATTGCAAAGGTGTGATTGCAAAAATTTTTATCTTTTTCCTTCACTGTTCAAAACTGAATTTTGGGAAGCCAATATACCTGGACACAATACAATCCAGTAGCTAAATCTGTGCCATCTTCTTCTGTGGTAGGTCTGTTGGGGTCACTGAGAGGCAACAGTCCACTTCCTTCTGAGTGCCAAAATCATGAGCTGCGCGTTCAGAAGGATGGGCACACAACCTGAACATCAAAGCTCAACATTTTAATATCATTTTATTAATTCTTAACAATGGTTTTAGTCCTAAAATCTAGTGTTTCTGTTTTCCACATACACCAGAAATGGAGACAGCAATTGCCACTGCTGTGCTACAAAGGGACCTCTGGAGGTCATCTAGTCAGAGCTCCCTGCTCAAGCAGGGTCATCCTAGAACAGGGTACTCAGGACTGTGTCCATGTGGCTTTTGAATATCTCCAGGGAAGGAGATTCCACAACCTCTCTGGGTAAACTGTTCCAGTGCTCAGAATTTGTATGTGACAAATTCTCCTGTCAACTCACTTCCATAAATGAGTGCTTCTTCAAATTGTGATGTGGATGAAGGTCTGAATCACAGAGGAGAAAATGAGCTGAACAAATCTATAGTGGAATTAGAAATAAAAAGTTTGTTGAATTAATATTTTAGTCATTATTTTGCTTCAAACCTGAAATAGAAACTACTGTAGAGCTGCTTAATTCAAAACAAAGGCCTCAATAGTGTAAAATTTATTTTTTATTCTCAACAGACAAATATTATTAAAACATACACAACAAAAATACCTGTTTCTTTAAACCAAGAAAACCTTCCTTCAGCATATTTTTCATGTCATGCTGTCAGTGAATTCTCAGCTACCAATACCCGGAGAAACAATCCCTTTTTCATCATTGTAATTAAAGTGATTTTTTTTATTTTACTTGTTGTCACTGTTGTTCTAATTATCTCTTGTAGACTCTGCATTCTTATTTTCTGTTACAGCTCATATATAGCTTCATCCATAATTTTCAGATCAAGCAAGAGCTGACTACAATCTTTTGTGAAGAAATACTCATCAGCCTCCTTGCAACCTTCTTCATCAATTACAAGCACTCCCAGCAGATGCAATATTTTATTGGCTTTTAATTGGTTCCTTGTGACAGTAGGATTTATGGTCTTTTTTACCCTGAATCCACTTTTATTGTGGGAGCTTTGTGACAGTTATGGATTCTGCAAAGATCAAAACCTGATGGAAATGCTACTGGGCCAAAAGCAAACTAATAGAATGATAATAGAGCTGATTTCATCTGAGGAGCATTCACCTTAATGAAAACACAGAAAATCCATGTGAAAGGCCAAGGGAGGAATTACTTATGCATTCATCGAGTCAAAACTAATAATTTTAAGAGGTTTCAGAAAGAGAAGGGACCTTAGCACAGGAATACTAACAGGAAAACATGGGCATTAGCTGAAGTAGGTCTTCATAGGAAGATAATGTAGTAGGTCTAATAGTACAAATCAGGAGGGACAAGGAACTCCAAAGAATAAAATCACAATACACTGAGACCTCTTCATACAACAAGGAGGATTGTTTTCCTGTTGTCATCATTAACTGCAGTCCAAAGAGCAGATGAGCTGCCATGACAAATGACCACAGCCAGCAGATGCTCATTAGCACAGGTTTAAGAGTCCATCCCCTTTGTTTTCCCTTGGATGACAGATAAAATTTACTTTTGCCTTAAGGTGACTGAATACTACATAGAGTCACAGAATCAGAAAGGCTTTGGCTGGAAGGAACCTTAAAGATCATCTTGTTCCATGGGCAGGGACACCTTCCACTGAACCAGGTTGATCAAAGCTCGGTCCAATCTGACCTTGAACTCTTCCAGGGACAAGACACCCAAAGTTTCTCTGGGCAAACTGTTCCAGTGCCTCCCCGCCCACACAGTAAACCGTTTCTCCCTAACAAGTAATCTAAACCTGCCCATGTCCTTATAAAAAGTCATTCTCCAGCTCTCTTGGAACCCTTTTGGTGTTGGAAGGTGCTCTAAGGTCTCCCCAGGGCCTTCTCCAGGCTGAACAGCCCCAGCTCTCTCAGCCTGTCTCCATAGGAAAGGTATTCCCCTCCTCTGATCACCTTTGTGGCCTCCTCTGGGCTCACTCCAGCAGGTCCATGCCTTTCCTATGTTGGAGGCCCCAGAGTTAGGCACAGCACTCCAGGTGAGATCTCTCAAGAGTGGAGTAGAGGAGCAGAATCACCTCCCTTGACCTGCTGGCCACGCTTGTGATGCAGCCCAGGACATGGTACAGCTTTCTGGGCTGTGAGCACACATTGACAGGTCATCTTGAGCTTCTTATCCACCAACACCGCCAAGTCCTTGTCCTCAGGGATGCTCTCCATCCATTCTCCTCCCATCCTGTACTTGTGCTTGGGTTTTCCCTGACCCAGGTGCAAGACCCAGCACTTGGCCTTAACTCCATGTGGTTTGCATGGTCCCACATCTCAAGCCTGTCCAGGTCCCTCTGGATGGCATCCTGTCCCTCCAGCGTGTTGCCTGCACCACACAGCTTGGTGTCATCAGCAAACCTGGTGAGGGTTCATGAAATACTACTTGTCCACTGTTTTAACAAAGGACATTCTTAGTGTAGCAGCATGTCCCACAAACCCTGACTTGATGTGGAACAGGAGCCAGAAGCATTTAATTGGATTTCAGATTTAAAATCCAGTCTACAAAGGGGCCAGAATAGTTCTGTGGGCTGGAATTGAGATTTCTGAACCACAAGGTATCTCTGGATTTGCAAACCAAGTCACAGGAGCAGACAAGCTCATTACTCCATTACTCCAGTTAGATGGAGAGTCGGGGGACTTGGTCTAACTCTGTGATTAGTCTGGGCCACACTAGCAGTTAGCAGCCAGAGGAAGGGAAAATACGAAACACAGCATCCTGATGTTTGCCCACAGATTCACACTCATGACAAGATGGGACACCAGGCGTTTCCATCATAGATAAGCAGCAATACAGAGGAGCCCCCATGGCCCACACACTCCTGCCCAGCTCCTGCCATTACTCATTGTTCTGGCTCCCCTGGAACACCTCTGCATCAGCATCACACAGTCAGGTGCATTCAGAATGAGTTAGCCCAGCATGCCTGCCTGAGCTAGGAGTGTGGTGTTTGTTACAAAATCCAAAACTGAGAAAGTCTAATGTGACACATGCCAGATGGCTTGAATGACAACTATTCAGCAGAGTGCCTCAACTGCTCAATGGAGCATCTCTCCCTGAGGGTTTTTTTGTGTTGTCTGCTGGAACTTCTTGATTCCTTCAGCTACCACAGAATTTCTGTCCTTAATTCATCTTTCCTAACCCACTCTGAATACCAATGACATGCTCTCTTTGGACTTCATCCTGCAGAGTGGATTTAGTGCAAGAGCCTCGGGACCTGAGCTCAAATCCGTATGGTTTGGGGGAAATTTTGTGGTGATTTCATAGCATCATTAAGGTTGGAAAAGTCCTCCAAGATCATTGAGTTCAATATTTGACTCAACACCACCTTGTAAACTAACCATAAGTGCCATGTCCAGTTGTTTCTTGAATGCTGGGGGATGGTGATTCCCCACCATCCAGGGATGATGATTCCACCACTTCGCTGGGCAGACCATTCCAATGTTTGACCACTCTTTCAGTGAAGAAATTAATCTTAAAGTGAAGAAATTCTTCCTGAAGTGAAGCCATTCTTCCTGAGTTCTTTCTAAGTGACACACGGAGTGAGGGACTAGAGCAATGATATTGTACATACTCCAAAATATTATTTTTTACAGAATTGTAGTTGTACCAAAGAAATAGCAAAGCAGACAACAAAATCCTACCCGTTGCACATGACAATAACCGGGACCGAATTTACTGCTGTAACACAAGGGCTGGCATTATTTAGGTTATGCAGGTGAGGATGGCGACTGCTGTGACCCTTCCCTGAGGCCACTCTGCCCACATACGGGCAGCTCTTTGCNTCTGCCAGTACTAGGGATGGCGCTGTCGCGCATGCGCGTAAGCGGCGGGGGGGCGTGACCAGGTTGGAATTTTGGCGGGTGTCGGGGAGCGCGCGCTGCGGTGAGTGGGGATGTGTGAGGGGACTGGGGGGGATCGGGGGCACCGGGATCGGTCCTGGGGGGATGTACCCTGCCGTCAGGGGTCGGGGAGCCACGGGGCAGCCCGCGAGCAGGTCGGGGTTCCGCTGCGTGCGGAGGCGGCCGGGTGGGGAGAGAGGAACCGTGAGGGAAAAGGCGCGGGATCCCAGGGGTTCCGCTGACCGTGTTCGTGCGAGCCCTGGAGTTTTGTTCCCTGCTGGAAATGAATATCTATCAAAAGCGGAGTTTTACGGGCAGAACAAAAGTCTCTGCACTTTTTAGTCCGTAAGCACAGTTAATGAGCCAGCCTCACGAAGTGAATTTCCCATTTTTTCTCATCGAAACCTCCATCGGCCATTTATGTCCTCCTGGGCTGAGTGGGTTTTTTTTATGAACACTTGTCCATGAAATGGAGGAGCTGTGAGGAATGTAGAATATATAACACTTCTAAGAGTAATAACTGTTAAAATTTTTAATAACTAATTAAGTGCTAATTGCATTATGGTGCAAGACTAGTGATGTGGAAATGGTTATTACCATGGGAACGTGGTTGGCATTACTTAAATTCTGTGTCTGTTATGGGCTTTTCTCTAAAAGTTGTGCCCTTATGCTACAGGGAGTTCAGCATGGGTCAGACTTTACATGTAGAAGATGTACATGAGGGTCTTAAATTTAGTGGACTCGTCATCTGCAGCTGTAAACAATACCAATCTGCTGGTTTGAAAATCCTCAAAGAAGGAGCCTGAACACAATATGTATTTCTAGATAAGCTGTATGTGCTTTAACAGTATCACTTTTGTTCTCCCCATAAGAGAGAATATTTTCCCTTGGGGGACTCTTGAAGAAATCCCAGTGAAATCATGGACGGTAAGGGGGAAAGTACTCTTTTACTTTCAGTAGGTAACTTCTCTCCTGATCAGTATGTTTGTTAATAAGTTCAGGTGTTCAGAAAACTCGGTAAACTTTTTAGCAAAAGACATTACCTTGCACTGATTTCATTTGCAGAGGCCTTTGAACCTTCCTTCTTGTCACTTTCTCGTGAGGCTTCTCTGTCCCTTCCCTGGTTTGGTGCTTTCCTCAGCAGCAAAGGCTAAATCAGTTTCTTGATTTGTTTAGAATTTCAGTTCTGCTCTCTCTGTCCCATTCCTCTCTCTGTATTTGATGGTCTTTTTTACATTATTTGTCTGTTTGGTCCATATTTCTTTGTTCTCCATGTTCTTCCATGAGCAAGCTGTATCTGAGAATATGCTTTACTACCTGCCTTGCCTCTTCCCTTTCCATTGGCAAAAGCCATGTGGGTGTTGGCTACACCTTTACAGGTTCCAGTTCTTTGTAACAATACTATACAAGTAGCTGCATAGGAGGAAAAACAAGTGGTGAGTATCTGGCAAGTTTTCTGCTGACTGGCCAGGCTGTATCACACGATGAGTGTCTCCAACCACATTTCACCTGACCTGACAGCAGGAAGCTGCTCTGTCTTCCTTTAGCCAAAGCTGAAGGGGTCTTTAAAAATGCTGCTCTGAGCTCGCTGCTCCGATTTAGTTCCAATTGTCATTAACTTATAGTTAGAGTGTCTTGGATCCTTTTATTCCTTGGCAGCTTTCCTCTGACTGGTCGGGAATAACTCCGAGTTTAATTTTTGCCTTAGCTGATGATGACTTGGATCTGTTGGCTTCCCTCCTGGAAGAAAGTGAAGCAAGTGAGGAGAGGAATTCTCCTGAGGAAGAAGGTGCCCCAGAGGATGAGGGGGGAGAGCCAGATGAATACGATGAGCTGTTCGATGCAGAAGATGATGCGTCCTACACCGAGGAGGTCAGTGCTGAGGACAGCATGATTGATGAGCAGAAGGAGAACCTGGCTGCACTGTTTGGAGATGTAGATGACCTGCTGGAAGAGCAGGAGGCAGAGGAAGCTGGCCCCAGTTCGGCTCCCAGTCAGACAAAGGAGAAAACCAATGAAGAACTGCAAGGTTTGATCGGCATCTTTGATCTGTTTGGTTGGATTTATTGTCTCTAGAGGGCTAATGGGCAGAAGGCAGGGCCTGCTGCTTCTTAGATTAGGATGGTGTCCAGAGGGGGAATACAGAAAGTTCTTGTGACAGCTTCTAAGTCCAATTTTCAGTGCTCAGTGGCCAAACTCACCAAACCTGTTCTCCCAAAATAAAGACAGAGGACTTAAGTAAGCCAGGGAGATGAACTTCGTTCTGGTAAGCACAATAGGGAAGATTGCCTGTATACCTGTGCCTCATCTGATGAAGAGCAATGTTGCTTCAGCCTTCTGGGCTGTTATCCTGACAGGGCTTATTGATAGGACATTTTGCCATACCAGTCACTTTGGGAGCAGAGCTGGCAACTGAGCTTTCCTGTGTCCAGGCCACAGATTTGATTATATCAGAAATATTTTGTTATGCTAAGGAGTGCAACCAACAGCCATTAAATTGTCTTATGCTTGGTAGGAAAGTTTTATGCAACATGGCAAGGAACATACCACAATTAAGTAAAATATTTATATGAGAGGAGCCAGCTCTAGGCAGTGTGGAAAAATTTCCCTTCACTGTGAGCTGTGTAGAATCAAGTAAATCTCTGTTGTGACTTGAGTCTTTGTTTTCTAAGTTCCCATGATGTAGTAAAACTGCCAGACTTCAGAAGTCTCATAAATCCCTCTTTGCACTGGCTTCCTGCTGTCTTCATTATTATCCTTTTTCTTCTTTCTTTCCTAGCTGAGCTGAGAAAATTGCAGGAACAGATGAAGACGTTACAGGAGCAGTTGCAGAAGACTGCAATTGGGCAGCAATCCAGTTCAGGCCCTGAGAAGAAAACTCCTGGTAATGAGACTAATTAAATGGATTTATGATTTGTTGGCTTACCAACGTGCAATTTATAGGCAGGACTCCAAATAATTCTGAAGTGGGGCACTGAGCAGCAAGGAGGAATGTTGGTCTGGTGTATTACCACCCAGGTTTCCTGCACCTACAGACTAAATCAGTTTTGGTGGCTGCACCATGCCTTAATTCTGCACTGGACAGCTTTCATGAGGAAGTGCTCCAGGCTCTTCTGGAAGTGTCCCTTTTTATTGGCAGATGTTGGTACACCTGGTAAATACAGCTGTGTTTGTTGCTGTAGCATGTTGGGTATAGTAATGAAACTACACGGGAAAATTGCAAAGCAGGAGGGTGTTTCTACTTTCCACAGCTTTGAGGTTGCAGTGACATCCAAAGTTTTAGGTTGTCACGGGAAAGAGTCATTTGGACACTGCCATCCATGTTGCATTTTAGATGCTGACAACTTAGATGAAGGGTTTCTATGTGGGACCCTGACTTGGACTTGTTACTCAAGAATTACAGAGTTTGGAGCAATTTTTAGAGTCTGAGTCCAGATCCTGAGAACTCACATTTTTTTGGTTTTCTTGGCCAGGTGAATCTCCCTGTCTACCCTTAAAGGAAAGGAAAGTTCAGAAGGTGCAAGAATCACCATGTTTCTCAGCTCAGCTGGGCAATCCTTTGCCACCAGCCAAGCAAGGACTCAAGAAATCAAAAGCATCCTCAGCAGGTACCATTCTCAGTCTGCCTGAGAGCACACCAGGCTTTTGTCAAAAGCTTGTAATTCCCAGCAGTGGTGTGAACATATCCAGGATAGTTTAACAGTATTCAGTGCACCAGTAATGATCTGGTCACAGCAGCACAGAGCTTATTACAGTTAATTTTTGTATTCTTTCTAATGGGTGCTATGCCTTTTTTTCCATCTGCTAAAAGAGAACAGGACTCCTCCTCCACGGCAAGTCCTCAGTCTGGCATTCCAGCCTCTCCAGTCTGCCACACAGAACACACCCAGTAAGGTGGTCAGAGAGAAGACTTCTCATGTGCCTACATGCTCTGGTGCAACAACTCAGCCAGTGTCTGTAGAAACCTTCTCAGGACTGAGATTAAGGTCAGCAGCCCAGCTCTGAGCTCTGTCTGGGGTCAACCCCGCCAGTAATAGGAGAGAAAAAGCAATGTATGTGGTTTAACCATGCCAGATTAGTCTAGGGGATGTAACACAAAGCCACAGCACTGGCTGGTTGATCAATAATTAGGGAACATTGACTTTTGCCTTAGTACCATGTTTCTGGTTTCACCTTTGCTCTTTTCTAACAAAAAAACTGTAATTTCGTTAGCTCTGCCTTCCCTGGAATATCCTCAGTGGTGGAGCAGTGGGCGTGTGCAAAGCCCAGCTGTGCTCCAGTTGAGCAGATTTTTTGCTCCACATGGAGAAGCCTTGGGAGCCACTCACCATCCCCATACTCAGTGTGGCCACAAGAGGACTCTGAATCCTCACGGTGTCTCTCCTCACCAGAGCCCGTGCTGGATTCCCAGCTCAGTCAGCCATGCTTGGTCATTCCTGAAATGAGCAGAGTTAGTGCAGGCTCTGGGCTGAGTTGCAGTGCAGCTATTGGGACAAAACCCAGCATGATCAGTAACTTTCTGATATTTGTACAGTGCTCTGAACAAGGAGTTCTTGTTTCAAGTGCCCTCAGGATGAAGTAGGGCACAGAGGCATTTTGCAGCAAGATGTAGTCTCCTAAGGAGAACACTGGGTGGTTTTTATGGTTCATTTATGCCAATGGATGTGCTCTCTCTTACGTGCTTTTGCTTGATGTAGAAAACCCCGGGTGTCTTCAGCTGAAATGGACAGGAAGATGGCAAACAGGAAGCTCATCCGACTGTCCCAGCTAAAGAGCAAACTTGCTGCAGAAAATCTGGAGGAAATAGACTGGGTAACGTTTGGAGTCATAGTGAAGAAGGTCACTCCTCAGAGTGCAAATAATGTAAGTAACTTCATAGTATCACTTGCCCATTTCAAATGAAATGCTGGTGGTCTTTCCTGAGAAACTAATTAGGTGGTCAACTTAAGTCAGTGTCTCCATGTAGTTGATGAAAAGCTGCTGTATTAAAGATCCTGGCTCATCTGGTTTCATGCAGTAATGCTGCTTTTAGTCCTAAGGGTAAGTCCTTAACTTTTCTGGTGAAACTGTCCCAGACAGTAGCATTGGCTCATGTAACCATAGCATAAATCCATCTTAAATATGCTCATCCTCTGCTATATGTTAAATTCCAGTGTGGAAAAAGGCACTGTGGCTCTCAGGCTTTCTCAACAGCCTCTTGTTTCACATGTGCCAACACATTCTGTTCCTGTCATTTCCCTATGTGTTGTACAGGTCCTGTAGAAAGTCAGTGCTGAAAGTGATCTGGATATGCCTCAGTTTTGTCTGTTCAGTGGGGTTAAAACCCCTTTATTCAGCAAAGCAAGTGTGCTGTCCAGCTTTAACATCAGAAAGATTGGTGGTAGCAGTAATGTTGTACTGTTTTGGCCTTGGAGAATCCCAGAACTGGCAGTGTGGCATAGCTGGAGATACTCTAACCTCTACTGGGGTTACAAACTGTGGTTTTCTAAATCAGGAAAACCTTGGAGGGGGGAAATCAGAATAACTCTTTTAAAGCAACAGCAAGAGGGGATGCAGTCAGTGTCCCTGTACCAAGGGCTGAAAGGAAAAGGGGTGTCTGTTCCAGGGCAGAACCTTCAGTATCTGGCGGCTGAACGACCTGCGGGATCTCAGTCAGTGTGTCTCGCTCTTCCTGTTCGGTGAAGTCCACAAGGAGCACTGGAAGACAGACCAAGGCACCGTCATTGGGCTGCTCAATGCCAACCCTATGAAACCTAAAGAAGGCTCAGATGAGGTGAGAGGATTTTTCACTTCCCCATCAGCTGTGGATAAAAACCCATAGCTGAACCTTTTCATGTCTGGCTGAGATTTAGCTTTGTGACACATAAAGGTTAAGGTTGAAATTGCAGCAGTCTGCCCAACAATTACATTCAGGGGGTTGCATTGTGTGCATTTGCTCCGGGAAGACTGAACTTCAAGAAGTCCTATTAAGCATCTAAGCCCAGTTTATTCCAGTGTTTAATCTCCTCTCTGTAGCAGTTGGCTCTTCCACAAATGTGGGGAGTGTATGTTCATTTCATTTCAGTTTATTTAGCTACTTCAGTGCAGTACCTATTTCAACCTAGAGGTCTCTCAAAGCTGAAAAAGGTGGAGAACTCATTTCTCTCTTCTAATTAAAGTGTGAGATGTGATTCCAAAATCTCAACTGAGAAGAAGCAATATTTGATTTATTGAACAAATAATGTATCATGTAAGTGCATGTCAGTTGTTACATAGTAGTTTGCTTGTTTAATTGATTATTTATAAATGCAAAACATGATGAATTACCTTTCTGTACATATCAAAACATTTAAAGTGGCTTGATTTTGCTAATAAGTTAATATACTTTTAATACCATATTAATTGCACTGGAATGGAAACCATTTCCACTGACTTCTTTCAAGGGGAATTTCAGTCTAGTAGCTGATCATGTCATGTTTTGCATTTTAAATTCTCCAAATAGAAAAATTAAGGATCTCATTAATTGTCTATTAAGCTACAGAATTGCTTAAAGTAGCATTAATAAGCAGTAGAAAGTCCTGTTGGTGAGCAGAAAGGCACACCAGATTTAATGGAAGGGCTGTATTTAACTGTCAGAAATGGCTCTGCTTAGCTAAAATGTTCACATTTAGAACTACATTAAAACCGACTTCTCAAAGTGTTTCTTGGCTATGGATGCAATTCCTGATATCTGTGGTTGTCTGAAGCACAGTTCTTGCACAGTGGTCAGTTTTGATGGAACACAGATATGTGGAGAGGGACAGTGAGCTCTAGTACAACTCTTGCTCCCATCCACTGCCTGATGTGGGTGCCATGATGGCATCAGAGCCAAGTGACTCTGCAGGACCATTTACAGCACATTCAGATCTGCCTTTGCTGGTCCTTGGTTTCCTGAGGCACCAAGCATAGAAATCCAGTGTCTTTAATCTCTTTGTGAGAAATTCCTTTTTTTTCTTTTTAACTGAGCCTTTTTTCAGTCTGAGTAGGACACATGGCTTTCTTAAACTAGGCCTGCATTTTAAAACTGCATTGGTAATAGCAGAGGTACCAAATTAGACCACAGCCAAACTGGTGACATCTGGAATCATAGAATGCCCTGGGTTGAAAGGGACCTTAAAGATCATCTAGTTCCAACCCCCCTGCTCTCAGCAGGGAACCTTCCATGGGACCAGGTTAATCAGAGCCCCATCCAACCTGGCCCTGAACACTTCCAGGGATGGGACATCTACAACTTTTCTGGATAATCTGTACCAGTGTCTCACCACCATCACAGTAAAGAAATTTCTCCTAATATCCAGTCTAAACCCACTTTCTTTCAGTCTGAAGCCATTCCCCCTTGTCCTGTCCAGAGAGAAGCCCATCCAGTCCTCCTCAAGGCATGGTCTGGTTTCTTTCTAGGTGTGTTTATCTGTGGATCATCCCCAGAAGATCCTGCTCATGGGGGAAGCTCTGGACATGGGTACCTGCAAAGCCAGGAAGAAGAACGGTGATCCTTGTGCCCAGATTGTGAACCTGGTCTGTATCTCAGTAGTTAGGACATCCTTAAGCTGTTGGTGAAAATCTGGGTGCTGATTTTGTACTGATGCTCTGACTTTTTGACTTGTTTCTGGATCTTGAGTAACTAAAGTGGGTGGAGAAAGTGAGAGATGAAACCCAGAGGAGCTGCTTCTGTGCTGGCACTGAGCAGCAGCAGGGAAGTTCCCTAAATGCAAAGCTGGTGCTGCAGTGAAAGGGCCCATGACTGCCACACCCTTTCACTCTCCTTTGCTCCAGTGTACTGCACTAGAGAATTCATCCAAGGTAAAACAGTAGGAGATTTTTCTTGGAAATGGCTGTTTTTCAGGATAGTTTTAACCCAATGAGTTCCCTAGTCCAGTCTACCTGCAAACTGTCAGAATAATTATACCTGAATGTGTGGCACTGGAGATGAGAGGAAAGGGTATTGGGATGCTTGTCTTAGGACAGTACTGACTTGTACTAGATTAAAGGACTTGTGAATTATGTCACTTCATGGCTATGGTGATGCTGTGATACCTGAAAGGATCCTGTCTAAGTCAGAAGGGTTATAGTTAGTAGGGTGGTACTTAAAAGGAGGAGAAAAAATGAAGGAATGAAGAACTGGGGAAGAGCTCAAAGTGTGTGGAGTGTGAGGAAGACAAATACAGAAGGTACCTGTGGCAAAACAAGGCTGTGATTGCAGACCCACTGCAGGAGGTGGTTATGCATACAGTACCTAAAACTGCATCTAGTTCAGAGTCAAGAATACAGAATCTGGGCAAGAGGTCCTGCATGGTGTGTGAGTTGACTTCAGCCAAGGGGTAGCCTTAAAATTCCTTGATGCCCAGGGTTGGTTCCAGTGATTAGTGTAGGCAATTTTAGCTTTGTTTTTCATTGCTAGAGTGTGGGCATATGTTGGCTTAGGAGGTCAGATCTGGAGTACTGCAGTCACTTCCGTTTAGCCGCAGAAGGATTCACGAGTGGGGGAGAGGAACGAAGTAAATTGTAACTGCTGGTGTTCTGTAACAGGCTTCTCCCATTTCTTTCCAGAATGACTGTGAATATTGTCAGTACCACATACAGTCCCAGTACAAGAAGCTCAGCTCAAAGCGGGCGGATCTGCAGTCCACCTTCTCTGGCGGCCGCATTCCCAAAAGAGTCGGTCGGAAAAATCCCACTTTGAAGGAGAGGCTGTGTCAGGATGGGTTTTACTACGGAGGAGTCTCTTCAGCAGCATATGCAGCCTCAGTGTAAGATAAACCACTTAATTCTCTTGCTTTTGAACAGAATTTCCCTCCCAAGGGAGCCTGAAGCTATCTCTAGGGGGGTTTATTTAGTTAGAGAACCCTTTGCCTTAACTGCATTCACCAAATAGGAATAACTGCCCCACATTTGGCATAATCCTCCTGGCCCCATGGGGTAACAGAGCTGCTGTTTGATAGGAAAATTTTAAGTCATTGCTAAGATGTGGTAAGGGGTGTTCCTACCTCTAAATTAATACTGTGATATGAAACCAGGCAGCATTGGGTTTCAGTAGATGAAATTAATTTTATCATGAGATCCCAAGCATTTGTGTCTCCCAGAGGAGTATTTTCCCCCCCAGTTGTATTTTGTTACAGCTCACTGCATTTAATCCCAGACACAGTGTATTCTGTGTTTCCTCATCTCTTCCTTTCCTGAAATTATAATAGAGTGTCACTGTGTGTTAATAAAGAGACAGGAGTGACCAAGATCAGTATGCATCTCATAACAAGCATGGAGGGGCCAGGTCCTTCATCCAGATCCCCTGAAGACAGGTATGGAAAGATGAGTCACAACTGGACTAAGCCCTGTGCTTGGACACAGCTTTTATTCCTTTATCACTGCCCTCTGATACTGCTGGTGTGACTCCATGGAAATGAAACAATTCCAACCTCCTGTCCATCCCTGGAACTAACTGTGAGCAAAGCTTAACCATTGTTGATCTGTGTTTAGTTTTCTCTCAATGCATAGGAAATATGTATTTCAACACAGGGAGAAATGGGAGATCCTAAACATTGTGCTGGAATTTGGATTTAGGTCCACATCCTTTCAAAGACAGACTGATGATGCTTTAGGGTGGCAGGAGTTCTGTTGAAACACTGGGCTAGAATTCAGGCTCCTGTCCTTGCTCTAACCATGGGAAAACTCTGATGTTCTGGTTTTGTCTCCTCTTTCCAGTGCAGCAGCTGCAGTGCCAAAAAGGAAGATTCAAACCACTCTCTCCAACCTGGTCGTGAGAGGAGCTGATGCAATTGTCCAGGAAACCAAGCAGAAAATTGGTACCCACTTGCCCATGTAGTTTGTTCCCCCTTTAGATATTTCCATCTCAATGTGTAGATGTGCCCCAGGACCTGCTGGTCACTGAATGAACCTGGCAGTCAGTTTGCTGCAGAGATAGCCCTTTGCTGGCTGCTTTCTCAGTTGATCAAAACCCTTCTTCCCTCCTGAGATCACAGCTGCAGGGCAAATGTACCTAAGCAACTGTGTAGCTCCATGCATCTTTTTTCATCAGTGCCCATGAATTAAGTCCCCTGTTCTGTCTTTGGACAGTGACAGAAGATCTTTGCCAGTTTAATGGGAATTGGAAGTTTTAAGAACTTTGAACTAGAGGATTTATTTTATTTGATTAAAATAAATGACTTCTGTCAACCTTGAAAGCTTCCAAGGAATACTAAGTATAAATCAGTCTGCTCTGCAATGCAGGGGAGAAACCACTCTGTTTCTAGTCCTTTTCTTTTGTGATCTTTAAAGCATGTTCCTTCCATAGCCTTTGGGATGTCACCAGTGTTCTCTGCCTCTGTTTTGTTTTTGTAAAGCACTTTAATATTATACCTTCTTCATGCTCACTGGAGAGCAGGTGACAGATCATTCAAACTGTGTTCTAGGTGCCACATCTTATTTACATCTTGCAGTTCCATCAGTTGCCTCTGTTTCAGACAACACAGTGTATGTCCATAGCAGCTTTCAGCTGCTCTTAATCCTCCAGGGATAAGGTGTGGAGGCTTCAGGACTTTCAAGCATTCTAAAAATGGGAACAGTGGGAGTAGCACAGACAGCTGAGGCTGATGAGAAACTGACTGATGAAATTGCTGACAGGGTAGAAATGTCTTTGCGATGTGCTTTGTGAAGACAAGGCCTCAGACAACTAAATATGATGTAGAGCTTGGCCTTGCTTTGGGAAGTGCTCACTCAGGTGACCCACAGGGGTTTCTTCCAGCCTAGATGACTCCAGATCTCTAAAGCCAGGCCTGCTTCCCCTCCTGGCTCCAAATCTGTTGTGTTTCTGCCCCTTCCACTCCAGGTGCAGCAAAGAGACCCATGCAGTGTTCTGAGGAATTCAAGGAACTGCTGGCACAGCCAACTTTTGGAGCACGAAACCTCTGCAAACACTGGACAAAAGCAGGTATTGTCCTTTAGCCTAAAGGAAAACCCACTCCTGAAATCACTCTACACCCTCTGAGCAAACATTAGTGGCTTTTCATTTTGATTTTTTGTTTTGTTGGGGTTTTTTCCCCCCCAGATGCTGAAAAGAAGCAAGGAGCCAATTTCCAGTCTATCTCTGCTTCAGCACTGCTTAAGCAACAGAAACAGAAATTGCTGGAGGCCAGAAAAAAGCGATCTGAAGAGATTCAGAGGCGGTAAGGCTTTCACAGGAAGGGTTCTGTCATTGTAGCCCTAAGTATAACAGTGTTTTAATAGAAACTTCATTTAAGTAGAAATACCCTAGTATTCAGTGGAGAACCAAATGTTCCAGCACAGTACCCAGCAGCTGGAAGGCATGATGGAAGAGCCTGATTAGAGTAAGAAACTGGAATCAGGAGACCTGGTTCTGTTCCTTGCTGGCTTGCAAGAGTCTTCTTAACCTTCAGATTTGCCAAGTGTTTTGTGCATACCTTATTAACAAACCTAAGAAGAGCCACCCTGGATGAGGCTGAGATTGATGTAGCCAAGCCTCAAAAGGCTCAACAGGAGCCAAAACAGAACTCAAAGGAGAATAATAGGCACAATCATGGTATTTCCCCCAAATATTCTTTCAGCCTACAACAGTGAGTCTTTCAGGGACTTTCCAAGCTAAAGGTGGTGTCTGTTACAATAGTTCTGAAGAAATTTTTTTCCTCATGAACCTGTTCAACCTCCATTGTGACCTGCATAAACACTTATGTGGCTCCTGGGACATAGAACCCCCTGCTTAACTACCTGTTCTGCAGAGAAGCCCATTTTTCCAAGTGCTTTCACTTCCCACATCCCAGCTGCATTTGATGCCTCTCTCTCTGATTTTAGTTTTGGAAGCAATTGGTCATTCACTCCTTCTGGTGGCTTCCTCTTGATTTCAGCGACCCAGCAAGTTCTTTACCAGCCTTGTTTTCCTCTCCTGAATGCCTCAGTTGCTGTATGTTTCTTTTAGCAGTAAAAGGCCAATTAGTGAAAAATCACAGTCTGCATCCTCTCCTATTTGTTTCTTAAACCTTTCTGTCTCTTTGGCTTGTGTCCCTAATTGAATGAATTGTTCTTGTCCTACAAGGTTTCTCGAGAGCACAGGTAAAGCCAGCAGTGCTGCTGTCCCATCCTCCTCCAGACAGACCTCCCTCCATTCCCCAGTGCCTGGGGCAGAGTTTCCCAAAGATGCAAAAATGTCCACTCCTCAAAGGCCCAGGCTGGGCACTGGCTTCTTGGAAGGAGAAGATATCCTCTTCTTTGACAGGTCTCCACCTCCTCCAAGACCAAAGCTGGACAGCTTGGCTGAAGCCAAAAAGGTACCAGCTCTTTGGATCTTTGAAGTATTAAGAAGGAGAGAGTTAAGAGAAATTTAGTGAAGCTTATGATTTTTGGGATCACAGTGGCCTGTATTCCAGCACACAGTAAACCTGTGGTCCCTGATAGCTGTTAGTGCCCAAGTCCATGCTACCATCTTGTCTTCAGTGAATCCCTTAAGGCAAGGGATTTGTGCTGAAAATCCCTGGAGTGCTAAACTCTGCCTGTTTGCTCTTTGGCATTGCTAGTGCAGTGTATCATGGGTGTTTTCCATGTAAGCAGCAGTGAACTAAACTGATTTAGCTGTGTTGTGCCATGAGTTTGGATAATTCTGGTTTCTAGCCAGAACAGACTTCATCTTTCCTTGGCAAAACTCTGCTCACAGGTTTGTCAAAGAAACCTTTGTCTTCCAGCAAGAAAGAAGGAGACTTAGCATTTTGGGAGTATGAAAAGGAATAGTTGTATGCAATTTTCTGTTAGTTCCAAATTACTGTCAATTTATGTAGAAATATCAAGTGGTTTGATTTCTCTGGAAAACTTACTGAGTTGTGAAGCAGGTAGAGAGCTACAGCTACAGAGATACCAGGCCTGGTAACACCCGTGGAGAAGTGATTTTGTGCTTTGAGAAGTCATGAGATGTTGGGTGATGTGGGGAATTAGAGATATAGCAGAGCTGGGAATTTTGTTGGGCCTCTCTCCGGCCAGCTCCATGCTCAGGATTTTGTCTCCTCAGTTTTGACAGGCTTCCTCTGCTAATTCTGGGAGTAGGAACACGGGTCACCAACACTTTCCTTGCTCTTTCCTGTTTTCCAGATGGCTGCAATCCACCGACTGCGAGCAAAAGGACAGATTCTGGCTAAAACAGACCCAAACAGTGTCAAGAGGAAACGGGCTGATGCTGGTGATGTCCTAGAAATCGTTGAAAGAGTTGAGAAAAATGTTGCTCAGCCACAAGGTGCAGGAGCAGAGAATGGTATGTACTGTTAGCTTGAGAACAGAAAAGCTGTGCTTCTGTCCTTCTGAACAGAGTGGTAGTTGCTGGGTTAAGGACTTAATTGCTGTGCTAAAGAGGGGCCAAGTTAGGTCTGTTTGAAACTTCAGGGGTTTGTTGCAAAGACTAAACAATTTCTAACCCTGTGGAGAGAGTGTGAGATGTAATCTCTGGTAGCTCCCTGTCCTCATCTCTGTTCCCTTCTGGCACTTGACCATCTGCAATTTATGGCTGACATAACCAAGGGAAACCAAGAAATAATCCTACCTGGGAAGGTATCTGAATTTTCTGTGGGAACTTCAGTTTGCCTGCTGGTGATTTACTGTGTGATCTTGGATGAGTTGCTTAATTCCCTTTAAAGCTTCTCCATCAGTCAGTGAGGCAGCTCCTGGGAGTAATGTGAAAATTCCTAGTACAGTGCTTTGAGAGAAGATGCAATATTGTTTAAAAACAATGCTTTTATTTTTTTCTGAAGCCATTTTGAACCTGGCTTCGTGTTCCTGAACTACAAAAGGCTGCTGTTTGTCCTGGACATCTGCCTGAGAGACCTGAGACTTCCAAAATCTCCTGCAGTGACCATGCTTAGAGATCACAACCTTGTTGTGTAGGACTGAGCCTTTTTGTCTCCCTAGATGTGGATGAGCTGGCTCCTGCCCAAAAGAAACGGCGTGAGCAGCTGGCCTATCTGGAGTCAGAAGAGTTCCAGAAAATCCTGAGTGCCAAGTCCAAGTACACAGATGTCCTGAAAGAGGTATGGCCTCAAGCCAGCCATGACTGAGGGATCAGAACTAAGGAGCTGACTGGACTCCTCATCATGATTTCAGCAAGAAATAGACACCCAAACATGTCACAGGCACCAGATCCTCCCAATGAGCAGGGTCAGGTGTGTCTGAGCACACAGGGCACAGAGCCTGCAAGTCAGCACTACTGCAATAGCCATAATAAGGTCAAGTTGCCATCAGTTTGGGGTTTTTTTCCTGTGTTTGAAAGAATCAGTGAAGTTTGCTGATTAGTGGGCGATCAAAGAAATCGTTCTGCTTTAAAACGGAATTAGTCACATGCCTATTTTGTCCCTCATTTCCTGACATCTTGGCCACATAAAGCCATCTGCCACCTTCATGTGTGACTCATGTCAGTCCTGGAGTCTGTGAAATGCCAGTAATTGCCCTGAGGAGCTCAGAGGCTGGGAGTCTTTGCTGAGCGTGTTCCCAGGGATAGAGCACCTCTGGTGCCACAGGCTCTTGTGTTGGACATGTTGTATTGCTATGAAGTCGTAGTTGTTTTAAGGTCTTCTGAGGAGTAATGTTTTGGCTAAGAACCAGTTCTGTTCATTCCATCTGCCTCCTACCTGCCCTCTCTCTGCACTGTCCTTATTTCTGTACTTTGTGCTGTTGTTAAACCCACCCACTCGTACATCTCAGAGGTGGCTCCTTGCAGTGTTGGTGTAGCATGTTTACAGTATGGATTATTTGAAGCAAGAGAGATTTGGTGTTTCTCTGCTCCCCGATTTCAGTCTGTTTCAAGCAGGCCTGGTAATAATTTGTCCTGAGACCATTTATGGAGTGGCTTCTCCCATCTTTGTCTCCCCCCAACCCTCTTTTTGTGCCCCCCAGGCTGAGGCTGAACTGCAGGAGCAATACTTTCAGCCACTGGTGAAAAAGGAAGAGCTGGAAGAGAAGATGAGGAACATCAAAGCAGTGAAATGTCGAGTTGTGACGTGTAAAACGGTGAGGGAAGGGGAGCCAGGGTAACAGCAGTAGAGAGGAGCATGGATGGTACAAAATGATGCTGGGTATCCTGCAGACTCCCATCTGTCACTCTCTTGGCTGTGGTCCAGCACAGGGATCAGATGGAGACAGTTTTGTTCCTTATGCCTGTTGCTGAGAGCAGCACTGGCTGAGACATGGCAAGGCAGGCTTCAGTGCTGTGCTGAACATCTGAGCTTGGTGGGCAAGGCAGGCTTCAGTGCTGTGCTGAACATCTGAGCTTGGTGTTTATGCCAGTGGGTTCCTTGGGCATTGGTGTCCTGAAAATATTTCTCAGTTTCTTCCATGAAGTGCTTTGTACCAGGACACCCAGTTCCCCATATTACACAACAAAATAAGCAAAGTGACTTGAAAACATTAACAGTGGGTGGAAATCCTGTATCTGTACTTCCCTGGACTTCCTGGAGGGGGAGGGGAGCTTTGTGACTGTCCAAAATGTGCTGAGAGGAAGGGAAGTGTTGCCTCCCATTCCCAGAGTTTCAGCCCCTGCTGAACTTTCCCTTTTGCTGCCTTCCCTGTCGGTTTGGAGGCTGCATAGAGGGCCACTGTGTGCCCCATGAGGTGCTGGGAGCAGGGCCACAGGGTGGTGGCAAAGGAAGGATGGCATTAGAAGGAGCAGTGATGAAGCCTGGGGTGATGACCAGTGACAGGACTCAAGGGAATGGCCTGAAGTTGTGTCAGGGGAGGTTTAGGTTGGATATTAGAAAAAGGTTCTTCCCCAGAGGGTGATTGGGCACTGGAACAGGCTCCCCAGGGCAGTGGTCATAGCACCAAGCCTGAGAGAGTTCAAGAAGTATTTGGATGATACTCTCAGGCACACGGTGTGACTCTTGGGGATGGTCCTTTGCAAGGGCCAGGAGTTGGACTTGATGGTCCTTGTGGACCCCTTCCAACTCAGGATATTCTGTCATCCTGTGAAAGGTCTGAGTGGTGGGCTCCTCAGGACGGGAGAAGATAGGGATGCTTCCCTCTGCAGCTGTTGCTGGCCCACAGAACAGGTCTCACACCCTGGTGAAGCACTCACAGCTCTCTCTCTCCTCTCTGACAGTGCAATTACACCTATTTCAAGCCTCTGGAGACGTGTGTGCAGGAAAAGCACAACTACCACTGGCATGATGCCATCAAGCGATTTTTCAAATGTCCTTGTGGAAGCAGAGCTATTTCCCTTGACAGGCTCCCAAAAAAGCACTGCGGGTAAGNTGGGAGCAGATAGGGATGCTTCCCTCTGCACATTCAGCTGTTACTGGCCCACAGAACAGGTCTCACACCCTGGTGAAGCACTCACAGCTCTCTCTCTCCTCTCTGACAGTGCAATTACACCTATTTCAAGCCTCTGGAGACGTGTGTGCAGGAAAAGCACAACTACCACTGGCATGATGCCATCAAGCGATTTTTCAAATGTCCTTGTGGAAGCAGAGCTATTTCCCTTGACAGGCTCCCAAAAAAGCACTGCGGGTAAGAAAGAAGCGTCATGAAATAGTGATTGGGACTTTTGTATATGGTCCATTCACAAATAACATCTTGTGAGTCACATAACCATGTCCTAAACCAGGAACATTAGCCCTTGCACTAGGCAGCGTGGGCAGGGTGTGGGGCTAGTTTTGTACTCCCTCCTGTTGTGCAGCAAACACACACCACAGTGGTCCTCACCTTCCATCTTCATCTTTCAGTACCTGTGGCCTCTACAAGTGGGAGCGAGATGGGATGTTAAAGGTAAGTGTGAGCAGCAGTTCCTGAGCACCTCAGCACTCTGCCTGCTCCCCTCAGTACTTTTGTCCCCTGCTTTGCTTCCCTGCCCTTAGGAGCTCCTGGCAAAACCAAGCAGCTCTGCATTTTGTCAGGGACACACAGGGAGGGACCTGCAGGCTGTGTTTTAGTGGACTTCCTCCTCTTGCTTTCTGTTATCAAAGCTTTGTTTCATTTAACCAGGGAATTTGCTTTTGAACAAAATTGTAAGAATTCAAAATGTCAAGGTCCCTAGAGTGTCTGTCAATATTGAATCAGATTATTTAGCCCTACCACAGCTTCTGTCAGAGAAGTGTTTGGGAGACATCTACCACACACTTAACTCCTTTTCTCCGGGATTCATGTTTCCAGGAGAAAAAAGGTCCGAAGATTGGTGGAGAAACACTTTTACCAAGAGGAGAGGAACAACCAAAATTTCTCAATAGTCTTAAGTGACCTGGAGTTGATTTTTTTTTTCCTCAACCTAAGGGTGGAGTTCTGTGCCTGAAACACACATTTATACTGGACTGCCAAGAGGACTCAGATTTTAGGAATGTATGAGCAGGGGAACGAATTCTTGATGAAAAGGACATCTGCAAGGTGTCCACCAGACCACTGCATGGATATTGAGCTTTGGTCTCTTTTAAATTCACAGAATAAGGCTGCATGTGAAATGTATATCTGTGCCTGTTCTCTCCAACTAACAACACAAGAGTGACCTCACCAGACTTTTAAGTGACGAATCATCATGTACTGGAGGGACAGTAGATTCTTTAAGCACTTGTGAAATTAATACTATGATGTGATGTAATTAATACTAAGTGCCAGCCTGTCAGGTTTTTTTAGGCCCCTCTGGGCCTAAAAGGGATGTGAGAGGATTTTAGGCACAGGCCATTCTCCATTGGCTTCAACAAAACCCTTCCATGACCCTTAGGAACAGAAACAGTTTCCAACTTTTCCCTTGGCTTACGTGTTACAAAACCCTTCCATGGCTCTGGCATTGCAAGCCAGGGGTGTGTACAGTGCAGACTCAGGAGCTCCCTGTCCCCCAGTCCATGTCATGTTCCCAGCACCATCCAAACTACAGCACTTCTAGGGCTACAGACCTGCAGATCCCCCCTTGAAAAGCATTTTAATGAATGTGGCACCACTTTGTGAGTGGTTCATTTAAAAGCTTTTACCCATTTTCTGGCATTTTAAATGGGGGCAGTGGCTGTCTCAGACCAAGATGGACAAGATCTCCCTCCAAGGGCTGGTTCCTGAGAAGGGCAGTCTCCACACAGGTTTTCTTCTGCAAGCACATCTCTGTAGGGGTGCCTGGGGCATTTGACCAGCTTTTCCTGGACCTGAGCCCCTAGGCCATGCCCAGCAGGATCACAGGACATTTTTAACTGCCTAAAACCTCAGTGATTTGATCAAAGTGGCAACAGTGGCCTTGCCAGTGCCTCTTGTTCGCTAGCACAGGGGCTGGGAGAGAAATAATTTGCTTCATTTGAAGAGAAATGAGTTCATTTGAAGCAACTGGACAGATTCACCTCCGCATTCTGCAGCCCTCATCTCTTACTGGTGCTTTTACTGGGCAGCTTGGCCTGTTGCATCAGTCTTGTGTTGGTACCATTTGATGGGTGGGATGCCACTGGTAGGTGACTAAATGCATAACTATCCCCTGTGGATTCCTCATCCAGAATAAACAGAGTGCACAATAAAACACTCCCTGGGTCTGTATGGTGTCATTTCTCTGAGGAAGAGGATGAGTTCCTTTGTCAACACCTTCATTTGCCCACGAGCTCGGTGGCGAAGAGGAGCTGGTTTGTGGTCTGTAACTCCAGCTGCCACACAGTTTTCTCAGGAGTTTTGGACCTGGAGCCCACAAAACCAGCAATTCCACATCAATGTCACCCTTTAGTTGGCAAGTTGAAAGCTTCAGGCTTTTTCCAGTTCCTGTCCTTCGGGCCAGTGGAAAAGGGGTTTTGCAGAAATTAAATTGTCAAAGGTGGGGTAGTGCTTTATCTTCATAAATGCCCCCAGAACTGGGATCAGTAGGAAAGGTATGGGGGAGTGAAGGCAATACTGAGTTCATGCTTGTGTGCAAAAACAGGGTGAAGAAACCAAGACCTGTTGCTTTGCTCAAAGCCCAGCAGTAAACAAGGAGTGGGGGAGACTGGTGGGTTGGATTTTATGTGCCTCACTATTTTTGATACACTTTTCTTGTGCCAGAAATTACACTGCTACCCTGATTCCTGAGCACTTGGCTCTAGCAGCATGGAAGCCAAGACGAGGGCTGGAATCAGGATGGTCACAGAGTTAGGAGAGAGACTGGCAGGTGGTTTGCCCAAAGCTGTTTCCACAAGGGGTTTGGCATTGCCATATCTGTGAGCAAAGGCTGTAATAAAGAGTCATAAAGTGTCTGCTAGGATTTAAAAGTAGAAAAAATAGCCTCAGCTCATGAGATTGACATTAATGTTGCCCAAACCCACAGTAACTGCACTGAAATACGGTGCCAAGGAAGCACCTACCACCTCCTGGGAGTCATTAACATTTCCTGATGATTTTTGGAGAAAAATGGATGAAATAAAAATTCTGACACACANGTAATGATTGGAAAGCCAAACTCCAGCAGGGCTGGAAGGCTTCAGGAGAGGGTGTCCACCCCTGCACACCAAAACTACACCCCAGCATCACAGAGCATTGAGATCAACTACAGCAGGATTTCCTGGAATAAAGAAGAGCCATCCCTGAACAGCTCCCCAGAACTGCAAACCACAGCCACACATCTACTGGCAGAATTTCTGAGCCACAGAAACAGCACAATGCAAAACCAAACATGGTTTTGCCCTAATTTAATTTTTATTTCAAAAATAAAAATAAAATCCACGTCTTCATCAGCTTTACCAATGACTTCCCATGTGAGCTCTTATCCGCTGGTTTATTTTGCACGGAAAAAGGATGTCAGAAACTTGATAAACATAATCATGCATAGATTTTTATATTACTATTAATTTCTATTACTATAATAATTATGAGTATACTAAGATTATTAATAACCTTACATTAATTGAGCATCAGCCAAAAAGTATATCAAGAGAGACACTAGATAAAATTATCAAGAAGCAACGCACAAACTCTCATCATAATTTTTCTCTGATTACCTAAACTAACTGCTGTGATCTGCTTTTGTAGGTCAGGTGTTCTTTAAAGTCCATCAGGTGTTCAGCCTCCCTGCAACTATTTTGTATTAGAATAAAACGCTTTTGTAATGCAGCATTTGGGCAAGTTCCTTGCACAAAGGGCTGTTTGCACATAAATCTGCCTCCTCAGAAGCTGATGCTCAGGCACGTTTTCCATCCTAGTCTTTAGAGGTCACTTTAAAGATTCATTCTTTATCTTTGCACAGGACAGACAGCACTAAATGAAATAAAAATTCTGACACACAAAACCCCACTTGTCATAAACCAATAGGCTCCTTGGATTGATGTGGTGTACAGAGGTGAACCACAGATCAATACTTCCCTGGAAGTGTTCAAGGCCAGGTTGGACAGGGCTTGGAGCAACCTGGTCTAGTGCAAGGTGTCCCTGCCCATGGCAGGGGATTGGAACAAGATGATCTTTAAGGTCCCTTCCAACCCAAACCATTCTGTAATTCTCTAAACAATGTCCTCCTATTCTTGCAATTTCAGTTACAGTCACCTGAAGAGCTGCTGGCACAAGCTTGCCCTGTCTGGGTAGATTTGCACTGGAAGATACCAAAGTACGTGGATGAAATAAATTTTGGCAGCTCAGAGGTGGGAAAGGTGACGAGCAGAGCTGGAGGAGGGACTTGCAGAGCTCCTTGGCTGCTTCCCAGAGATCTGAAGGGGTTGCCCGGGGAGCAAGGGCACTGCTCCAGCACAGGCAGGCAGCAAGAAGCCTTATCAGCAAAAAAGCCAAAAATGCTTGTGAGTTACGAGATGAGGTCAAGAATTAAGATTAGCACAAGGTCTGGACCAGAAGTCATATTTTGCTCGTCCAAATTCAATTATTTCTTTCTCCAGCTGCTCTTGGATCATGTTCTTAACATCAGTGTAGTAGCCTTCTGAGCTGTGAGGCAACTGGGCATCACTCACTGCCCCTTCCATTACAAATGAGGGCTGGAAAAAAACCTCACGTGTCCCAGATTGTGGACACCCCACCCTCCCTCACAGGTCATGTCAGCAAGTTCCTTGCTCCTTTCCAAGCACTCCTGCTCTCCTGACAGCGTCCCCTTGGAGCAATACCATTCCTGGAGAAATTCCCTTGCTGACATGCTTTTGCCACACACCTCAGAGCAGGAAACAGCTCCAGTCTCAGCTCTGCTGCAGCACCAAAGGGTATACAAAGTCAATTCTACTTAGAAAAAACTGTAATGTAGTCAATTAAACTTTCTTTTCACCCCCAGTTTCTCTTGCATGAAGTAAGACTTTGATCTACAGCACTGGAAGCCAAAGCCAGGATTCTAAATCCTTCCTCTGGCACCTGCCCAAGCGTCTTCATATCAAAGCGCTGAGCGTGCAACCGCTCTCAGCAAGGTCAGGAGTCAGACTAAATCTGGCATTTCTGAACTGTTAGTCTGGAAAATAGCACATAAATTCTAAGCAAAGGATCTTCTCTGTTGTTTATTGTCTTTTACCAAGCTCCAGAAGGCCCTCGTTTTCAACACATGTGAAATGTCAAGGCCAAAGAAAAAGGTGTCTCAAACACTGGGGCTTTGTGCAGGTGCAGAGGGACGAATAAGCAGCTGGGTGTCTAATTTTTACATGTTCCTTTTTTTAAATTTGGTTTAAAAATAAAAAAATAAAATAAAAAAAAAAGGCAAGGCATGGTTAACATGGTGCAAAGACCTAAACTGCAGAAACATTAAATTAGAATGTTTTGGATGTAACATGCTGTTACATATAGCAGCACTTCAATTTAGGTATTTAGATACACACGTGTACCTCCACGAGTGAACCCAAACACCTACAGCAAACCAAATTATAAGAAATATATCTTACCAAGCCAGGGCTAAACTAAACCACACTAATACCATAATAACTTAATATATTTTCAGAATTGTTTTTAATTCAATTCAAGCAACTTTTCTAAGAGGGCAAATTAAATACCCAGTGACCCAGGCGTGTTAACAGCTTCTGCATTTCCCTCCCCCTGGAGCTCTGCTTAATGGATCAGGCAGTTTATTTATCAGCCAGAACCTAAGAAAAGCCAACACATGAGGAACTGTACCTACACATTACCTACATTAATATACTTTCTTGTTGTATGAAAAGCTGAGAACAACCCCAACATGAACACAAACTACAAATCCACCTGGTATTGGACAGAGCAGATATTAAAGCATCATGTAACGTTCTAGAAGGGTTAGTCTGACCTGCCCAGCTTGGACATTGCCTTCACCTGGGCACTAAAACACATATATGTTCACAAATCTCTACTGGGTTCTCCCACCAGTGTCCCCTTTCAGCTTGTTACCTCTGGCACAGTACAGGATCTGAACAGCTCTTCATCTTCCCAGAAATTGTGCACTTTACCAACTTCTTTTCAGACTGAATGAAGCTGGGTCTGCAGATCTCGTCTCATTATCAGAACTCCTGGTGGATTCGTCTCCTCGTGTCCCAGAGAGAACTGCCGAAAAACCCTCCCCACAGTAGACACAGAGGGCACTTGGAAGAAAATAATAAGTAGTAATTGAAATTAAATTTTTGATTTTTGTATACATGAAGATACAATTTACCAAAACATTTTTGGCTGAACAGCAGGAGCAGTTATCCGGGGTATAAATTAAGGAGAATGCACTCAAGCACAACAGAGTATGAAAACATCACTGCAGAGAAATGACACCTCTCCTAACACTTCACAGGGAAAGCAGAGGAATTAATTCCAGCAACTTTAAACAAACTGGACTGTGCCCTGCCAGGCAGAGCGAGCACAGTCTGCCCCAGAGGACAGTAAACCACCCCTCCTTGCTAATGAAACCTCACAACTGCTTTGTGTGTGGATTGGAGCTTCACACAGAGAAACTTTAAACCTTACCTGGCAAGAGTCACACAAGGAGTGAGCAGGACACAGTCTGTGCAAACGCAACAGTGGTGAGTGAAGGGAAAGCAAAACGGGGTGAGAAGAGCAGCTGAGGAGGGAGATTGAGAAGAGAAACGCTCAGGGGATAAGAAGAGGAAGAAGCACTTGCAGGGCACAAGCAGGAAGCAAGAGCTGGGTTGGAGTGAAGGACATGGGCACTGCTGCACCAAGTTCAAGAGGAGGGAAATGCTTCACCCCATATTTTGGGTCCCAATTTGTGCAGGAATGGGACTCATGGCTGCTCAGGATCTCCAGGGCACCACTCCTACCCACAAAACCTTCAGGAGGTCCTTCCCCTTCTCTTCAGGCACTACAGAGCTGGTGGAGACACAGGCAGTGGCTGAGCCCCAGCTCTTCCAGGCATCTCCACCTCCCAGAATGGGGAAGCAGCAGACAAGTCCACCAAGTGCTGGACTCCATTTGAGCACCTTCCCCCCAGGCCTTGCAGTGCCTCTTCCTCTCACTGGTTTTGCTCTTGGCACCTTGCAACATTCAGAGGACAAGTTTAGGCTGCTTGGACAACTGAAAACAAGAGGCACAGGCTGGGAAGGAGCTGCCAGCTCCAGCAGCTCGTTTTGGTAAAGGCACAGAGAAACTTCCCCCCACACAACCCTTTTGGGAATAGTATATTCACAGGCATGTTATCCAGCTGCACAGGCAATGTAATGCCTGGCACCACTCAGAAGCAAGTAAACACATTTGGAGAGACTGGCACAGTGAGGTTCAGGATTCAAATAACTTCATTTATTGTTCACTGGATGCTTGGGAACATTGTCAAGTTTAAAAATCAAAAAGACCTTTGTTCTTACAAGTTACTTCTAGTTCTCCAAATCCATTTATCTCCTCCTGGTTCCTGTGCTCTTGAGGAAAAATTCCTTCAGTATAAACCTGAAAAGGAGCCAGGAAATCCAGACTTCTCCATACAACCTCCTCACCACAGCCAACCAAAAAAGAGGAAGACATCAACCTGTGGAAGTCAAAACTCTCAAACCTCAGCAGGGGAGCCTCCTGGTGTCTGTCCAGTTTTGAGGCAAGAAGCCAAGTCCAAATGCTGCTTTTCCTCCCAGCTTGGTTCAGAGCTGGGGGTGAACTCCCAGGAGTAAGAACAAAGGTCTCACCAAGGCAATGGGAACGTGGCTTCATCACATCACAGCCTGCAGGTCAAGGCACTTGCTGTGAGGACCAGGAGTGGAGTGAACACGGTGTGTCCTCGTCGCAACCTGGGGTCAGCTGGCACGGTACTGCCAGGAAACCAAACCCTAGGAGACAGATGGCTGTGGGTTTGTTTTACACAGAAAACCAAGTGCTGGAGACCGAGATTAATTTCTAGCCGTGAATTTCCACTAGTGGGGCACGTGCTTTGGAAACCTGGGTTTGCAGAATCTCTGCTGGCTGGGATGGGTGGGAACAGAAATACTGGAAGACTTACCACATTGATTCCTCACACAGGAGGTCACATTTACATGAGCTGATGGAGAATCCTTTGGACTCCAGCTCATGCTCACGTATCCCATGAGGAAGTGCTTGTAGACCCCACTCTCCCAGGGACACGGTCCTGCTCTCATGAGTGTGTAGCTTTGCTGAGATAGAGAGAAGAAACCCTGCTGGATCTGGCTCTGCCCAGAGTGATTTCAGGGGCAGGGATCACTCCCTGGCATTGCTAGGAAGCAGCAGAGCAGGCCTTGCACAGTCAAGGGGATCTTACCTAAGCTGAGTCCTCCCCAGGCTCTGTTGTTGTAGGACAGAGTGAGGAAAAAAGCCTCTCGTCAGGTGGGACAACTGCTGAGTTTAGATGATACCCAAGGTCTTTGATGGGTTTGTTTTTCTGAAAGAGGGAATTCAAGCCTAAATCCATTGGCAGAGATGCACAAATTTTTAAAAACGAAGCTGAAGTTCTTTCTTTCCTTCTCTCTCCCAGCTGTAGTAAGAGAAATTCAGAGTCTGGAAACTCTGGGAATCTGAAGGACACCTGTAGCTCTTCTCTGTCGTCACAGCTCCCTCTGCAGCCAACTCAGCTGCAACAGTAACACCAGACACTGAAGTCTCTCCATGAATCCTGTGCCATGAACCATATGGGATAGACCAAGTCCTCACGAAAAATCCCAAGAAGAACACCAGCTAGGCTGTGAGCCAGGGCTCAGCAAAGTCAACAGAGGGGTTTCCAACTCACTGGAAATCATTCACTTGGATCCATGCCCTCCCCAAGAGCTGGATTGGTGCCAGGGTTATATAAAGGCTTTGGAAGAGATGCAGGAACCAGGATTCTCAAAGTAACCCACTAAGCAGGGCTGGGAGTCTGTCCTAAAGTGTCCCCCCTCATCAGACTTCTTGGTATCGTGGTCAAACCAGAGGATATGTCTGTCTCCAGGTGGGAAACACAGCCCAGACACCTCACCCCACCACCAAGGGTTCAGGATCAAAGCAATAACCCTGCTCAAACTTCACCTTCTTTAGAAAGCACACAAACAGCACAAGAAAACCTGCAGGCAGAGGAAGAAGCACCAAATATGGCAGAAGGAGCCGTAAGTACTTGTCAGTGAAGACTTTGATGCTGTTTTGGCACTTTTTTGGGTAGAAAGGGGAATGGAAAAGAGGTGAGGATCAATGTTTTGCACTGGGGTGTTCCGTGATGCATCCACCACCACTTTCTGAGCAGCAGAAATAACACAACACAGCCCCCAAGTGCAGTTTGGTTCTGATTTATTCTGTATTTCAAAAACTAAATTCTGAAAGGGAAAGGATCTTTCAGAAAGGAAGAAAAAACACTGTCAAAGGCGAGAGGATCATCTCAGTGCACATCACTCCACCCCACCACCACTGTGTCCCAGGGAGCACCCAATCACCTCCTGGACCTGGCAGCAGCAAAAGGCACCTTTTCCCAGTCCCACCAGTCTCAAAGGAGGATTCCCTCACTTCACACAGCCTTGGATCAGTCATGCAAGGCCAATGGGAGGCTGTTTCATTGGCCCAGTATCTCCCAACCCCATCAAAAACACATATTTCACTTGTGCCAGCACTGCTCGGTCAGGTATGATGCCACAGCAAGGCATGTTTGAGGAACTCTACCAGCAATCACATTCCTGCCCACAAATCCCTTTTTTTCATATGAGTGATTGCTGCTTTCCCTTTATGTAGTTCCTTATACCATTGACTCTGCTGGTACCAACACCCCACCTTTATCAGCTCTACTAATAACTTCCCATGTCAGGCTTGTTTGCATAGAAAAGGAAGTTGGGAATGCTGGAAATAATGCATAAAATCTGACGTTAGTATAGCGTCCTTTCAAAGGTGTGTCACGTGGGAAACTTTTAAGAAACAAGAAAGAAAACATCAAGAAAATCAGTTAAGAGTTAAGAGACCTTAACTCTTCGATTCTCTAAGATATCCACAGCAAATCTGGTTTTCTAGATCAGGTTTTCTTTGCCATGCAACCTCGGTGCAATTATTCTGTATTGGCATAGAACGATTTTGCGATGCAGCATTTGCCTGAGTTACCCCTACAGAACCCAACAAAGCACAAGAATCCTGCCTGCCCAGGCAGGGTCTGCAGTCTCCCCCCAGACAAGCTCGTTCTCAGGCACATGTTTTCCATCCTGCTCTTCAGAGGGTCTTCTACAGGTTAATTCTTTCCCCCTGCACAAGCCGCGCTCGGAAGTTCCAGATGTCCTTCAAAACAAAGTTGAGACAAAGCAAAAGCCCTGAGGGTTAGCAAAAACAGTGACCAGGATTCCAGTTTACAGAGATGGAAATAGATGATTACTTAGTCCTTAGCACCTTGTGAAGGTGAAATAAGAGCTGGGTACTCCTCTGGCAGAAAGTTCCGACTCTGGTTAAAAATAAAAAAGCTTAAAGCTACATGAAAGTACAGACTCTTCTCTGAGGGTTGTATGGCCACAGCCTCATTTCCACTCAGGAGAAGTACAGAACCTCAACCATGTATCGCTCTGGATTTCACAGTGTCCCTAATTAACCCCAGGAACTGAAAGCCAAGCACACTGTGACCTTACAGACCTGTAAGACCAGGCTTGCAAAGCACAGCTGGGCAGCTCACCACACCCAGGCACACTGGGGGAAAAGAAGCAGAACAAAAACCCCAAGGGTGGAAAAGGAAGTCCTCTCCTCCAGAAAGCCCTGGATACTGCAAAATATGTAGATTTTAAAAGAAAATTGCTGCCTATTACATCTAGACTTTACTGTTTTGACACTGGCTGTGCACATTAGGGAACAAGGTTTATTTTTCTTTCAGTGGCTGGATCCCTGAAGAATTCAGATTTGCTTTCTGTTTTACTCAATGGTTTCAGTTATTGAGCAAGAGTCCATTAGTCCCATATTTTATTTTTCTTTGAGGAAGATGTCTATCACTGCTGACAAACCTGGTGTAGCCTCGAGTCTAAACAACTGATGTGGGATTATATTTAACAACAAAATCAGTCTGTAACTGCAGACAGATGTGGTTACCTGTTTAAAAGGAAAATCCACCCATTGTTTGGTGGGGAAACTGTAAGAACTGTGGACGTACAAACTGGGCAAGCACTGAATTTATTGCACCTTCTTATACTTGTAAACTCAGGGCAAATGACCACATCTTTTTACTCACATTGTGCAATCTGAATATAATAGCAAAGAGCTCTATTTCAGACAGACTTCCCATAATAAACCATGAACCAGGAGATGCAGTGAAGGGCAAAGCTGGCAGCAACTTGACCCTAATCCTGTCCCAGAGGGACAAAATGGTTGGACTTCATGATCGTAAAGATCTTTTCCAAGCTTAATTCTATGATTCTATGAAGTCTAGACCTCTCAAATGCTGTAAGAAGTGTGTGTGAGCAGCCTCAGAGCTCAGCCATCAGTACAGCAGGGGCTGAGGATCCTCCTTGCTTTTGCTACAACAAAGTGCTCATCTAATCTCCACCAACTCAGCCACCCTGGAAAGGATCCAGGTGTGCTCAAAAAACCCATTTTAACAAGCAGAGCTGGAGGAGGAACTTCTAGAGCTCAAGGGATGTGAAAGAGCTGCCAGAGAGCAAGGCCATTTCTCCACCATAGCAAGAAGCAGCATTATGAGGAAAAAGGCCCCAGAAAAACCTGCAAGTCATCTTCTGAAAAATCAAGTCTTTTATCCTGCCAAACACCTCTGCTTGGCACAGCCTGATCTGCCACATGAGATATCCTGGGCATAGGAAAGAGCATAAGACTTGGGAAAGAGAACTGGCCTAGTTTGTAACAAAGGACACTGATACCTTGAGCTCCACGGAAGTCGCGTTGTATTTCTTGCGGACCATTTCTGCCAGTTCCTTCTCCAGGTGCTCCTGAGTCGTGTTCTTGACATCAATGTAGTAGCACTCTGAGCTGGCAAAGTGACAGCTTATGCTCTGTGTGAGGAAATGGGGCATCACTCACTGTCACATGGATTACAAATGACTGCTGGATCCCAGATGGTGGACACCTCATTCCTTCCTTACAGATCACGTCAGCAAATTCCTTCCTCCTTTCAGAGCCCTCCTTCTCTCCCGAGAATATCCCTTTGGAGACATACTCTTGCTTGTTGACATGCTCTTATTCCTTCCCTTCTCTCCCAAACAGTCCCCCAGCATGAGCTGTAGTACCTGACCTCAAAACATCAGCAACTAGAGCAGGGATAGGGAAAGTCTGGGCTGGAGCAGACCCCGTGTGTTCAGTAAGGATTCTCACTTCCTGCACTCAGACAGTCACAACGACTCACTTATTTTGAAATCATAATAATGATTTTGAAATCATTTGAAATGAGCTGCTACTGGGGCTGAAAGAACAGTCCATGTAGTAGGTGAAACAAAATAAAAACAGAGCACTCTGTGTTGCAGTGCCTGGGTGAATCCCTTCTGAGGCAGGGTGAGGCCTCCAAAGGAGGGCATTTTACCCTGTTTCAGTTAAATAATAATGATAAAAAAATACAATGTGTAATCAAATTGTTAATAGAAAAACAGGCTGTGTGTTCGTATAAATAAATATTTTTTATTGGATGATGGGGGCTTCTGCTACCCAGAGATAAAATACCAACAAGGCAGGGGGAAGAAAGTTAGAGAAGCTCCAGATATTTGGGACTGCTGAAAGGGACCCATTAGAAAAGCAAATACAGCCAGCCAGGCTTCCAACATAGATTCAATATCTAATTTTTACTTCTGCTCTGTTTTTCCTCAAGCAGCTGCACAGCATGCTCTGCTTCCAGAAGACACAGATGTATAAAAATAAGAAAAAAAATTAAAAAATTTTTAAAAAGAGAGTGCAAAAGTATATTAGGAAGTTAAAAACTCATTAAAACATTCGTTCAGATATTCATGAGCTTGTGAAGGCAGCGGATAGTTTGGTCATTTTTTTAAAAAAAATCAGGAATATAAAAAAATTGTATCAAGAGGCGACTTCCCACCTTTCGGAAACCTGATGTCTTGTTTATCCCAGAGCCATGAATGAGCAGGGGATGGAAGAACACTGTGTCTCCCTTCTCCATGACAAGGTGAACCTTGGGAGTCTTCTCATCCTCATCAAGCAGCCCATGGAAAAGTTTGTTGGTTTTACCCTAGGAAAAAAAAAGGCTGAAATGAAACCACTCAGTTAAAACTAGTGCTGGTTCTCAGCACAAGGGGCAGCTACAGATCTGCTTTCCCCCGGGCAGCATATTCCATGTGCCAAACTAAAAGCCTGCCTATTTGCCCACTAGTCTTTCTACTTCAAGCCTGAGGCACAAAAAAAATAAAACTTTTTGTATCTTCTGCAGTTGGATTTGGACAATTAAGATTTCTCAGCTGGGGAGAATACAGGAGAGCACCAGGGAATCCCACAAGTGTGGCCTGATGCCACGGCCGGGGTCCAGCTTTCTTCTCCTCGAATAAACATCACCAACTCCAGGTCAGGTCAGGAGACATCAATTCTTAAGAGGAAGATACCACTTGATATTTAGTTGCATCCAGTTGCTTACTATCCAATTTCTCCTCTTTGGGACAGTGTACATGCTACCAGGCAGGAACAAATCCACAGGAGGAGACAGAGCCCTCAGACTTGGCAGAGGCACTGGAAAACAGTGGCACGTGTTTGTGCTGTTATGTCCATGACATGCTGGACATTTTCCAGGTGAAGGTGGCAACAGAGGCAAGCAAATCTACCCAGGTCACACAGAGTGAGGCCAACCAAGCAACTCTCTCCTGAAAGAACATCATTATTTGCACAAACAGGGGGTAAAAAAAAAAAAAATAAACCACTGAAAACCTCAGCTTTGACCAGCATGTCCTGTCCCCACAGTGAGCTCTCTTCCCAGCCCTTTCCAGGCCCTCTGTGACACTCTACCTCCCACTTGGGATAGCCATGAGGCTTCAGGGTGGTCTTGTGTGTCCCGGGCTGCACGACCAGGCAGCCGTTGTCCTGGTCAGCCCGTTCCATGGCGGTCCAGGCGCACACGATGCGGGACGCGGGCCGGAACGGGAAATAGTGCAGGTCCTGGTGCATGGGGTGGAGAAAAGTCTGTTTGTCTGCAACACAGGTTCAAAACCTTCAACCTCACCAAATGTGACACAGCCTTTCCCTTCCTGCCTAACCACTGGAATGCATCCTAAGGAGCTGCTGCTGGAGACACTTGGTGTCCTCTGTCTGCTCCAGCCCACCATGGCCTTGGAAAACGAGCGGGGGAACTTCCACCCCATCCCAAAATGGACCACAGTGGCGGCTCTTGGGTCAGCAACAGCACAGGGACACAGTGAAAGCCAGGAGGCTGTTTGGCTGTGACCCCTCAGATGGCTCCTTTTGCTGGCCTGCACCACCACCAACCCCCCGCTGCGTTTTCACCACCGATTTTGGCTGCTCTCCACTTCCATGAACTTTAGCCAGCACCATGTTGCACAAACCTCCCCAGCACAAAGACTTTCAAACAGCCATCTGCAGGCATTTGATGTTGCAAGCAGAATCAACCCTGCCTTTGCTGCACCCAGTACATGTTTATTTAGCCTTCTCTTTAAAAAATGAAGAAAATCTCAATTTATGAACTGCAGCCTCCCCAGACAGTCTACCCAGCACTATTAGCCCTTGCCCTGGGGGCTCTCTTCCATGAGGTCTAAACAAAAATATTTTTGAAGCTTTGTTATTTCTTTTCCCCCATGGAAATGGAAACACATCATTCACACCAAAATAGCCTTTTATATAGGACTTATATACTTATTTTGTCATTGATTCTGCTCCTTAAATAGATGCAGTTGGGGTATTTCTGCCTGCCTAGTTTGCCATATTATTTAGACTTTGCATAGCCTCAAAAACTCTCATGAGTTTTCTCATGTTATCTCATTAAGCCAAGGTAATAAGCTATTACCAAAATAGCCTTGTAAATTTTCAAAGTTATTTCATTTTAATTTGTCTCTCTTTTTTTTTTTCCCCAAACAGCTTTTCTAAAACACTAAGTTCAATTTTGGCCAGATAAACAGCATACACACAATAGTTTATCTATTCTCCTCTTATCCAAGTTTTCCTTACCAGAATCTGGAAGTTTATTTATCAGCATGGTGTGCATTGCCATGATGTTTGGCCCTGTGAAGCACTCAACGTATTTGAGGACCTACAGGGAAGAAAACATCATGGAAAAAACATCAGAAACATGAAAACCAAGAGGAAAGGTGGCTGAGGAAGCACTGGGAGCTGAATGCTTGGTGAAGAACTAGGGTACAGGAGGAGATTGGGATGAAGGACAGGAGGCAGGATCTGGCACATTCACACAGGCTCTTCCACCACCACCCCCTTCTGGTGGGTTTTAACTCGGTTTTACCTCTGGCAGAGTGCAGTATCTGAACAGCTCTTCGTCTTCCTGGAAGTCCTGCACTTTATTAACCACCTTTTCAGACTGACCAAACTGGGATCTCAGGGACTCGTCTTTCATAATCATAGCTCCTGGTGGATTCACCTCTCTTTTACAGATCCTGGTGAATTCCCTCCTGCAAAGCAGAGGGAATGTCCATGCTGGGAGAATCCAGCCACCTCCATCCTCCCAGAGCTCCCTCGGGACGCTGCTGGGCACAGGACCTCAGGCAAGTGCCCCGTACCTGAAGCGCTCGATGTCTTCATCAGAAACGAGCTTCTTGATGAGCAGATACCCATTGTCTTCATAGAACTGCCTCTGCTCCGTGGTGAGGAGATCATTGTCCAGGGTGTAGCTGAGACACAGAGGAGAAACACAGTAAACTGCAGTTAAACAAAGGAGATGCCCTTGCAAAGTGAAAGGCTGCACAATGTCTATTAATCAACACGTGGGCTAGGGATAAAGGACTGAGTTCTGAAAATCTCCATCTCTACACAGGAAAACAGATCTTACCAAAGGAAAACAGATCTTACCAAAACCTCTCTGAATGAGGAACACTGACTTGGGCAGAAGTAGGAACGCTTATCTGGGATGGAAGTTAAGGAATATATAAGCAAACAAAATAGTGCAGAACATCATCTATGCACATGAGTTCTGGATCCTGCAGTGCTGTTCATCTTAAAGGAAGGTGCTGTCCTGGACATTCAGTTCATGTTCTTGTTTATTTTGCTTCTAAAATAATAAATACTAGTAATAAAAATCTATAATTATAAAAAATTTAAAAAAACCCACCCAAAATCAAAAACATTAGGGGTGAATCTGGGATTTCATGTTCTCATGTGGTGGTGCAAACCCTCACCTTCTCTACAGTTACTACAGAGATCTGGTCCCTCCCAAGCTTGACAGGGACAGCAGGAAGAGAGAAGAGTTACGGGCTTGTCCTCCAACTCAATTCATTTCAGCAGGTTGAATACACACAGTTGTGTTCTCCTATGCAGAGAGACATTCTCATCAACAGGGCAATTAAAAGCCACCTGCTAAAGAAACCTCACAAGACCTTTGTGTATGGTAATGAATTGCCATACAGGGGTAAGGACAAAAAAAAGAGCATTTTTGTGCAGCTTTCTTGGTCTACACATGCATCTCTGCTTCAGGTTTTTATGTAAACCACTGACTTTACTCTGCTGCTCACCACTGCCTTAAAAATGTGCCATAAAAACAGGAATGCTTCAGGAATAACAAAGAGGTTTCCTCACAACAGTTGTGTTTATGGTCCTAACATCAGCAAGCTTAAGCATTATCTGGTCAAGAGTCAGAGTAGGAGAAGAAACGACACACATGCAAAAAATGTGTGGCAAAAATAATGAGCCAGAGGGAGGAAAAGGTGCTGAGAACTGGATGGAAAGCAGAGGGAAGGAAGAAGACGTGGGGAGAGCAGGTGGAAACTACCACAGCAGGTCCCAGAGCAAGGGATTCCCCAACTGAGGGCACTAGTGCTCCACACACCACATTTCAGGGCCAGCTTCAGTGAAAATGGGACTCCTGAACGTCCACAGACAGCTGATGGAGACACAGGCACTGGCTGAGCCCCAGCTGTGGTGGCCTCCTCAACACCTCCACTTTCCAGAACCGGGGCACAGCAAAGTCCACCAAGTGCTGGACTCCATTTGAGCACCTTCCTCCCAGGCTTTTCAGTGCCTCTTCCTCTCACTGGTTTTGCTCTTTACACCTTGCAACACTCAGAGGACAAGCACTAGTTGCTTGGACAAGGGAAACAAAGAGAAGAAGCACAGGCTAGGAAGGAGCTGCCAGCTCCAGCAGCTCGTTTTGATAAAGGCACATTTAAACCTTCCCCTTTTTCCTCACACAATCCTTTTGGGAATAACATATTCACAAGCACATTATCCAGCTGTGCAGGCAATGTAATAACCTGGAGCCACTCAGAAGCAAATAAACACTTTTGGAGGCACTACAGCACAGGCACAGCAAGGCTTAACATCCCCAGAAGCACATCCCTGCAGTGCCCCAAGGTATGCTAAAGACTCCTGCACATCCAAGAGTAGCACAATACACCAGTGCAGCTCTCTTAGAAACCACCTCACAGGCCCCTGGTGAGATGGCCCTGGCCTTACAGCCCCAGCTCTGCCAGCAGCACCAGGGTTTGACCTGAAGAAGCCAAATACCCAAATCACTCCAGAGGTGCAGCTGCTTTTCAAATCTCCCAGTTTCCTGCATTTTGAGGAAACCTTCATTTCTACAGCTGGTGTGTTGATTTTTCACTGGTGTCCCAAAACCAGGCAGCACTCCAGCTGAATTCACAGCTGCAGGAATGGAGGTCTTCCACAGGCACTTGGGATGTGGGTTTTTCTCAGCTGCCTTTGTTTAAGGAGGTAAGTGCTGGTATTACTGGTATAGCACTCCCCTCTGGCTCCTACACCAAGCTCCAAAGAAAAATCTGCCACATTTCACCTTCCTCTCCTTCCTGAGGCCATGGAAGGGACCCTGGGAAGCCAGAGTTTTCCCTATGATATGCAAAACCAACTCATCTTCCAATATACCCATACAACCAACATATCAATCTCCAATACACTAAACCCTAAAAGCAACAAGATGGTATTAAACTCTCTATTCCACAGCCCTAATTTTAAACAGAGAAGATCAGGATGCTGGGAAGGTCAGAGCCTGTGCTGTGTTGGCAGATGGCAGCAAACCCCAGGTGCAGGGCCCACTCAGCACAGAGGGGTGGGCACACACACTGCCCCCCAGCAGGGCAGCACAGAGACACCCTGGGCTTTGGGAGGTTTGGACATTTTGTGTCTCTGGTGGTGACTGCAATTGCTATCAAGACACTTCTTCTGTTAAAGGAGACGCATTTTCTGTGAGGAAAAGTGACTGTCCCACCCAAACCACCCAAGCCAGAGATCAAAACCAAACCAGTGCACTGATGTACCATGTATCAAATCTATCCTTATTACATTCTGTCATTTACTTTATCCATGCACCAGCCCAGATTAGTCCTATTTTTGTCCAAAGCTCTTTGTATCAAGACTTGGATTTAAAAACAGCTCGTGCAGCACCTCTTCTTACTTCCTCTCTCTTTTTACAACCAGGGTGTTTTTCCTAGCATTTATTTCTCATTTTGTGTTCCTGCTTGCACCTTTATGTTATGGCAGTCTGAGTCAACAACTATCCATCTGTCTTCATATTTTTAATATATTTGAAGACTCCTACATCCTGTTTGTTCACATCCTTTTCTCCTATTTATTATAATTCAGAGGCAACTTGTCAGTGTTCAGCTCTCACTGTGAAACAGCAGCATTTATTTTTTTTTTTAAAAAAGCAAGATTTATGGCAGCAGCTTTAAAAACACTCTCAGCAAGCAGTCTTTATTTAACTTTTAAAACCCTGAGACAGACCAACACAAAATCTTCTCCCTGCCCTGGTTCCCTTTGTCTGATGTGTCACAAAGCTGGCAGCCTCCAACGTTTCCACCTCAGATCCCACTGGCAAACCAAACCTTGATGTTTTTTCCTGCTGCTGCTCTACCAGTCAAGTCTGTACCAGCTTTCAACAAAGCCTGAGACTTGCTGTGCAACTTCTAAGCCACGCAGGGTTTATCTCCCCCAAAACCCTTCAATCTCCAGGAGGGGAACGTGCTGCAGAGAACCCCCTGCTCAGTGCTGGGGGAGCTGAGCTGGGGGGTGCCCAGAGAAAACAGATTATTAAATGCACATCCCGACGGCGTGCAGGGGTGGAGCTCAGGGAGGGAGCACTGCCAGCAAGAGATTTTTGGGGTGGGACGGGTGCTGACCCCAAAATCCCAGCCGGGGCTGCCGGGGGGGAGCACTGCCAGGGCAGAGCCCCCGGCACGTCACCACCCCATAACCAGGACACAGGGCAGGGACTCGGCCCGCGCGTCCTTCCCAGGCCGGCGTCCCTGTAGGACAAATCCCGGACCCTTCCCGAGCCCACGCCAGAAAGGATACGGGAGCGGGGGCCGCCCCCAGCCGCGGGGAGAGGTGCCGCAGGACGGTGTCCAGCCGGGCCGCCGAGCGCCTCCCGAGCTGCTCCATGGCGCCCGCGGCGCTCCCTGCCCGCCTGACCCTTCGCAGCGGGGCGGAGCGGGATCCTGACCCCGATCCCGATCCCGATCCCCGGCCGCATGCGCTGGGCAGGGCCGTGCATGCCCAGAGGCCGCCGGGAGCCAGAGGAAGGCCGAGCCTGGAGTGGGAAAGGCTTATGAAGGCCGGGGAGGGCGTGGAAGGGGAGTCCGGCCTGTCCTGCTGCATGTCGTCCCGCTTCCCATGGTTTTCACGTTGTCTGCCAGCTGCAAGGGTTTCGCCAGCCCTGTGCTGCTCTCTGAGGCCGGCATGGATCGATTCCTTCTCTCTTGTCCCTAGGGAGGCTTGCCTCGACCCTCCGTGAATCTGCCTTTCGTGGCCCCGGTGGCACTGAGGGGGACCTGCGGTGCTGGTGGTGCATCAAACCCGCGCTCAAGGGAGGAGCAAGGAGGCTCTGCTTCCCCCACCCCACGGCGTTGTGCTGGGTGGCCTTTCTGACCACCCTTCTTCGCTGCTTTTTTTGGGGGCTTTTGAGTAAGAAGAGAGACGGGAAGGAGCAAAAAGGTGTTGCAACGCAGCACCTGGGAAAGTGGGAAAAGAGGGGGATAAAAGCCCAGAGGAGGAAACCTGGCATAGGGAAAGGGGGGAGAAGCATTAAAAATGGGCAGCTGCAAATAGAGGTGGCAAAAAAATAAGCTGTAGAGACTTGTTATTACTCTGAGGCTGTGATATGCTTAAAAGTGACATATTCAGTATACCCTGTCCTAAGCCCACTCTCGTCTGCTTTAATAAGCACTGTAAGTGCATCAACAAAGTTGTATCACTTCCAACAGACTGACACACTTGAGAATATGAAGGGACTGAAACCAGCCCCATCACTAAGACCTGCAGCACAGTTCAGAAGATTATTTTCATTCTCTTTTTATGTGTCCCTTATCCCACAACACTGTGGAGCTTCACCATTCCTGCAAAATGGCCTTCAGCCCCATCCCCCATGTCACAGTTTGTGTCAGCTCATTCTTCAAGCCCTACACCATGAGCAGATGCTGCTGGAAGGTGGGGTATCTCCTGCTGGAATTTGCTGTGCTTCATCTTTCCCTTGTCCCCGGGCCAAGGAGATTCATCTGTGACCAGGACAGAGCAGAGAGGTGGGGACAGACCTTAAGAGCTCTGAGAAGGATGAAGGTGGGAGGAAGGCACTGTGCTGCCTGCTCCAGGTCCAGCCTTGCAAGCTGCTCTTCCAGCTACTCTCCCAGGAGATGGAGAAGTTGGGGATCTGCATGAGAAAGCCAGGAGGGAGAGAGGGTGAGAAAGCCAGGAGAGGAATGGTAAACTGAGGGCAGCAAACCCAGCAAAGAAAACAGTCATAATATAAACTGCACTGCGCTATGAGGACTGGAAGGGAATTACACCAATAATGTACATTATTTTGCCAACTCAGGATTGAAAATAGATCTCACACCTGCCCTTCACTCATGAGCAATCCAGGCCCTGCTTCCAGAGAGGCACCCCTGTAGCTCCAGGTGGTCTCATGATCACAGGGTGTGCACCAAAGCTCTGCTTCACAGCTTCTCTAGGAAGCTTAACTCCCATTTCACAACAGGTTTTGCTGGATTCCGAGGTGACCTGTTGATGGATCAAAATGTCAGCTGTCAATACACTAAGCCTCGTGTTAGTGCTGCAGATAAACAGAAGCCAAGGCATGGATAGGTAGGAAAAGCTCCCGAACGTAACCTGTGCCCTAAAAGCTGGTTCCCTTGAAAACTCAATGGCAAAACTCCCAGTGATTTAAGTGAAGATGTACCAGAGCAGGTTTACATACTCCATTTGTGGCATCTGCCTGATCTGCATTCTTGTTTGTGGTTCTTGTGGTCAGTGGTTCCATGTATGCTGTCCCACATAGAAGTGGGACAAACCAGGTTAGGATCCCAGAAAAAAACCCTCTCTAAACGATTTTGTGTAGTCACAGAGCCAAGAGTACAGGCACAGTGAAGGGACAAGTTGCAGCAGCAGTGACAGCACCCAGCCTGTCATTGCCAAGGAAACCAGACCTTTGACTCCTGAGCTGTAGCAAAACTCATAGGTAAACAGAAAGTTAATAAAGGTCCCTCAAATCAAACTCAAGTGAGGGTGAACAGAAAAAAAACCCTGGAAAAACCCAGAGTAATGGTTTTATTACTTAAGTCCTAATTATAACTGCACTGAAAGGCCTATGTATAACTCAAGTATATGCTGCAACTGCCTTTACAATCCAAACTGAAGCAGGAACCTCAATAAATCTTCATCTGTTTCAAAATATAGATAAAAGTTGCATCAAAAGGATGAAGCAGAACAATACCACATATGCCTATTCTGGCAGGAACCTGTTTGCAATGTAGGTATTTCTTCCACGGGTGTTTGACAGCATCTTATGCAAAGGTGTCCTTCACACCTGAAAAAAATGAACAAGAAATAGTGATTTGGCTGTACTAATTTAGGAGTTTTGAGATCTAAGATGCTTTTATACATACATAATACGTTCCTGCATAAATATATATGTAATCATAGAATATCCTGAGCTGGAAGGCACCCACAAGGACCACCAGTCCAACACCTGGCTCTGCACAGGACACCCCAAGAATCACACCATGTGCCTGAGAGTGTTGTCCAAAGGCTCCTCGAACTCTGTCAGGCCTGGTGCTGTGACCATGTCCCTGGGGAGCTTGTTCCAGTGCCTGACCACCCTTTTAGTGAAGAACCTTTTTCCTAATACATGCATTTTTAAATAGGAGCTTCAAAAAATTAATCTCTGTGCATTGAACACAATGATTCCTTTTTACTTACAGCTTCTTGGTTATCTTGATAATACTACCAGTAACTCCCATGTCACTGGAGCACCCTGTTGTGTTATATCACACCCCAAAATGATTCAGGACACCTCCCCCACCTTGGCAGTGAGCAGTGGGTGGTTGAGGTGACTGCCCTTTGTTTGTAACCTCCTGCTAATTCAGCCCAGGATCGAACTTTAACACAGCAAAATACTGATCTCAGGCATTGCTGGCACCACTCGTGACTGCACAGTGACACGGTGGCTGCTTGTGGTCTAGCCACTCACTATAAAACCAAAAGTGTGTGGACTGGTGAAAAATACCATCATTTGCATCTAAACAGCCCAGAGTGAATAATTTTCAAGCCATCGATAAGCCCCACTTACCATGGTAAGTACAGGCTGAATCTCATGGAAAAGAAACTAGGGAGAAATTTTCTTTGTTAAGAAAGCTGATGGTGGCATTAATCACTTTGTTAAAATGGATGGCATTTAAGAGAGGCCGTGTCTTTGCAAAGTACTTTTACAGCTATATCTCTCAGTTTCCTGAATTTTATAGAACATTTCTATCCAGCTGGTTTGCATTTGGCTTTTAGTTTTAATGTTTTCTGTTCATTAAATCACGAAACTAATAAAACCTAAACGATCGAGATTTCTCCAGCAGCACAGGAACGTTCCTAATGCACAGTGTTATAATTTAATAAGCATCTCAATTGACTATTAAAATCCACATTATGATCAGAACTGTAATTCCAAAGATGAGGTCTTCTGAAAGCTTAATTTACTATGGTGGGAAGTGGCAGCTGCTCCAACTCAGCAAAATTAGCTTTTTTAACTGAGATGCCAGGGAAAACAGATGTAGATGAGACAATAACAAGAAAAACAAAATCCACCGCCACCAACGCACAGGTTCATTTCTCATCACCACAAGATTCAAGCAGGGATTCTGTGGACACAGTAGCAGTGAACGGGAGGAAGAGGGAAATAGGGATTTAACAGAGAACAAAACAGGGCAACATAGTGACAAATAAAAGGTCAAGGGTATCGATGACTTCTCTGCCTTGCACTGTGCTCTAATTCCTGGGCTCTGCTGAATTCCAAGATTCCTTTCCCCTCTTCACGCAGCAGCCACAGGGGTTGCCAATCACAGCTCGTGGTCGGAATACAGATGAGCACCCAGGTGACTCTTCCCACCCGTTCAGCAAACATTCAGTGAAAAATCAGAGAAACACTAAGCATTATGGCCATCCACTCCCCCACAGTGACTCGGGTTTGCTGTCCTCTCATTGCAGCATTCACGTTGATTTTCATAATCTCCTAATTAGAAAAGGGTCAGTCCTGAATTCCTAGCAAGACATGAAATTAAAATAATACCTTAAAAAAAAAAAAAGGACAAAACTATTTTGGCTTTATATACTGCTGCAGATTTTAAGTGTTATTTTTCCCTGACACAAGAGGAAAAGCAAAACCCTGAGGAAACCAATATATTAAAGAGTGACAACTTTCCAAGAACATATGCTACTTAACAAATACATTATTTAGGCTAGTGGTTATTTCTATTACAAAATTCTTTCTTTTTGAAGAATATTTTTTTTTTTTTTTCACAACTTTGATGGAGTTTTACAGGCAACCTTCTCGTACAGACTGAGGGATGGGAGCAGGTGCACGCAGAGATACCTGTGTATGAAAAAAAAGTACATTACGTTTGTGTAAATGACTAGGCACAGCTAATAAAAACAACTGTTCACTGTTGCTTTCTCACAGCTTTTTGATGATAGCATCTTCAAAAAAACTTGGTTTAAGAGATCTCTTGTGTCTTGATTAAAGGTGCAGAACTTAGGACTTGCCAGCCCCTTACAATAGACTCTCCTACAGTCTCAGATTTAGCAAAACAAATCATTAAACTTCTTACACAAATCACTGCACACCCCAAGGGATTCGGTGGTGCTAACAGAGGACTTCCCAACTCATCATCCAAGCCAGGAAGTGCTTTGGGATGTAAATTCCAGCCATCAGGGAGCATCAGGAGAGGCTTCAGAGTCAGATCTGACTAGTATGGAAATCGTCTGGTTCTTCTCCGGGGTTTTCTTTGCATCTGTCTCACAGGAAGTCTTCCTCCAAAATGCCAGATGGTTCTTGCTGATGGCTGTGGATTTCCACTCATCTTTCCACACACCCTTTCCTTGGAGATGAACATTCGGCCATTCAAGGCACTTCTAGGGAAGGAGAAATTTTATTTTCACACCTGGTTGATGAACCAACCATCATAACAAGTGAAAAAAGCCCACCAGTATCTACCAGCCAGGATCTTTTTCTGTCATGGCTGAACTCATACACAATTCACTGCCAGTTTAAAATACAACAGATCTTTGTAAAAACCCCTTTCATGCTGAAGTACTCAACTGTTCTGCACCCATTTGATCTACTTAGGTTATTTTATTAGTTTTAAAAAAGAACCTGTAAGTAGTGTCTTGTCCATGACCATAAAGAAAATGAACAAAAGTGAGCTCCGTGGTTTCATATCAGGATACAGAACAAATGTCACAAAACAGCAGGAGGAAAAAAAGGAAATCGATTTCTTTCACACCTGATTTTTGATGCCTTATTTTCAGAACTGCTGGGAAAAACCTAACAACTCTTTTTCCTCAAAGCAAAGTCAAAAACTTGGTTACTGCTTTGAGGCTTTGTGGTGAACATGCAACTCTTGGACTTCATCTCCAGGAAAAGGAGGGTGAGGGTCCCTGTGGCTTAAGCTATTCCCAAGGAGGGGACAACAAAAAAAGAAAAAAAAAAATTCTAACTTTGGAAAAGGTTGAGAACCCAAGTGGAAAAAAGATGAGCCAAGTTTTGCCAGAGATGCCATTAGGAGGAAGACTGGAAATTTAAACCTTGCACGATGCATGAGACTGGCTCAGCTCCACTGTTCATAGACAGAAGCCTTTGTCATTCTTGCTGCAGTGATGATTTTATCCAAGACTTTTTTTTTCCTGGCCCGAATATCACGGAGTGAATTCCAGAATCTGGGAGAAGCTTCAGAAGAGCAGGTTCAGTGCAGTTCAGAAGAAGGACGGCACGGTGTGTCTGGGCAGAGCAGGGTGAGCTGTGAGGCTGCTGCAATGGGAAGAGATGGGCTCCAGCATCCAGCATTCCAGGACAGGGCTGCTCAGGAGCCTGTGTTTGCTGACAGCAGGTACAGTCAGGAGCACTTGCAGAGGAAACTATTCAAGACGTTGCCTACTTGGTGCTGGTGAGGAAAATAAACAAAATAGAGTGGGTAATATACTTGGAGATAACCTGCTTGCCCCCAGCTTTACTCAAGGTTACCACTGGACATCAGAGCTTGGAGAAGTGATTAAAGGAGTGATCACAATTATCAATATAATCACACATGCAATAAGAATAAAAAAGCCTGAGGATTTCTCCTCTTTCCAGGGAATAATTCAGCTAGGAATCAAAAGTTCATGCACTTATACAAGAGCAATAAAAAAAATTAAATATTTATTTTGAATAACAAGCTTAAGTTCAAGCTGCAATGTTGGCAATGTTGGTTTTAAACACAGATCACAAAAGCGTGCAGAAAAATGTATTTGAGCAAAGAACAAAATAATACTAAGAATTATACTAAACAGCTGCTGATTTTTAAAGAAACAAAAAAGGCTTGTAATCACTATACAAAATATAAAATGTATTAAACACTACCATCCACAGAACAGAGGTTTATTTTAGTTTGATTATATTTAAAAATTATTTGTGTAGTTATTTATATAGTGAATTGTAAATGAATATTATACAGTAACCTCCTTTTGGTCTGCAAAACCTTTGTTGCACTATAGCACATCCAATCACGTTGCAAAAGGAAAAAAAAAAACCAAAAAAAGAGTTATTTGTCCTTACTATCAATAAAGAAATCATTGATAATACAGTAAATTTTGTCAGGTCTACAAATAATGAAATTTGAAATTACTCCTTCGACTCTGAAGCGCTTTCCATGCAAAAAGTCAGCACTTGCTGTTTAAACTGAGTGCACTACCAAGCAATATCCAGGGTCGTAGATGCTCTTGGTAAGACTAAACCTTACAGGGGAAAAAAAAAATAATTAAAAAATAAAATAAATCGAAGACTGAATGCAATCATGCAACCATCTTACTACTGGGTAACCCACTGTGTCGCTTGTCAATTTATTGCCTTTCTGGAATATCACTCAAGGCATCAAAATTAGACTCATGATAAATATACACATAATGAAAGGACACGAACTGCTATTTGACACTACTACTGGTAATGTCTGTGCTACGTGAAAGCACCTTTAAAAAGAGCCTATGCGGCAAGAGATAAGTGTCTAAAGATTCAAAATGAATCAACAGTATTGGATAACAATATAATTCTCAACTCAGAAGCTGCCTCAAGATTAGGTGCATCTTCAGTTAATGTAACAGGAAAAAAAGGCAATGGATTTTATTTTATTATTTGTATCCACTCATAAACTGACCTAAGGCCACCAGATGTGCAGACACAACAAGTTTTCTTTTTTTTTTTTTTTTTTTTTACAGTCAATTAAATTGTAGGATGATAAAGGAATAGATCTATTCAAAAAAACAAACAGCTATTTGATCTCTATTAAGAGGTGGCACCGGGCGTGGGGTTCACGTTCTGAGTGGCCACCTGTGGTGCCACCTCAATGATCCGTGGCTTGTCTATAATCCTGGCCGTGCGGTTGCCCTTCTCCACGATCCCGATAATCCACGCCTGGTGCCCTTCGCCGTATTTTGGAGACTTGATCTCGGCGCAGAACCGTGCTGCCTGCTCCCGTGGTAAGCAGATGAGGAGGCCTCCTGGGAAGAGAGAGAGCAGAGAATCAGACATCTGTCTGCAAAGCATTTCAGACCTGCATCTGCCAAAGCCCTACTTGGACAAGCACCTGGTGACTTCAGTGGAGTCTGATGAAATCCAGCGATTCCAAGAGAAGACGCCACGGAAGTCCAAGCTCTTGCTTTGCAGCAAGAGGTTTGTGCCTGAATTCAATGTTTAGTTTCATATAAAAGAAGCCAAATACACACAAAAGATGTTGGCAAAAGGACATGGTACTGATGCCAGCAAATGACATACTGAAACAACCCCAGCATTGTAACCTTCCACAGAGGACTGCAACGTGCCTCTACACAGAAACATTTTGGGTAAAGGTCATGTGCAGATACCTGTAACCACATATTGGTGGCAGCTGATTCTGCAAGTAATCCCATGGCCTGCAATGAAATAATTCATCAAAGCAGGGACCACTGCCCTGCTGAGAATGCAAGAGGTAGAACATTACACACCAGCTTGATCCAGGGCTCCCTGTGACAGTCCTTGTGACCCCTTTGAGAATTTTTTTAGCCTTCCATTTAAGTTTTTCTCAGACACAAGTGAAAATATTTTATTTACTAACAATTGTGTTCAGAAGTAGCACAATTAACTAGTTAGCAAGCTCACCATTCCATGATTAAACCTCAGAGCACTTCCATTCTAAGAATCCCAAAGCACTGAAAAAGGCATCTTAGAAAGTGAGTTGAAAATGTTTGGAGAACACAGGCAAGAGAGTAGATTCACACAAATGGGAATTTGGGCACATGCTGGGCTCACTTACTCCTAAAGAGTAATTTGACCCTCACAAGTCATGCCACCAGCTCTGGCCAACCCTGGGGCAAAGGGCCACCAGCTGAGCCAGGCTTGGTGCCACGTCCTGCTCTACAGGCCCCAGACAGGCCCTTGGCACCTTGGCCAACCTTATGGTTGCTTTTCCAAGCACACAGTCAGTCCTCCCTCTCAGTGGTGACTAAAGATATTTTTAATTTGAGGCCATGACAAAGAAGAAGCTACTGAACATGAGGAATTAATTATAAGGATAAATGGAAGAGCAAAAGCAAATTTTTCAATTCTATATGAAGAAAACAAGTGTGCCAGCCAGAAAATGCCCACCTCTCTGACATTTCAAAAATAACATCCAGGTACTACTATTAAATCCAAACATCAAAAAAAAAAACAAAACCAAAAAACCCATAATCTTGAATGACAGTGCTTAAAACTACTCCAGATGGAACAGACAAATCAATTGCAACAGACAAATCAATTGCAAAGGAATTATGTGACATTCCCATGGAAGGCTCTAAATCAAATTGAAGAGAAACTTACATAGTGATGCAAGTCAGGAAAGAGGTTTACAAGAGATAGTGCAGAGAAAGTACTAACCAGCCAGAAGGGAGGTGTACAAGTATGGCAAAAAAGAAAATAAGAAAGAGCACAAAAGTAATCCTCACTCAATTATCTTTTCAACACACATTCTGCTTCTGGAATTTTGTATCACTTGTACCTGTAGTCCATTATCATTCTTTGGCAAGATCAAACACAAGTACAAAACCCCAGTTTCCAGTGAAAAAAATTGCTTCCCACCTGCTGGCTGCTTCCCACAATTTGATCAATAACCCTCAATAAATGCTATGGGCTATTCTCAGCCAGCAGTAGGTTTCCTGTGTGCAGGGATTATATTTATTCCTCTGCTAGGCTGACCAGTCTCATTGAGCCTTGGCTAAGTCCTTAAGGTTCCCTACTATTTATTCTAGTTGAGTTTGTTATTGGTATTCCCAGCGGCTCTGGTTTTGGGGAGTTGAAAGGATGCAGATACTTGGTATCTGTCCTGGCTTATCTTTTTAAAAATTAAAGGCTTTTTTTTTAATTAAAGGCTTTTTTGTCATCTGACACCAGGTCTTTTTGAACAGTGTTTGTTTTAATAGTATTGCAAGCAGAGAAGTGGATACAGAACATTTCAAAAGCAGGCTAGACAAAGCTTTGCAATTAAGAGTAGAGATACAAACAGTTCATTAATCAAAACCAAGTCTCCTTTCCCCTGCTAATGGCTTTCTCCCACAATGACTGGGATGAGATCATTAGCCCTGCCTCTCATCAGGCACCGACACAGCCCTTCTTTTCTACCCATCTGCCTATTTCCACCAAATGTGCACAAACACCAAGATGCTGAGATACCTCTACTATAGCTAAAAAAAAGTCATCTGACACCAGCCAGCAGCTTCAAATGTTATGAGAAGAGGACTGGCAAAAATACACACAAGCATGAACGTCCCATAGAGTGTAACTCTGTGACTTATCTCTGCAAGCAGCCACTCTGTAACAGAGTTAATTTTTTGGAAACCAACTGCCTAACTGCAACTTTAACCACCAGCACAGAATTACCTAAAAGAGAGCACAAAATCACATAAAGTGCAATTTTAAGAAAATACACCATAAGCAAGAGTGCCTGATGGAAGATGACTGACTTTTTTCAACACTGACTTTTGTCAACAGGTGGCCAGCAAATGCACATGGGGAAAAAACCCCCCACAATAACCTTAAAATCCATTCAAATAGTTTTCCAGTAAATGTCTCATTGCCTGCCCAGTCCGCTGAAAAACATCTGTTCACAGATGATGAAGCGACAGACAGAGCGTGTCTGGAAGTTTAAGCCAATAGAGAAGGAGAGTGTCTGTATTACAGTATGAACAGCCCCAAGCAGCCCCCAACAGGCTTCCTCACAGCTGGATATCAGGCACAGGGAGGCAGAGCCACATAAATCAACCCCAGGACTCGATGTGTGCAGACAGCCTGGGTCTGAAGGAGCCATCCCAGCACAGCCTGCCCGAGCTCACACACTGCTGAGACACGTCAGGCTGTGCAGTGCAAGCCCAAGGCCTTTGTGACTGTGGTTACACAGCTTTCAGGGCAGGGCTGGTGTGTCCACGTGGCTACAGATCTTTTGAATATCTGGCAGACACTGCCCTCTCACAATACCCTGTGGCCACCTCTAATGTGAGAAACCCGAGAAACCCGGGTGCTGTGATGAAATCACACAGACAAGTTCTGAGGCACCCATAGCTCACAGCCAGCCAGATAGGTCTTGCTGTTTTTTCCATCATCATCCATCTCTGCCCAACACAGGCTGCTCAGCATTTCAAAGACAGCTCTTGCTCTCAGTCCCAAAAGAGATTCTGCAGTCAAGCGTTTCCCACTTCCCAGCAGTGCATCCATCTGTACTGCTTCACATTCCCTCAGTGAAAAGACAGAATTGGGTATCCCCAGCAAGCAGGATGGGCACCCCTGAAGACTTTGCAGCTAAACTATTCCCACACCAACTGCTATCCAAACCTCTCCTACAGCCACTCACCTGAAAGAGCACCTTGCAGTTCCAGCTCTGTCCCCCCACTACTTTTTGGACTCCTTCCCACTGATAACAAATGCTACCAGCACTGGCTAGGTGGGCTCTGGGGTAGTGAGAATCTGTCTGGTGCTACCAACCTTACTGACCCATCTTGACAAGCTGCCACCAGGTATTTCTGGTCCCTTCTTACTCATGCTGGATTCTTGAACTCTTGAAGGGTTTTACATCCCATATTCTATTACACATCATCTGAGCCACGCAGTCTCTGCAGGACAGTGTCAGCTCAAACACAGATGGCCAAGGGACAATTCAGATCAGGGTAAGTTGTGTATTCACCAGGGGACAAGTTTATGGCTCTCACTGGGATGCTTCTTTCCAGATCTTTGGACTGTTTAGCTTCAAGGGACCCCCTCTGCTGTGAACTGCACAGAACTTGGATAATACTTTTGGAGAGCCGGAAGAGGGTGGAGAAATGAAGTAAGAGAAAAAGACAGATTTGGTGCTACATCTTCTCCATTTCCCAAAGAGAAGTCAGATTAAATTAGAAAAAACATAATGGAGCAGGAAAGAAGATTAAAGGGGAAAGTGAAGTAGAAAGACTTCCAGCAGAGGACAGTGATGGTGCCCATCAGAAAAGTGGCCTACTCTTAAAAAGCATCTTATAAAACATCAGAAGTTCTTGTCGTCTGATGACTCTATAAATGTTTGTCCACAGCCAGATCCTCCTTACAGTCTGTTGTATTCACTGTCACTGCAAGTGGCAGCCTTATTAAGCAGGCAACTCAAGTAATGAAGGGGTCAGAGATCAAAACTTTTTTTTTCGTAGTCCCTTAGAGTCCAATTTCATAAAAGTATGGGAGAAAATCTATATTCTTGGATGTCTGTATGCTGGGGACAGACAAGGCCTCACTCACAAAGACTGGCCCATTCATCACTCAACTTCACAGATTTTCATAGTAACAAACCTAAAATCATCACAAAACTTCCAACTGCCAACTGTAGGGTCCCAGGTTGTCTACAACAGTTTTCCATAAGGAAGTAGAAGGCACTCAGAATAGGATGGTGGTTTGGAAGTTAGGCTGAAGAAGTCAGTTGTGAACAGCTGTGTGGCTGATGCTCATTAGCCTGGCTACCTAACAAGCCAACTGTGCTGCTGAATGCACAAGGCACACGATTTGTACATTTGTATTAAATTCTAAGGTGGAGGTGCAGGGAAGGAAGAGGGTGGCACTGCTGTCACCTACCTGAAGTCTCTGGACAAGTGCCGTGCATGAGGCCAAACATGTTTCCACAAGCCTTGCTGACAGCAGCCATCTTGGCAAGAACGGGGAGGTTATGGATCACAAAGGACACCTCGTTTCGCTGCTGCTTGGCAAGGTTCTGTGCATGCCCCAGGATCCCAAATCCTGTGATGTCTGTAGCTGCATGTGCATTGAAAGTGTGCATGAGTCCAGCAGCTACAAGAGAGGGAGGGAGGGTTAAAAAAAAAAAATCAAGTCAGAAAAAAACCAAATTATGAGCAAAAGCAATGCTCCAGCAATATTGCTCACAGTCTGAATCAAGTTGAATACCTTTAATCCAAATAGGGTTGGGTTAAATTAATGAAATAAATAAAATCATGCTTGAAGAGAACTGGAATTCACCAATACTGCATGTAACACTTAAAAAAATTCAACTTGTATTTAAGATATTAAATCATGCTGAAAATCTGTCATCAAAGCTGCATTTATGGGCATGCTCTATTAGACATGTGCTACTCATTTATACTGGCAGTCTGAGAAACAGGGGTTTGCTTCAGATTCAAACCTAGCTGAGGGCCAGAGAGGTTCTGAGCTCAGCTTTGCTTTACTAAGGGCAAGGACCAGACACAGGTCAGTCTTCTCACATCTCTTCTTCTGCCATTCGGGAATTGGTGACATCAGAACTTAAGTACTGGACACTCAAAGTTTAAGAGCTTAAGAACAAAGCCTGCAGGCTGTGGGGGGAAGGGCCCCAGCCTCCCCACCTATGCATTCATGAAATTCCTGCACATTTGGAACTCCTGGGTGGGGAAAAGGGCATCTCTGCATGCAGGATAATAGCCCAGTTAAGAATATTCAAGTGTTGTTAGAGGTGCCTGATGAGAGAGTGGAAAAAAGCAAAACCAAGAATGCTGTGCCCTTCTCTGGTGCTTCCCAGCACATGAGCAGGACTGAGTTTTTTTCCATAAGACAATCCCTGGTCATTTATCTTTCCTAGAAGAATAAAAAAACCCAGTGGGATGATATAAGCAATGAAAGCTGGATGGAAAATGAGATATTTAACTATCCCTGTTTCTTCAAGTGAGAAGTAAGAAAGAAAACACATAATTCAATTCTCTACTCTGTCAAAGATACTTTGAACAAATAAGGGAAATCCTGAAATAAAATTTCTAGAGTAAAAGCAGAACCTCCTCTCAACCAAAAATCAAGAAGAAAAAAGTCAAATCAACACAAAAAACCAGGAAAAAGACAAACAAACAGAAAAGAGAGCATGTGTTACACATTCCACACGTTGGGAAGCACAGAACATGATTGAAATTAAAAAGCCAAAATTTAAATTGAAGCTTACATAAAACAAGAGCTTTTCCTCTTTTACTCTATTTCAAATTCTTTTAACCTTATCAGTGTCAGGCGTTCTCTATGCACAGAAGATAAGGAACGAATCCAATATATGTCCCTTTAAAGCATCCTCTAACTCTCTGGGATGTTACTCACAGCACTCACACGAGTCATAATCCAGCAGCTTCGTGTTTCTGCTGTGTAATTAAAAGAGGGCATTTGATTTTAATTTGCTTACTTCACAAACACCGAACAAGCAAAAAGATGGGGCAGAAGGAAGGGATGAAGCAGTTGTGTCACACTTCCCCACGGCAGTGAAATGAAATTTGGTATGGAACTGGAAAAAACCACAGCCCCCTTCCCCTTCTTACCCGTTCTGTTCAGCCGTGCCATGTTCATCATTGCCTCCTGGTACGCGAGTTCTACATCCTCTTGCGTTACCACAAGCTTGATTTTATTCCACTTTTCAGGCTGATGGATGGAATAAAGATGGTTCTTTTAGATTTTCAGCTTTATACTTTAAAGCATACCCTTACCACTTTTTAAAAAAAAAAAAATCCCTAATCAGAAATGTACTTTTTTAGAAACTCAGTTAAAGGGGGGCAAAAGGGTCGATAGTCAGAGGTGTTTGCCTTACTCTGCTGTACCCAAGATCTATTAGGCACTAAGCACCTCATCACCTGCTGTCAGCAGCTGAGTGGAGTGGAATAAACTACCCCAGGGCAAAAACTCCTTCGGAGCAGCTCTCTGGATTGAATCCCCACAGAACTTGGTTGCTGCAAATTGAGATTTGTAATCTCTTCTTTCTTCTTTTTTGTAAGAGAAAAAATTCTTGATTTCACACCTGGATCAGAAAACACCACTGATACCCACCTGTCCAAGTCAGAGGAATGTATGCTAAGGTAGGATATTATCACTCTGGTTTAGGATTAAGGCAGTTTCATTACCCTGCTTTACAGTTTAATACCAGCATCCCTTTCCACCCATTCTCCAGTGTCTTGTATGGACTGTCTTCATCACATTCCAAGCAATGCTTTTCATCCCAGAAGGGTTTCAGAACAATTTAGGAAGTGGTACCTTTATAAAGAGCAATTGTTTCATTCCAAACTGAAGTGATTCCAGATCCAGAATGAAACAAAGCAACTATTTAACTGTTAAGAGCAACACTACAAAGTAACTTTTTTTGCAATGAAAAAAGCATTACAGAGAACTGAAAGTAAACAAATACAGGATTTTTTGAAGCCACAATGCCTACACTGCTATTCCGTAGAGTAAATGCACAGAACAAACCTCTTACTAAATCAAAGGTGTTAAAAGTACTAAGAATCGATACATGATGCTGCACTGGGGAAGAATCTTGTCTTAACAAATGGACACTGACTTCAAGGGGTGTAAGAAAGAATCCAGAAATGGCAAAAGGGGGAAAGACTGGTCAGCTAAAATAAATAAATTTGGAAAGAACAAGGAATGATGGCAGTGGGATCAGAGTTTCTGAAATTAGATTGAACTGGATCTACCAATTAATTAAGAAAATAATTTTTGCTTGCATAAACGAGAGACCTTGTCAAAAAATAAAATGGGACTGTTACAGAGATGACAGAACAGTGATTATTCTTACTCTAGGGATGACTGAAAAACTCTCTGCTTTAGTTTTCAAAAACAAAGTTCTGAGGCTGATCATGGGATGGAAACCAGTCAAGATGATGGGAATGGAAATCAGGAACTATGGGGAAGCAGAACTCAAGGCCGAGGCTGTAACAGCCACAAAAACAGGTAGGATACAAAGAAGCAAATTCCTCTCCACTACAGCAATCAAATACTGGGGTTAGTCAACAGGGAACAAAGGCAGAAAAGTTCATGAAAACTCCCAATCAAGTTTTAAAAGCAAGCTTAGATTCCCAAGTTGAAGGGTCTGTAGACAACAGCAAGGTCCAGAAAACCCTCTCTGAAGGGGCACATCACAGCAACTGCTTTCATGCATTTAAAAGAGAAAAAAGGAAAGGGATGGCAGTTCCCAGCTGTGGACCAGCCTGGCCCTGGCTGCCAGAGCCACAGCCAATGGCTCCATCACCACTGGCACATCCCTGACCTGATCTGTGCAGTGTATGGAGCCCAGCTCCCTGCAGGCTCTGCAGTCTCTTCCCAGAAACACAGCTGGGACTGGCTGCAGCAGTGCTGGCAGCAACCAAGCAAGAAGGACAAATTTCACCTCTCTCCATTTGGATCTTCCTTTCACTTGTCACAAGGAACTTGCTCACTTCTGCCCTGTTTAAATACCTCAGCTTTTAGGTTGTTGGGGGTTTTTTTAAATTTATCTTTCAGCTACATATCTCTACACTCCAAGTTTCCCTTTCTTCCTTATGCGTAAACCTGATGTACTATAGCTTCTCCCACACACTTTTTCACACAAAGTCCCATTCCCTACCAAAATTTTATTTACAGGTGGATTTGTGACCGGTAATTCTAGTTTCCCTTTCCCTACTCTTTAACAAAACAAATCTAAAGAAAAGGCAGCACAGCTGCTCAGGAATTTTCCTACCACAACTGAAGTTACATTCTGTTTACACATAATAGAAGGATTGATTTCCTTGCTGTTCTCGTTTTTCAGACCAGAAAGTGTTTCTGTTTGACAGTCAAGGAAATTAGTAGTATTTGAAAAATGTGGAAATTCAGAATATCCTAAATTTGCAAGTCTGCCTGTCAGAACAGTAACAGATATGTTAAGAAGTAAGATTATGGCCAGAAAACATACTATAAAATTGGTGTCTTGTTTCACTTCATTTTCATCTCAAGATTATCTGAGGCCCTGATCCTTATATCTGATTGGAAAAAAACCACAGGATTCTGAAGAGGTCAGAATTGCAAGGCCAGATCTTATGAAGAAGAAAAAAAACATTTTTCTCTTGTTGCTCATGCTTCAAACTCCAGTGAAGGTTTAAGCTGGTTCTCTCCCACTTTTCTAACACTAGCTGAGTAATTAGAATTCATCTGACAATGCAGTGGCCAACAGCCAAACCAAAGTAGATTCCAGCTCACTCCTCTGCCAGTCTATTGGCTCAGCAGCCCCAGAAGTAGAAAAGATGCATCTTTTTGAAGTGTAAACTGAGCAGTTACAATTCTGAAGACACATACAGGGAGCCAGACAACATAAGCAGATGCCAATTTTGCAGTCACTTTTCAGTTCAGTAGTTACATTTTTGCCTGAAGTAACAGATGGAACTACGTCTACATACATAATGCTGGAAGAAATATTCTTATTGAATGCACAGGGCAATAGATGTGAAATGTAGATATATTTCCATGTACACGAGCAGAAAGCCCAAGAGCACAGACAGCACTCTTGGCCTAATTGCCATCAATAAGTGCTGCCAATTACTTTGGCAGGTGGAGTAGGGAATAATTTTACCCAGGGTGCTAGTCTGTTGTTCTGTTAGTAAACAATTTTATTACAGCAATGCCTGAGAAATAACTAAGAATTAGGTGTAATTAAGGAGGGCTCACTAAGCACAAAATATTAAACTGCCTTGATTCTGACAGTTTTGCATGTAAGCAGGAGGGAAAGCTGAGACACCAAGAAGGAAGGAGGAGAGAGAGGTCACTTCCATCTGAGCTGAACTTTGTCATTTTGAAGGAGTAAGGAAGGTCAGCTTTAACTCACAACCCTCTTTCCCATTTTTTTTGTGCAGTGTACTCACAATATCTAGCCACTGGTGCACAGCTACAGCCACTTGTGTTCCCAAGGGTTTAGTTAATACAAGCACATCTCCTGGCACTGCATTGTCTGGCCTGAAAACAGAGAATTCATATATTAATTACATAGCAAGATTCACAAACATCATTAGGAATAAGTGCTGATAATTACATTTTCACAGACCCATGTATCTTGTTGCACAGTTAAAAAACTGACTAATTGCAGAGTTACCCTTTGGGATTCATTGCCATGCAATGTTATTGAGCAAAGTGCTGCAAACTTATTTAAAAGTGCTAATCCTTCTTTCTCAGAATAGAACAACACTTGCAGTCAGACACACGCCAAATTACATCTTTTCTTTCAATTTATTGGAGACATAAACAAGGATGGGGGAAAAATTGACCTTTGTTACCCAGGGCATAAGATACCCAACACTAGGATCATGAAAAAATTTATTAGTATAGTATAACATGCCACAGAGGGACATTGAAGATCAGCTTCTGTTAAATGGACAGAGCGCTGTAAATTCTGTAGTTTTCTACAGCCATTAACAGGATAATTGGGAGATGGCTTAGAGACTTATGTGTAAGTGTGACAGAAATTTATGTTCAAAACAGTCTCCAATATCTTTGAAGATTAGAAGCTTAACTCTCCTTTCAAAAGGAGAATAGGATCAAAAGGTACGGGGGGGTGAGGAGAAGTAAGAGGACATCCTGTTTAAAGTAAAGCAAATAGGTACAAAAGAGATCCGGCACCTGTTGAGTGCTGAGGACAAATGCAAGCAGGAGAAGGTACTGCTTTATTCATCAGAGACACCACAACATCACAACACAGTGCTTACAGGATTTTTATTGTATCCCTTCAGACCAGTGCCTTTGGTTGTTTAGTGATTAAACTTACATTATAAATTCATTAGGCTGACAGACTGTCGTGGCCACTCCTCCTAAAACAATCCAGGGATTTAACACTGTTTGGCCACCAGTAACAGATGTTCCTGCCTCTTCTGCTGCATCTTTGAAACCCTGGATAATTAGAGGCATCACTTTGTCTCTTTCCTAGAGATCAAAACAGAAGTCAGAGTTCCATACACAGCAGTGCTCGTCATTTCAAGACTGGTGCAGGGTTTTAACCACTCAGGTCAAATGCCCTCATGGCAAGTAGTTCAAGACAGACAAGCCAGCCATAGGAAGAGTCTGGCCTCCTGAAAACTGCATGTTATCCCATAGTTATGGTTTTACAGCTCCGTGTGAAAGAGGTGGAGAGACACTTAACACTCAAGAAACTTTCTTCAAAAGGTCATGTTAAAAGTAACCAGAGCTCTGGGAACTCAGGACAAACGTCCAGCTGCTCTAATCAGGTACAGCCACAGCAGTGCAGTGCAATAAGGCCAAGTTAAATCAAGATGCATTTGGCCTCCACTACGCAAAGTTTCAACTTACATCCTTCTAAGAATAAACATCCCTTTTTTGGCTACAGCAAAACAAACATACACGCTGGTCACTTCCACCAGAAAAAAAATAAAAAAATACATAAGAAATAAAAAAAGCAAAGCCAACCAAGGATTACCTATGAATTGGCAATCAAATGCTGGCCTTGGAGCAGTATTGTCCTGAACTGCTAGAAGGAGGGACCCCATTTTGATGGGCATGAAGGCAGCAGATTACAATGCCACAGGAAACTGAACTTTTAGCATCTGACCTCAGAATGTTCAGGAGGCAAGAGCCATGCTATGACTTGAGTTATTGAACAAAACCATCTCTTCTTTAAAAGGGTTCAAACTTCAGGGAGAAAATACCCTAAAGATGAACACATTCTAATCACAGTTAGCTGTTCAGATCTTCCATCAAAAGAAAGTACCAAAAATCTTACCCTGTCTGTCATTTTATTGCTGATTCCAAGGAGCATCAACATGTTGTCGCATTCTGTGACCCCCATGGCATAAAGGTCACTTAGGACATTGGCACATGCTATCCGGCCCTGAAAGAGAAAGAAGGACAAAAAAAAAAATGTGCAGGACTGTAGGTGAATGTTTAAACAGCTGCCAGGAACAAAGCTTCCAGTTTGGGTTTGCACTCTGACAAAGCTGCTTATTCCACAGGCTCCAGCATGAAGAAACCCAGCCACAGATGTAGGACGATCCACTTGTGGTATGTGCCCATCTAAGAGTCCAGGATCTGCTCCTTTTACAGGGACAGGGAGAATTCATCCCAGATGTCTTCTCAACATTCTCTTTCACTGTGTAGGAATCCCAGACTTCAGACTGGATGCCCAGTCTGAGAGGCTGAATCATAGAATCAGCCGGGTTGGAAAGGACCTCTGAGATCATCAAGTCCGACCCTTGATCCACTACCACCATGGTTACTAGACTATGGCACCAAGTGCCACATCCAGTCTCATCTTAAACACCTCCAGGGACAGAGAATCCACCACCTCCCTGGGCAGCCCATTCCAATGTCTGATTACCCTCCCTGTAAAGAATTTCTTCCTAATATCCAACCTAAACCTCCCCTGGCAGAGCTTGAGACTGTGCCCTCTTGTCCTACCGCTGGTTGCCTGGGAGAAGAGACCAACCCCCACCTGGCTACAACCTCCCTTCAGGTAGCTGTAGAGAGTGATGAGGTCTCCCCTGAGCCTTCTCTTTTCCAGGCTAAACAACCTCAGTTTGACAGTCTGTCTTTGGTAACAAGCTCAGTTTATTTCATCTGATAGATTCCCATTAACTTTATTCCAGCACAGAACTGTACATCCTGATGAACATGACCATAGTATGGAACTCACAACTGTTAGGAAGGCAATCCAAAATGCTGTATTGCTGTACCTCTTCTGCATCAGAATACACAGGAGACAGGGACCTTGATGAGAAAGCTGCTTGTCCTCTGCACTACCCTGGAGGCCATGTCTACACTCCTCCGCTTTTAGGAGACTACTCCTCTTCCTGGAGGATACAGCTAAGAAGTCAGGAAGCTGACAGCTCTGAGAAGCCATCCCTTATGTCACATGAAATTAGCTACTCTAATTTTACTAAATTAATGGTTCTGAGTCAGAGTTTCTGGGGTATGGACCCAGCACAGACGAGACATCAAGTTTGCTGATGAAGATGCAGAACTTCCTGACACAGGATGTGCCCCAGGGGACAGTAAGATATTTCAAAATACAGGACAAATTCTGTTGTGTTACTCTGGAAAACTCCATGCATTCTATGAAAATTGTTCTGGGTTTACAGTTGCAGAATGGTAACCAATATCTGGTTTTATGATTTTATATCGGGTTCAGAGGCAACACCACCATGATAAAAAACAACAGCATGCTTATTTGACAGAATTTGGACAATTCACAAAAAAAGTAATATTTTCAGGCAGTTACCTCACTTGCTAGTAACATAAAATAACATGTCCAAATCACAATTAAATATAATCCAGTTTTTCATAAATTAAAGAGTTTCCAGTAGCACCAGGGGAATCCCTTACATTTGGAACTGGAATATGGATTAATCATTTAAATCTTAAACTGTTAAGAAATGAGTGAGCTGTGTTTGATGGATATTGGCTGTTAAATTTCTAGGTGCCTGCCATTCCCATTTTCTGGAAGGGAACTGAAACCATTCTGTGTTATCTTCAGTATTTACCAAGCAAGCTGCTGGCTTATGCCCTGTTAGGGACCAAGAGATAAGTTTTCAAAACAACAATGACAACAGCTCTGATAGTCAGAGGTCAGTCTAACAACCCTTTTGCCAACTGCCAAAACCACTGTCGAAACAAATTCAGTACAAGCCTCGAGCCTGAAGGAGCAGAGAGAACAATACACAGCTTGTGAACACTGACAAACACAACAGGACTCACAAAGAGGGGTCAGTCCTGCAGGCTACCTCTCTGCTTGCTCAGGTGTTTCAGGGGGACTATGTGCAGTACTAACAACTATTTATAAGAGCAAAGGATGAAGAAGCAGACACCCATCTCCAGTCCTGAGTGAATGTTCTTCTTAAAAGAGCAACAAAAAGGTGCCTGGAATGCAAGGGGAAGGGCATCCTCTCAAACTAGACAGTTCCCTGCTCCTGTCTCCACAGTGCCACAACAGAAGCCAGTACCAGCCCTATTCCCAGTGAATTGATACTTATTATGAAACCTATTTTCAATTGCTTGTAACTTTTCAATAAACCATTTAAGCTGAATAAATCCTATGCTGGATATGGATTTTACACGTGTACATCCTAGGGATAATTCTGCACATGGACTGAGTGTTTTCAAAGACAAAGAGAAGGAGAAAGGGGAAAAAGAAAGAAGAATGATTTTGCATATAACTGCAGAACTTAGTTTTAAAATAGGCAGTGACAGAGCGAGAGAAAGCTGTTTTCTGAAGCAGAAATCGGAAGCTCAGCTGAGTCCACACACAGTTTTGCTTTCCTCAGCTGTTTATTAATCCTTTCTGTCACAGCACCCAGTTTAGGGTTCATCTGCACTTCTGGATTTCCCTCTTTGCTCCCTCTCCTTCAACTAGGAAGAGAGATCAGACAAGGAGCTGTGCACAAAGGAAGAGCCTCTAAAACAGGGAACACCTGCTCAAAACCAGACTAGACCTGACCAGGTAAGGAGACTGAGAGGAAAGGCAAGGAGAGTGTGGACTGCAGACAAGTGGGAATGGTCACAGAGTAGTAACAACAGGCGTGGGTCAGGGGATATGTAGACTTATATGAGGGAAAGAAGCAGCTGGAAAAGCAGAGCAGCAGCCTGTCTTGAACAGAGGAGTCCACAGCATACTCTTTATGCAGCCTGGACACAAACTCAAACTTTCCACATCTCACCATTCCTCTGCTTGTAACAACCATCCATAAACCGTGTGGCTGGTTGTATTTGACTGTTCTCTAACCAATGTTGGTCTACACAAGAAAATATATATACTGCCCCTTGAGGTACTCTAAGAGAGAGAGGTCTGAGTAGAGCATCCAGCAGCGTTAATCCTGCTGGATCATCACTGCCAGTACCAGCAAGAAGGCTTGTGACAGAATCCCTGTTCTCAGTCAGCTTTTAGGAAGAAATACACATCTGTAAACAGATTAAGAAGTGGTCAGCCACCAGATTAAAATCAGTGCCTTCAAGAATGAAAAGTGAAGAACGTGGGAGTTAGAAAATACCAAAGTTACAGTTGCTGGTGCATGTGGATCACAGCTTAGACTGTGACTACGATGCAAACACTGAAGCTGGACTAAGGCCAAATTTACATTTTACTCCAACCACACAGGCCTAAACCTCATCTGGGCACAGGCTCATCTATCTACTCCTGTGGCATCTCAAGCCCTTTATATCTCCAAACAAAGCAACCCTCCCCCTTCACCACAGCCTTTACCACTGTCCCTCAGGAGTTTTTGTTACAAGGTGAGGAAAAAAAAAAAAAAAAAAAGAGTTTCTCAGATAATGAACACAGAGCTCCAATATTTTTTTTCCCTCTTTGGTCCCTGACGAGTTGCCACATGGTATTAAGGCAACCCACTTGAATCAAATTTCTCAAGAGAGCTCAACAACTCCATACTCCAGAGGCCAGCCTGAGATTTTGGCTGCTCAGTTTGCAAAGAGCTCTTCTGGAACAGAAATCAAAGGAGCTACGCTTGCATATGTGCACGCCACCTGGTCAACCATGCTAAAAAAAGAAAAAAGTTGGTCACAACCTCAAACTGCACATCCAAAACCTACCAGACAGGTCTCACAGAGCAAACAACAATCCCACATCAGCAAATAAAACATGCAGGCACCCCAACAGCAGTAAAAACATGCAAAGCAGTCACCTCCAAATCACAGGAACCATGAATTCTAGCACTTCTTAACTTTCATTTAACATTTCCTTACAGCCTTATTAAGTCTTTTTTTTAAATTGTTTGTCAATGAGACAGACTAAGTGACATAGGGACACAGAAGCAACCAAAGCCAAAGTGCACCCAACTCCCAACAAGTCATTTCAATGTACCTGTGTTCAAGTGGGGGTAGTACAACAGGAAAGCTGGTGTTCAAAGCACTCTGAAGTTGCCAGGTGCTATTGGCAGCTACTGACATTTAGGTATTTCCAGTTCTAACATGTTATTTCAGTACCTCAAAAAATGCCAGTTACAATGTGGTTCTGCTCATAAGTGGAGTTTACTCTCTGTTGCTTCTCTTTTTCCCCTCTTTTGGACTTTACAAGCCAAATCCCACAGAACAAGAGATAAAGGGAAACTTGAATTGAAGGTGGCAGTTCTCCCAGCTTTCACCTATAGAAAGCAGCACTGCAGCATTCCTGGCCAACATGGAAGACTACAAGATGAAAGAAATTACGCCTTTCTCTCTTTGTGCCTTTTTAGGAAAGCCTCTGAATGCAATTAATCACACAATTAGCACTGCACATCTAGAAGAAATGGTCAGAACTGCCAGTGGATTGGTGAGAAGCAGAAATCAGCAAGAGAGCCAAGAGTTAAGTTTAGCCAACTTACCATCATATAAGGGTCATCCACAATAGGATAAATATAATCTGTTGTCTGGACCAGTGACAAACCTCCATGTCTTAATGGAATAACACAAGTGTCCATCCCAATTCCTGCAAAGACAGAAATCCATGAGTGAGGCAAGCAGCTGGGCCTTTAATTATCTGTTGCTCTTAACAAGACAACTTATAAAACATATCTGTGAAATACAACTCGCAACACTGTCTAAACACACACAGCAAATTCCTTCCTTAGAGAAAGCACACAGCACAAATAAGAGGAAAAACCAAGTTCCTGGCTGGCACTGAACATAAGCATAAATGGCTGAAGGCAAGAACTACAATGGAAATAAACTAAAATGTTCTTTATTCTCTTGCTGCAAAGTAACAGTGCATCAAGAACATCTGTGCTTGTATGTAAGTACATTTAAACATTTAAAGTTAAGAGGAACTGCGTGCATTGATGTTGCCAAAAGTAAATCGGAGCTGTCACTCTGATCTCAACAAAAACACAGTGACAGCTTCAAAAGGACACAGCCTCTATCTCCTAAAGGACATTCCCTCACTTCAGGAGGAACGAGAACACTGTCACAAGTCATAGCCCTTGGTGAGAGATGCTTCAAACACTTGGAGCTCTCACAACTGTGTTAACCTCGCCTTACGCCTGTGAGGCTCGAAAGTGGCAGATGACCTGATAGACACAGAACTCCTTTGAGAAAACCACAACTCTGAGCACACCCTTTTTCCCTGACAGTGGGTATTTCAAACAGAGTAAGCGATATTAAAACCTCCCAGCGTTTGCTGTGATGGAAAAACCCACAGCAAAGGGGCAGGTGACAGATCACAACGTGATGGCTGAGCCACACTCCCTGTGGGTATCCCTGTAGCAGTGGCAGGTAGTTTATCTCCAACTTGAGATGGCAGCAAGCCACTCTGCATACCTCACAGGGCAAGAGTCTTCAAAATGGCCTGTTTTTAGGGAGTAGATGTCACTTAGGAGCCTTTTCTATGCAAACACACTATCTGCTGTCACCTGAGGTCCTACTAAGGAGACAGAGAAGGTGTGTCAGGCAGTCAGTATCTAAGTGGAGAGGATCTTGCTTCTGCCTACAGAAGCAGGAGATCTTGCCTTGGGAGAGAACACATACTGACAGAAGCTTGTGAGCAGTAACTTAGAGCTGCTTGTCCTCCACAGAAGCTCCCAAGCCACTCTGTGTGATGTCCAGTGCCTCCAGGGAAGAGCACACACACAGTTACAGAGAAGTGGCCCATGTACAGAAGCTGTTTTGCCCTCAGTTCACCTGTTCACGCCATAATGCTGCAACACTGACTTCCCTTGTGCATTTTTCCACAACTGCAGCAGAAGTGCTGCTTGACAGACAGGCCAAGGAGCCACGATGATGGTCCTTCTGAGGCTACACTGATGTTCCACCAAGACAGGTCTGACTAAACAAGTGAATCTGTTCAGACACATGACTGATTTCAGGTCCGTAACAGCTCTGAGAACTAACATCAAACTTGCAGTTTTTTACTCACAGTCACATTTAAGATTGCTCTGGATAATATCACTTGCAGAACTAAAAAGGAGTGAGCTTGAGCCTGCTATTGGCAACCTCCCTCCTGACTGCATCTCAAAAGCATGGTGCACAAGCACAGGTGGTAAAGTTATCTGTCTATACCTTTTAAACACAAGGCATCAAAGGCAAATCACACCAAACTTATCCAAATACACATTTGTTAAAGGGATACTCACCACAAGAGCATATTTTTAAGAGACCTGAGCTCTCCACCTTCTATTACTAACAGATTTCCTGTTACATAGTATCACACCCACATACTGATGACATAAATCTACTTTTTTTTACCTTTTCATATAGCTGGAGAAGAAAAATGTATTAGCAGTTCCATTAATGTTAAGAGCCTGTAAGTTTGTAAGAGAAAAAAAATCCAAACCAAACTCTTATTGATTTTAGAAAACTGCCAAACTGAAACGCTGCTGCGAACAATTTACTTAATTTAGAAAAATATATATAAACAGCAATTTGGGAATAAAAGAAGCTGGAAGTGTCCTTCAGCAGGGAATATTAAATTATAGTGCCACCCCAGCTTCACACACAATTGCTGCTTAGATATTTCTTACAAAGATCCCCATTGTTTAAGCAAGAACATGGGTGCCTTACTAATCTCTCACTGAATTCAATCTCTAACAGAATAATGGGCTGAGACCTGTCAGCCTGCTAATAGACAATAAGTAATGTTAAAATAATTTTAAATAAGGTTATTGGACACTAAATTGATAATTAAATAACCTCAGAATAAATACTCCATTGATATTCTTAAGTTGAAGGAAAGAAAAAATTCATTCTGCACTGTAAATTAGAAATTGAATATGCAGGGCTGAGTAAACAGACAAACAGAATTAAAAGTGGCATAAAACACATTATCTACATTAAGTTATCTATATCAATATTAGGTACAGTAGCTGGTATCAAAATACCTATGTTTGCCCTGATCCCCATGTAGGTGGCTTGTGCAGGTTGTTTTCCCTTATTGCTTGCATCATTGTTCAAATATCAAAGAGAAAGTGAAGCTGGCAAGAACACAGAGGTCTTGGAAAAGCAGCCTTTCCCAGGCAGCTTCTACAGGTGAGCAAAAGAGTTAGAGTGGGGAACAACGAAAGGACTGAAAGGAATAATGACAACTGTGAAACAATTTGCTCCCAGTCAGCTGAAGCAAGAAATTTTTCTCTTGTTCACTTTTTGTGACCCAGGAACAGAGGGGAGGGGAGGGAGAGGGCAACTTCACCTGCAAGTCATCTAATTGCGTAAAATTAATTGCATAAATTTCCAAATGTATCAATATAAAATCCCAGAAATTAACTGAAAGGACATCAGTCTGCACAGCATCTACTGGGGAAAGAGAGGAGCACATTAACACCTAAACAAGTGCCTATCCAGATGACCATTCCCAAGTGTATTTCCTTTGTAGCTGAGTGCACTGCAGGATGTTAAACAAGTAAAATAATATTCCTGTATCCCAGATGCCAACAGTTGACAGTATGAGATTCATTCTTCAGCTTTCTGGATGCTGTGCATGCATTATACAACACACAGTTTTCAAACTGATTAAACAAATCGCAAATGAGACCGCACCAAACAGAAGGACCACACACGTCAGGAACAGCAGCTACTTACCCAACCTGGGCATAACTGCCCCCAAGAACTGTTCATCCTCCTGAAAATGGTTTTCTTGTAGAGATTCGAGCAGTTTCTGTAAGACATCCTGCGGCACTTTGCAGCCTGTGCCTTTCAGTTCAGTGAATCGGGTCAGGCGGAAGCTCTTGTCCAGTTCGTAACTCTCTGGGTTAAACGACTCCCGGACAGACATGGTTCTCTCCCACAGACTGCCGGCCTTTCCCACCCCACAGCAACGGGATCAGTTTCTCTGCTGATCAGTCTTATTAAAAAATAATAAAAAAAAAAGAAATAAAAAATTGGGACCATTAGAGATTCCTAGGATCTGCGAGACAACAGGTTTTCCACGTGCACCAAGTTAAAAGAAAGCACTCGATGCTGTTGTTCACCTGTTGAGACAGGTATGCACATCTCACACAGCTCATTTCCCTAAGACTACAAAGGAATGTCTCCTCACCCTACCTTCTGACATTTAGAACTATAACTATGCCAGGTGAATCAGAGAATTAATTTTTTTTTCCAGATATGCTGCATAAGGTTTTCATTATAAAAAGAATCTCACACACTTACCAACCTCATTTAACACAGAGGTAACAAAAGAAAGAATAGTTCCCAGAACACAGAGGCCAGCTTCCAAATGGCAACCTGGGCCCTGACCCTGCAACATGCTCAGCAGACACATCTGGTTGTACTCAGCTCAGTGCAGGGTCACGATTTTAGCCATTAACATATTAATCTCAAAAATAAGATGCTATTCAAATACTGGCTCTGCTTCAGTCCAGATGTAAGAAGCTGAATCTCCATAATACACCTGTTCTCCTTGGGGGAAAACACAATCCTGGTGTTCTGTTAGTACAGGTAACAGAAGAACAAAGAGGCCGTTTTTAAGCAGACCAGTCCAGCTACAAACACGCCAGTTTACCTTTTGGCATATCTGCAGACATAAAAGTGCTGAAAAGTTTCTTGCCTCTCCAGCCCTATTTTAGTCAACTAATGATACTGAGAATACAGAGAATTGCCCATTAAAATGGTAATGTAAAAAGACACTGATGTAACTCATTTAATAAAATTCTTAACAATGCATGTCTAATTTTAGAACGTTTTTCCACTCTGACTCACATCCCACCACACTCCAAAACTAATAAGAGGCCTAAACCGAGACACGGACTTCTAAACAGGAACGGCTGTGATAGAATGCGATTCGTCTTTCTCAGAGAAGAAGTTTTCAGGAATTACTAAAAACAACCTGTCTGTGGTATTTTCTTAGAAAGCATGGATCCTGCCTAAGAGCCACAAGAACAAAGATCAGCAGCATCACTGGCAAAATTCAGTGAATTATACCGATAGCCACATCCTAACAAGGTGAAAAGAAAAAAACAAACGCGAGTGACTGGTATTTGCCAAGTTCAAGTTTGCTAAATGAAGAAGTGAATCTACAGATTGTGATGTATCTCCCCTATACAGCACTTATTAACAAGTACATCTGTTCCATAAACCTTTAAGACTACTAATTTATTGATTCTAACTCATAGGAGCTGAAGTTTTAAGCTCCCTGAGAACTTCTGCTGTGGAGCCTAACTCCCCTTTACAGTGCTTCCCCTCCTTCCCTGGGAGGTGTGGCATTTATTTAAAACAAATCTTCCAAAGCCCAGGCTCGGGCACTAATCCAAACGCCAGTTACAAGAACGTGTCTTGGATGAGCAATGAATTCAGTTCCTAGCTGTTGTCTTCCAATGCAAGACATTAAGCACTCGTAATCAGGAAAAAAAAAAAAAAGAAAAAAAAAGTGTCTGGAAAACAACCTGTCAACAGAAAAAGGAGACAAAAGCTTTTCAAGGAGGGGGATTTTTTTCCCCCCTCCATTCTTTTTTAACACTTCGTTCTAATTAATTCCAGCAATTTATAAAAAGCAGCTTGCCCCACAAGGGAAGCATCTTCCCTCATCTAACAAGCAATTGCAATAAGCTTAGCACCCCCTGCCTATCTACACAGGGATGGATGCGGAGGCCACAGCCTAACAGGAACTTTTTTTGCAGCCTCGAGAACTGCAAAGACATAGTTCCCTGGTTCGAAAACAAATCTTGAAACAAACAAGACGATTTCATTTAATGGCAAACACCCGCAGCGCAAGAAAGCAGTAACTTCTTAATGAAGATCTGATTAAAGCTGCATGCAACTGGGTATTTTGCAGACTGCGAGGGGAGCAACCTCCCCTGCAGGACCAAGTTTGGTGACTTCGGTGGTCACAGCACGAAGCCTGTCAGAGCTCAGGACGAGTCCGGACAACGCTCTCAGGCACATGGTGTGATTCTTGGGGCTGCCCTGTTCACGGCCAGGAGCTGGGCTCGATGATCCTCGTGAGCCCCTTCCAACTCGGAATATCCTGCGAATCTGGCAGTCCACGCAGCACGCGACGCGAGCGACAAGCATCCCTCCCCCGCAGGAGGAATCACCCCGTAACCCAGACGTTCCTTACTTTTAAAAGAGCGGCATAATAAATATTAAAAGCTGAAGTTTAACCCTTGCCTCCCTAAAGAGCAGACTGAGGAGAGCACAGGAGCTAAAAAAGGAGGCGGGGG